>CM029537.1:2938964-3003964 GCA_017141395.1 Laodelphax striatellus
TAGCAGGATTCTTTTAACTTGTCAGAAAACAGCTGATTTAACGTTAGTAAACGAGCGTACATCAATCAGCTGTTTTCTGACAATTTAAAATAATCCTGCTATACTTACAATCAATCAACTTTTTAGCCAACTTAAGATCCCTTACACGGTGTTTGACGTAGTAGTATAGCAGGATTCTTTTAACTTGTCAGGAAGCAGCTGATTCAACGTTGGTAAACGAGCGTACATCAATCAGCTGTTTTCTGACAATTTGAAATAATCCTGCTATACTTACAATCAATTTTTTAGCCAAAAAGCAACACATTTATTCATGAGATACAATTTATTCAATTATATACCGTACACTGTTTGGTCAAATAAAAATGATACGATTTAAGATGGCCAACTATAACTATTTCTGGATTTTGTTTTGTTTTATCTACATATTCTGTACAATTGAACATAGTATATATATCTATCTCTCGCATATAAAAAACGCTCTTTAGTTCTTGCTCTTTATTTATTTATTTTATTTATTCAGTAATGTACACATAATACTAAATGAAAGGTTCAACAGGCTTAAGCCCAAAACTGTCCCTCTTCAAATTTAAAAAAACGTCCAAAATTTAGTTCTTGCTCTTTTCTTCTTGCTCTTTTCTTCTAGCTCCTTTGCTCTTGCTCGCATAAAGAACGGATGTTTTTGAAAGTGTTATAAGAAAGTCTATTTTATTCATACATTAATATCACTTACACCATAATACTAAGCAAATAACGCAATTTGAGAATTTGTATGAAAAACTCCAAAACACTTGAGTAACTCATTCTTTTTTAAATTACATAGGAAATATGGCGCCCTTAATGCGTTAATGCTCATTAAAAGCCTCCAATTAGTTCATAACTTTTGATACAACAGCAATTTCTTCATATATTGCAGTATTCACATCTTCAATCAAAATATATTTACAACAGTAAACTTTGAATTAGAAGGATTTATTCTATTTTAAATATTGAAAAATAAAGAATATTATTGAATATTATTTAGCAATGGAAACAACGGGCTACCCCAAATCTATTATTGGATATAGAGCATATTAAGAATATTTCAAAAACATAATAATATATGACTGTGTCTTACTAGGAATACAAAGTAATATCAGCTTTTTAAAATAACGCACTTAGCTGGGGCTGACAATACGCTCTGCTTTCAAACCAGCGAGAGAGACAGCGGGAGCGGTAGTAGCGCTATCTCTTGGCAAAACTGAGTACTACCACGAAAACTAGCTATAGGCCAGAGCACGATATAGTAGTAGAAATCAACGCTAGTCACTTGTGTAGAGGCAATTTTAAACGTACGGTGAATTTTTTAAATAATTTCAACTTTTACAGCTTTTCAATCACGTTTCAACGTCGAAAAAAGTTCAATTCTTACAGAAACCAAGCTGATAAATCGAATAAGACAGGTTTCAAGCACCTATGTGCAAAATTTTTTTCAGTAAAATCAATTTAAACACAAAAAACTGATGCGTTTTTAGGTTTTTTGGGGATAACTTGAAAAATCTCACAGTTACATTCTTGAAACATTTTTTATATGATTCTACAGAGAATTTCACGTGATATGAGTTGATTTTGCAATGTTAAATACCTCAAATAACTTTAGAAAAAAATAAAAACATTATCATTTTTTGCACTTTTGACAGCCTGTAACTCAATAACGAAGGGTTTCCGGGTATGGGTTTATCAGATGTTCCTATCCTAGAATTCGATGATTGATAATGTCTCCAAAGGATATTGTGATTCATGAAGGTTGAATTTTTTTTTAGTTTTTATTAATTTTTTCAAGGACCTAGATATAAAAGGTCTTAGTTTTAGATCTTTACCCGTTTTAGTCTAGGACTCAGCTAAATCCCGAGCTCATGAACCGGCCCTAAGACTTTTAAGCCTTTCGATTATTGTGTCGAAATCAATGTTTAATTATTACCGACACAGCTGATTTCTGACAAGTTAAAAGGATCCTGCTATATACCACGCTACGTCACGGATACGTAGGTTTTCATATAGTTGTACGATAGGAAGCCTTTCATTCATTTCCATTCATAAAAAATACTGCATATAGGAGCCCCACAAATATTCTTGCGGGGGGAGCCCAAATCCTTAGCTCCGCCACTGGGTTGAAGCATAGCAGAGGAATCTTTTGGTTGGTATAATAGGAGAGGAAAGCATAGAAGAAAAAACTACTACAATATTAATGAACTGGGCTCTCTGTAGGGCGCCTATATAATAACCATTTGGGTCTTGAATTGTAGGAGATTAACAACTACATAACTTGCTATCTGCCCTAAAGAAATTGTACTCTTGTAATTCAACTTTCAAGATTGGACAATTTTGAAATGAATTGGAAATCCATTTTTAGAGAATAAAAAATAGTAGATGGAATAAAGGATTTATTTAAATCACATAGGAGTTACAATAACAAAATAGCACTTTTGAGTACTTGGATGAAGAGTAGTATAATTTATATAGTGATTAATTGTGAAAATCAATGATAATAGGATATAATTACATATTTATAATTCAATCCCATATACATTCCTATTGAATAAATATCGTGGATTTTGCATCATGTGTTTTAACCCTTGCCCCCCAATGATCTGAATCCTGCATTGACGCTTTCATGGTCATGAAGTGCTGATTTATCATTTAAGGCACCGACCTGAAAAAATGAAAAATGTATAAAATGTATATAATACTGTGTGATTCAAAAAGAATACCACATCTTTAAAACTTTGTATTAAATGAAAGAAATATAATAGAAACTTTCTGTTATACATCATTTCAAAGAGTAATTGAAGAAGTTTTTTCAATGGTGGATGGATATTGATGATTCGAACCAAGAAATAACAGCAGATTATCAAACTGTTACGCCTGATATGCTACAGTGAGAGTGGAAAGAGTTTGAGGGAGGTTTTGGGTTGATATTGCTCGAGTGTCTGGAGGGGTCATATTGAACATCTCTGAACTTCTTTGTGAGTGAAAAAACTTCTTTAATTACTCTTTGAAATGATGTATAACAGAAGGTTCTATTATATTTCTTTCATTGAATATGAAGTTTTAAAGATGTGGTATTCTTTTTGAATCACTCTGTATTATAAGAGATGTATGGCTTATTATTGATAGGGAAGGTAGAGATGGCAAGTTAAGCGGCTTATTGACAGGGAAAGTAGAAGAGGAAAGTTACTTTCTGGAAGTACTTGCCATTATGTCACTTTTTACTGATTTGCTTATTTACAGGGAAAGTACTAGCTGGAAGTAACTTGCCTTCTCTTTTTTACTTCTTAATGTTTTTCTCAACACATGTTAGGTTCTCAAAACATGTTAATTTCTCATCCCATTCAATTCATCAAAATACTCTTGAACTGAATAATTGAAAACATCTAATAATTAAAAAAAAACTGATAGAACAATGTATCCAAGGACCCGATATGGTATAGTGTTCACAAATAATAATTTTTAATTTTTACAGTTGATATCAAATTTAATTTCGAATGTAATATATTATTCTAGGAAGAATTTCCTAATATTACTTTGAAAATTGAATTACAGTTCCTGACATGAATAGCTAATTGAATAACATCAAAATCAGTTGCAAAAAGAAAGTAGCCAAGACCGAGATTTGAACCCCGGACCTTGGGCTCCTTAGCATGCACAGTACATTTGGAGGTTAAAATATCTACATTTTTGCTTGTAACTTTTTTTATTTTCAACCCTTGATATTCAAAATCAATAGGATTCTTACTTTATCTATCAAGATATTGTATTCCAAATCTCGAAAGTGTATGATCTTCAGTTCGTTAGTTATCATGCTGATAGACAGACACCAGTAAGATCACATTAAGAACCCTATTGGGTCCTTAATAAACATGGAGACATGGACTTTTATAATGCAGCAAAATTTCATATTGATTTGTTGTGTAGGGGTATCTTACCTGATCAACTGTTAGTTCTAGGTTATCTTATTGAATGACCCCTTTAGACTGTGGCCACAAAATAAGGCAGCTGATACATTTTGAGCTGTTGTCAAGTCTTGCCAGCTGACTACATAGATCTGGGAACCACTCCCAGAAGGCAGCACTGGAATCTCATCATTGCCAATTTGTAATTGGAAGCCAGCAATTTTCTACTTTCTCTTAACTCTACTGGTTCCTTATCTGACAACAGCGCAAAATCTCTCAGCCACCCTGTGGGTTGAGACTATTGTTGCCTAAAATCTGCTCACCAGTTTTCCATCCTTTATGAAGCCAACATAAGGAGCAAATCTTGGGTTTAAAAATGATGATTTGAAGGCAGCGTTTTTAGCATCAGCACCATTAACCCAAACAAACAAGAAGCATGAGATCCCTGGATTTTCGTTACACT
Organism: Laodelphax striatellus; assembly: GCA_017141395.1. NCBI lineage: Eukaryota > Metazoa > Arthropoda > Insecta > Hemiptera > Delphacidae > Laodelphax > Laodelphax striatellus. Next base: position 2,943,357 of record CM029537.1, read on the forward strand.
TTGTCTGTAAAAGTTAATTTGATTAATATTAAATTCAGTTTACAAATCAGGTTCATTTCAAAGTACATAATAATTATATCCTTTGTTGAATTGGAACATTGGTTTTTGAAGGTGATGCCCATTACTTATTATTCTTACAGTTTATTGAATTTGATTTGAGTTTTTTGGAACTTTTTATTAATGAACTGTTCCATCAAGTATATAATCTGTTTATTAAAGTTATCATCTGAGTAATTCCATATTTTATAACTATATTAGTTATAAAATTATTTTCAACTTCAATTCAATAGAACTCAATAATAGAGATAAACTCAATTGAGATAAGATTGTTTCTGACAAAAATAACCGTTGATGTTTGATTTTTGAAATAATAGAGTATTGATTATAAATACTTACCTTTACCAGGTCCTCAGTTTGTTTTGATAATTCTTTATCTCCCGACAAAGTAATCAATATGACAACTTTAGGCTTGCCATTCGACTTGCTAGTGAAATCGTTCTGAAAATGCAGATAGGATCAGTAATTGAAAATAGCTGAACAAAATTCTAGGTAGAACACAATACTGATAATTTTCATGTTATTTTTAAATCAAATTTTTATTCATTAAGCAATTTATTCATTTAGCCATGAATCCAGTGTTACATGGATAAACATACACCTAAACAAAAAACATTAAAATGTTTATAAATAAATTGATGTAGTACCATACCATGATATAGATGGGCCAAAATTTCTTGGCATTTGGCCAGACCGGGGTTGAGCTTTGGCAAGGGGTGTAGCGGGGGTACTTTTCTGAGAATATTGGGCTGCTGTACGCAACAATCAGCTGAGAGCATGATCATATTAGGATAGATTTGAAGATTTAAAGCAGCAGGCAATATTTTTAACATGGTTAGTAGCACCCAGCTGCCAAGTGCCAAGAAATTTTGGCCCATCAATACAAGAAATATAACACATGATATTATGGAAGTCCTGATATGAAATACAGACAGTGTGTTGCACATCAGAGTGTATTGCACATTTTTATGTTGCTTGTTGCATAAATTATTATGCATCAAACCCAGTCCTAGCTGAGTAACTGATTCTCTGTTTGAATCCTCAATTTTCAATCTCTCTGTTTACAAAGGCTCTACAATAATTTTTATTTTTACAATTATCTAGCCTATAATAATCAACAATTATCATTATATGCTACTTAACAATATAATTATTAATTAAGCAGAACATCAGCAGTTTATTGAATAATAATCATTTGACATCCGTCACATCGAAAAAAACACCTATAACAATAGTATACTACCCAATTTATAAAAAATCAGAAGAAACTTACAAAGTCAGATACAGTTACAATTGCGTCTGCATGGGTGAAAGCAATCTGGAATTAATAAATTACACAATTGAAAACCAATATATTCTTATCAGATTTGGCTGGCAGAATTGGGCTGAATAGAATAGAAAAATTATTTCTTTAAGAATTATAATAGGAATAGGGTGTACAAAGGTGGATGGGATATCTCTCTGTTTTGGAAATTGCTTTGTCCAGTTAAAAATATCCAGTTAGAAAATAGTTAAAAGCTTGCATCGCTGCAGTTATTATTGAGATATTTGCCAAAAATATTATATTAACCATTTAAACATCTCAAATTTAAACATGTTCAACATGATTAATATATGCATTAATCATCATCTCTGTGAATAGAAATTGTAGATAATTTCATTTCGAATAAAAAATGTTCAGTGTACTTATAGCCTGAAACGCTCCCAAAACTCATAAATCAGGATTAAGTAAACCAAAACAAACAAACATCTCCCGTCTGTGAAATAATAATCTTCTAACTTTCTAGTGATTTATGAGTTTTGGGCTTGTTGCACAAAAAACGAATAATTCAATCTATAATCACTGAAAAATGACATCAGATGCTTCTTGTTGCATGACATCATTTTACAACAATTAAATGAAATTTGATTTTTGGGCAACCGGGCATCTATAGTCCGTGCAAACCTTAGTTTGCAGTATTACGTTTATGGGGCGCAGTGTTGCCGGATCTACTCATGTAGAATCTAACTCATGACCTAATGACCTTTTAAAAATTATTCATAGTATAATAGTAAAAACATATAAATAGGTAATTAGTTTGCTAATTTTTTCTCATTCATGTAGTTCTGATAGAATAAGAAATGTAAACAAAACAAGAGCGAGAGCAGAAATGAGAGTGAGGAGTAATGAATAAAATAATAAGCAAAACATGGCAACAGCGCTTCTATATCCCCATAACAAATAGCATTGCCATTTAAACGCTTACTGCAAACTAAGGTTTGCACGGACTATAGTTGTGTAATAATTTGTGAAAAATTTGTATTGACTGAGAAAAAATCAATATTGTAGCTGAAACTCATTACCGTAATTACAATAAGATATGGAATGTATGTAAGAAAAAGTTGATGGTAGCTCACCAGTATAGAAGAAGAAAGAACAAGACCAAGAACCAACATAGTGGCTGACTATTGTAGGCTCCAGGAAAGAGTTGTGACAAACCACTCTACGGTGGTTGGTGACTATGGTGACAATAGCTAGGAATGGCTCAACTATTTATACTAAACATAAAGTATACACAGGTGAAAGAAGTTATTATGCTTGATGAAGAGTAAAGAATTTCTGATTGCTCCATAGAAAACAGAATGAGATACATAATTGGACACACATTTCTTGATTTGCTTACAAATAGGTAGAATGAATTTTAATTAGAAAAATAAGTTGTAATTAGGCCTGTCTCGTCGTTAACAATCAAAACAGAAAAATATTTTACTCCAATCAGGGACGTAATCAGCAGCTTTTGTATGTCATTTGGAGGCTGAAAATGTTTGGTTTCAAGTTGGGTAGGTCTGAATATCCCAGAGGGCGCTTGTCCTAGAAAAAATACAAAATCTAGAAACAAAAATGAATACTCATAGCAATACCTATTGCATTTTTTCAATAAAAAAGCAGGAGTTATGGCCCCCAAAAAATCAAAAATGTTTTTTAGTCTAAAATTCTAGAAAGCATTTTTTATATATCTTTAAAATTCCCTCTAACAACGTGCACGCACTGATTGGATGTTCCACACAAATATCCTTTACCTCTACGGGATTTCTCAGACCGCATAGCATAGCACGAGTCACCTGCTAGTCTAGGATGAAGACAATAACAAGACAGAATTTGTTCACTTTTTTATTTTTCAGTAGAAACAAATAACTCTAGTTCATTTTCCAGCCGACGACTTGCTGTCTCGCATCGAGGCCGAGCGCACAAATGAAATATGTTTGGCCTATCTCAAAGTTTTACTTTCAAAGTCAAATATGACGAATTCTAAAGTCTAATTACAAATATTTAAAATAATTGTACTTATCCACTTTGATGTAATTTTTCATGATATTAATATGAGGGGGGGGGGGAATACATGCATTGCCGCCCAAAGTAATTATTTGGGGGGGGGCAGAAAGTGCCTTGTCCCCCCCCCCCCCAAAGTCAGCGCTACTGTTAGTGTAGCCTATAATACGAAAGCAAAGAACGCTCGTATAGTTGTGACTTGTGGTCTTGCCCCAAGAACGCTCGTATAGTTTCGACTATAATGATTTGCCCCTAATCAGCCAATTCATGTTTGCTTCAACATATTTTATAGCATAGGCCGTATCTATTCTATACATGGTCTAAGATTAAAGCATCCTAACATAAAAAAGAAGCAGAATTATTGAAGTAATTACTTTCAAAAATGTAACAATACATAGAAAATAACAAAATTCTAGCACAATCTCGTTCTATCAATTTTTCATAATATTTGTCAACCATTTCATGAAACGGCCAATTATCTTCGTTAGCATGTACTTGTTTTTTAAATATGCATAGTTTAATATTAAAACTATTCACTAGTAGCAAAACAAGCTGTATTCAATTTACCACATATAGTGAACATCTTGAAGCAGTATTATAATTGATTAAATAAAATTAAACTTCATATTTAAAGACATAATATATTTTCCGAATCACCAGTACAATGCTCGAATAGGAACTAAACTTGAAATAACAAAATAAATATGAATTAAGTAAAATGATATCATATGATTGATAATTATCAGATTGAAACTTTTAGTCAAGCAGTTGTTGTATTACCAACAACTTTGTAATGGTTAAATATTTGTGACACCACAAATCTCTCCTCCTTCGTTCTTTTTTTTTCTTTTTATAATTATTTTTCTTCATCCTCTTTTTAAATGCTTGTTCAGCTTTCCAGATTTCTTCAGCTGCTCATAATTGTCAACCAGCAACTCCAATAAACGTTTCTCAGATTTTTTACAGTAGAATGTTTTCTTTCCGTCTTTGACCGCCTGTTTTCGCATTTCCTTTTCTTCTTTATCCTTCAACTCTTTGAGTTGTTTCTTCTTTTCTTCTCTCTCTTTATTATCCATCCTTTTAATAAGAATTTTTATCTGTCTTTTTCTTTCTGCATTAGTTGTATCCATCAATTCTTTTTGAAGCATTTTTCTCTTCTTACGACGAATTTTGTCCAAAAACTTGTAGTTGGTTTTGAATTTCTTTCCATCGTAAACACCACAAGCATCTTCAAATCTAGGATCCCTTGCTACAATTTTATTCTTTCTTCTACTGTCCTTCAAAATCTCATCAATCTCAATTCTTCCCAATTGTATTTTTTCTTCCACATTCATTTTCAAATTGTCAACTTCACTCTTCATTATCTTTTGATCTTCTTCACATTTTTCTACATCTGATTTTATCTCGTTCAAATCCGATCTCACCTCTTTCATCTCTTCTCTTATCATTGTTGCCATTTTTATTTCTAAATTCTCAATAACTACTTTCATCTCTGTCATTTCTAATTTCATATTTGTTTCTATTCCTTTCATTTCTTCTTTCATATTTGTTTCTAACTTGTCATTACCTACTTTCATTTCTTCTTTCATATTTGTTTCCATTCCTTTCATTTCTTCTTTCATATTTGTTTCCATTCCTTTCATTTCTTCTTTCATATTTGTTTCCATTCCTTTCATTCCTTCCAAAATACTTTCAAACATTTTGCTTATGTTAACATTCTTTCTCAAATCCATTTCCATACTTTCCTCCTTATCTTTACAATTTTCCTCATTTACCAAAAACATTTCACCTTGTAAATCTATATCACTCAACACACAATTCTCTGTTTCTTCCACTTTTTTGTTTCTAACATTTTTTGGCGGCATTGTTTACTTTTACTTCAAAAAACTTCTAATCCAAATATCGTTTAATCAATTCCAATCTTACCTTATTCACAGGTTCTCTAATAAGTCCACTGATTATTTTTTGTTTCTCATTCCTTTTGCTTCATTATTTTCGTGGGTTCGTTCGGGATGCCAATTTGAAGCAGTATTATAATTGATTAAATAAAATTAAACTTCATATTTAAAGACATAATATATTTTCCGAATCACCAGTACAATGCTCGAATAGGAACTAAACTTGAAATAACAAAATAAATATGAATTAAGTAAAATGATATCATATGATTGATAATTATCAGATTGAAACTTTTAGTCAAGCAGTTGTTGTATTACCAACAACTTTGTAATGGTTAAATATTTGTGACACCACAATCTATGAGCAACTTGGGAAGTTATAGATTGCCTTAATGTGGATAAAAAAACGAATACCGAATTACATGTAAAGGCTCTATTCTGTCTGATGGGTCCACATTCAATTTCTACCTGTAGTCGACAGGGCAACAAGTTTTCAGGGTGTGGGAAGGCACAGCTATTGTTCTCATATCTATGAATGCCCATTGTTAGTAACTATAGAATGAGAACTGAGCCAATTATACTGATATACTTATTTGGTCATATTTCCTATAGGAAATATACCCGGCGATGACGAAATAAGTATAACACGCTTCGCCACGGATACGTAGGTTTTCATATAGTTGTGTGATCATAAAAATTTCCATTCATAAAAAATACCGTATATAGGAGCCCCACAAAAATTCTTTATCCCAACCATCAAATTACTTTGTATTATGAGGTATGAAGCCGTTCTAATACTTTTCACCCACTCCGACAATGTAAACATGTCTGATTAATAATTAAAATATCTTGAAAAAGGTTTGACACATCGATGTGGGGTTTTCGCCATTCATTTTCTCTTGAAATTCTGTTTCGAAATCATGTATAACATGACCACCTTACCATTTAAAAAAATGAAGTTAGATTCGATATGGCGGACCAGATTTTTGAAGTCACATTTAAGTAGTATTTTCAATTTTAGTCCGATCCCCAATGTCACCTACCGTAAAATTATCATCTATAAGAAATATTGAGCCGTTTCCATAATTTTCACCAACCCCTGTATAGTTCATCTTGTGGAAAATTCGATTTTTCAACATTGGTTCCTTGTAAAAATTGGCTACGATGAGCTGTTCTAAAGTTATAAGCAAAAAACTGTATCAACTATAGCAGGATTCTTTTAACTTGTAATAAAACAACTGATTTAACGTCAGTAAACGAGCGTACATCAGCTGTTTTCTGACAATTTTAAAGAATCTTGCTATACATACCAATTCCATGTCAAGCATCAAATCTGAGGCTCTCATCCGTAAAGCTTCAAGATTGTGCTCAGATTACAAATGGTATAGCCTGCGCGATCTAGCGGTATTATTTGTAACTACCGCACTAATGCATGTTTGAACCGCCAGCTTCAAAATTTGTTTTTAGTAAAGTTTTCAATGTTATACATTGGATTTTATTCACAAATAATATAATTGGGTGATGATATCATAGACTTACGGAAATTAAGAGTTTAAAGAGAATAGAAAGTACTATCTAGACCAATTTCCAGGACATAAAAGCCTCAAAATTTAATAAAATCTAACAATCTTGGACTTCAGTGTCAGTTATGAGTTTATTGTTTTTTGCGAATAACTTTTCAACCGTTCATTGTATCAGAGTATGTAAGAGAACCAAATGTGTGGAGAATCTTATCTTCTACCTATTCGATTTAAGATTTTTCACAAAATTATAGAATTAGAGTACCTACAAAATACGTCTAGATTTGATGCAATTTTGGTTTACTGGGTAGCAGGGGCAGTCTCATTACCAAACCATACATTATCTGCATTATCATGGTCCCCACCCTTACTTCGATAAACGTTGAAAGGGATTTATTCCACAATGTTGACAAATACCATATATTATTGACGAGCTCACCAAATCTAGCCAAGAAATGTCTAAAGCACTTTTAGTGTGATTTTGCCGTTCTGTGCGTAATCAAACAGTCATCGACATCAATGTAAATTTGATAATTATGTTCAAATGGGATTAATTTTTTTCCTTTTTTGGCTATATTTAGAATATTCATGTTGTATTACAAACACGTTTAATAATTTTAATTATACTAATAAATCTGCTTGACTACATTAACATTTTTTGTTTATTATCAAACCTAGTTCAATTTTTTTTACTCCCAATTGCAATTTAAAAAAAGTATTTTCTCATGAAAATTACAAATATTTTTTAATAATATTATCTACCAAATACCACTAATTTTCAGACATATTATATAGAGAAAATTTTTCATCAGTTTCAAGTCAACTGCAATGTACATGAGTATGACACAAGAATGAGAAATAATTTGAGGACCAAACAGTGTGGCTACAGTGTACTTCTCAAAAAAAAATGGGAATACATGACTGTCTATTAAGCTTTTCAATGTAGGCCTATTAATTGTCCACAAGCGTGAAGGCTATTGAAATTGATTATTTAGTAAAAGTTGTGAAGGGCATGCTAATTAAAAGATGCCTCTATGATGTTAACGAATTTTTTAAATAAGCCTACTTTGATGTACCTTATTTTAATATTCTAATGCCCGGTTTTTTAGTCGCTCAATAGCCAGTTTATGTATCCAATAGCACCATTGAATCAATAACCATGTGTTTTCAAATGCAAAAAAAAGTTATTGATTCAATAGTTTATTGACCGACTGAAAAACCGGGAATAGAAGTAAATCATATTGATGTATGTATTCATTTTAAAATCGTTGCTGTAACTTGACGTTGTTATGACACTGTATGTGTGTTTTGTTGACAATAAATTATCTGATTTTGAACTTCTCGCAATTACACTTGATTCCTGAGAAACCTGGCCGGAAACCGTTTGAAATGTACTACAATATTAATGAACTGCGCACTCTGTAGGGCGCCTATATAATAACCATTTGGGTCTAAAATTGTAGGAGAACTTGCTATCTGCCCTAAAGAAATTGTACTCTTGTAATTCAACTTTCAAGATTGGATAATTTTGAAATGAATTGGAAACCAATTTTTAGAGAATAAAAAATAGTAGATGGAATAAAGGATTTATTAAAATCACATACGAGTTACAATGACAAAATAGCACTTTTGAATATTTTGAGTACTTGGATTAAGAGTAGTATAATATTATAGAGTGATTAATTATGAAAATCAATGGTAATAGGATATAATAACATAATTATTTATAATTCAATCCCATATACATTCCTATTGAATAAATATTGTGGATATTGCATCATGAGTTTTAACCCTTGCCCCCCAATGATCTGAATCCTGCATTGATGTGTTCATGGTCATGAAGTGCTGATTTCTCATTCAAGGCACAGACCTGAAAAAATGAAAAATGTATATAATATTATAAGGGCTGTATTTATGAACCTTCCTTCTGTAAGATATTCTTTTGTTGGTTACTTACAATCATGGACTCAAGATTAACGATACTAAGGGCCGGTTCATGAGCTCGGGATTTAGCCAAGTCCTAGACTAAAACGGGTAGCTACCGTAGCATCGACAAACGTTTGTATCGAAAGGTTAGTGGGTTAGCAGCATAGAGAGCCCTTAGCACATAGTGTCGAGGCTAACGTTTGTCGATGCTACTGTGGCCACCCGTTTTAGTCTAGGACTTAGCTAAGTCCCGAGCTCATGAACCGGCCCTAAATGTAAATCTATAATTATTGGTAACTCTCGACTAATCTCGCAACAGCTTCAGAGGATTATTGATGGACCGTTTGTCACAATAAATAATAAAAATCTACCATTTAGTAACTCTGTTAAAAATCTAGGACTCACACCATGAACTCAACTCTTGACTGGACAGAGCATGTCAATATGACCTGTAATAGTCGAGTCTTTGCTGCCATATACACTCATTGAAGAGGGTCAATGACCTATTACCTTTCCATGTTAAAGCGATGCTGGTGAAGGCTCTTACAGAGTGATTCAAAAAGAATACCACAACTTTAAAAATGTGTATTTAATGAAAGAAACATAATAGAACCGTCTGTTATACTTCATTACAAAGAGTATTTAAAGGAGTTTTTTTCACTCACAAACAAGTTCAGAGATGTTCAATATGACACCCTCCAGACACTCGAGCAATATCAACCCAAAATATCCCTCAAACTCGTTCCAAACTCTCTGTAGCATATCAGGCGTAACAGTTATGTAAGCTGGTGTTATTCCTTGTTCCAAATCATAAATGGTGGATGGATATTGATGATTTGAAACAAGAAATAACAGCAGCTTACCAAACTGTTACGCCTGATATGCTACAGAGAGTATGGAACGAGTTTGTGTCTGAAAAAACTTCTTTAAATACGCTTTATAATGATGTATAACAGAAGGTTCTATTATGTTTCTTTCGTTAAATACACATTTTCAAAGTTGTGGTATTCTTTTTGAATCACCCTGTATTTTTCCCTATTTCAATTACTGCAATGTTGTTATCAATGACATAACTGTTGAGTTGTCTGAGAGGCTGCAGAGAGCACAGAATTATTGCATTCGGTACCTGAGGAGAGACGATCATATTTCGCCATATTTTGAGCAGCTTGGCGTCCTTAGACTGAGGTGCTTGAGAGCCTACTACATTCTCATGCTACAATTCGATGTCCTGAAATCTGGAAAACCTGAGTATCTGGCTGATGGATGAGTTTATTTTCTTGGGGGATCAAAGTGGTAGAACTACCAGACATGGTTTCATCCGCCTGTTGGTCGTCCCTAACCATAGCGCAACCATTTTTAATAAGTCTTTTCATGTAATGTCTGTCCGTTACTGGAATCTTTTGCCGCCACAAATCTCGATGATTGAAAGTCGAACCCTGTTTGGCGTGGCAGTTCAGAACTGGCTGGCAATTCAGAAATAGGGAGGGCTGGGAGGTTCAGAACTGACATGAGCTATTTTATTGTGTGTGTGTGTGTGTGTGTGTGTGTGTGTGTGTGTGTGTGTGTGTGTGTGTGTGTGTGTGTGTGTGTGTGTGTGTGGGTGTGTATGTGTGAGTATTGGTGTATTGATTGGTTAAGTTTATATAGGCATATAATGAAAATAATATACTTTTTACAATAATATGAACTGTAAACATTAGTTCTAAGGTTAAGTGTAAGAGAGGACCTGCGAGTCCTAACTTCGCCTTATATTTTGAAAGACAATAAATAAATAAACTCTACTGGTTCCTTATCTTACTACAGCGCAAAATCTCTCAGCCACCCTGTGGGTTGAGACTATTGTTGCCTAAAATTTGCTCACCAGTTTTCCATCCTTTATGAAGCCAACATAAGGAGCATATCTTGGGTTTAAAAATGATGATTTGAAGGCAACGTTTTTAGCATCAGCACCATTAACCCAAACAAACAAGAAGCATGAGATCCCTGGATTTTCGTTACACTTTGTCTGGAAAAGTTAATTTGATTAATATTGAATTTAGTTTACAAATCAGGTTCATTTCAAAGTACATATTATATCCTTTGTTGAATTGGCACATTGGTTTTTGAATGTAATGCCTATTATTTTTTTATTCTAATAGTTTATTGAATTCGATTTGAGTTTTTTGGAACTGTTTATTAATCAACTGTTCCATCAAGTATATAATCTGTTTATTAAGTTATCATCTGAGTAATTCAATATTTTTTATAACTATATTAGTTACAAAATTATTTTCAACTTCAATTCCATTCAATAGAACTCAATAATAGAGATAAACTCAATTGAGAAAAGATTGTTTGTGACAAAAATAACCGTTGATGTTTGATTTTTGAAATATTAGGCAGCTCGTACACCGGAGCAATAAGCAATAAGCAACATTTGGATCATATGATCATCTACTCTATAGAAACAAATAGTCCAATGCACACCTAAAGCAGCTGTTTCGGTGTGCATTGAACTATTGGTTTGTATAGAGTAGACAATCATATGATCCATATGTTGCTAGTTGCCTATTGCTTATTGCTCCGGTGTACGACCGGGGTTAGAGTATTGATGAGTTGGTGAAGAGTTGGTGAAGTGGAACAACCCTACTCGGGTCTCCCCACTATAAAAAGCCATACGCTAAATAAAATAAATTGGTTATAAATACTTACCGATACCTGGTCCTGAGCTTCTGCAGATAATTCTTTATCTCCTGACAAAGTAATCATTATGACAACTTTAGACTTGCCATTCGACTTGCTAGTAAAATCGTTCTGAAAATGCAGATAGGATCAGTAATTGAAAATAGCTGAACAATTCTAGGTAGAACACAATACTGATAATTTTCATGTTATTTTTAAATCAAATTTTTATTCATTTAGCAATTTATTCATTTTATTCATTTAGCCATGGATCCAGTGTTACATGAATAAACATACACCTAAACAAACATTAAAATGTTTATAAAGAAATTGATGTAGTACCATACCATGATATAGATGGGCCAAAATTTCTTGGCATTTGGCCAGACCGGGGTCGAGCTTTGGCAAGGGGTGTAGCGGGGGTACTTTTCTGAGAATATTGGGCTGCTATACGCAACAATCAGCTGAGAGCATGATCATATTAGGATAGATTTGAAGATTTAAAGTAGCAGGCAATATTTTTAATGTGGTTAGTAGCACCCAGCTGCCAAGTGCCAAAAAATTTTGGCCCATCAATACAAGAAATACAACACATGATATTATGGAAGTCCTGATATGAGATACAGGCAGTGACAGAGTGTGTTGCACATTTTTATGTTGCTTGTTGCATAAATTATTATGCATCAAACCCATTCCTAGGTGAGTAACTGATTCTCTGTTACTTCATTTTCAATCTCTCTGTTTACAAAGGCTCTACAATAATTTCTATTTATACAATTATCTAGCCTATTATTATTATTATTGACAATTATTATTATATGCTACTTAACAATATAATTATTAATTAGGCCTATTTCTTATAAAGTATTGACAATTTATAATATTGATTATAGCCTACTACTGCTGAATCCCATTCCTGTTTCGAATTCAAAGTAAATTGTTCTCTGTTCAGTTTTACCATTATACATATACTACCCAATTTATAAAAAATCAGAAGAAACTTACAAAGTCAGTTACAGTTACAAGTGCGTCTGCATGGGTGAAAGCAATCTGGAATTAATAAATTACACAATTGAAAACTAATACATTCTTATCAGATTTGGCTGGCAGAATTGGGCTGAATAGAATAGAAAAATTATTTCTTTAAGAATATTATAATAGGATGTACAAAGGTGGATGGGATATCTCTCTGTTTTGGGAATTGCTTTGTCCAGCAATCCAGATTAAAATTATTATAATTATTTCAAGATTCATTTTTAAAATATAGAGAAATATTTAATAGAATCCAGAACATTTGATAATTTATTTGCACATAATATAATAATTATTCTGTTAGTTCTGTAATTTGTAATCAAATCATATTTTTATGCAATATACAGAGTGTCCCACCAAGGTTGTAAATAAGCTACTTGATGTGGATCCATCCCCACATAGTTGTAAAAGCCGTTAGATATAGATTCAACATTATGTTTCTGACAAAAAATGTCAGAAAAATGTCTTTATTACTACCTTATCTGTGCTAAAACGATCCCAAAACTCATAAATCAGGATTAAGTAAACCAAAACAAACAAACATCTCCCGTCTGTGAAATAATGATGTTCTAACTTTCTTTAATAGTGATTTATGAGTTTTGGGCTAGTTGCACAAAAAACGAATAATTTAATCCAAATTAATCAAATCTAATTTATAATCACTGAAAAATGACACCAGATGCTTCTTGTTGCATGACATCATTTTACAACAATTAAATGAAATTTGATTTTTGGGCAACCAGGCATCTAGTTTTGTACCAATTTTTTGTGAAAGATTAGTATTGACTGAGAAAAATATTAATATTGTAGCTGAAATTCATTACCGTAATTGAGTGACAATAAGATATGGAATGTATGTAAGAAAAAGTTGATGGTAGCTCACCAGTATAGAAGAAGAAAGAACAAGACCAAGAACCAACATAGTGGCTGACTATTGAAGGCTCCAGGAAAGAGTTGTGACAAACCACTCTATGGTGGTAGGTGACTATGGTGACAATAGCTAGGAATGGCTCAATTATTTATACTAAACATAAAGTATACACAGGTGAAAGAAGTTATTATGCTTGATGAAAAGTAAAGAATTTCTGATTGCTCCATAGAAAACAGAATGGGATGCATAATTGGACACACATTTTTTGATTTGCTTACAAATAGGTAGAATATGAATTTTAATTAGTAAAATAAGTTGTAAATAGGCCTATCTCGTCGTTAACAATCACAACAGAACAATATTTTTCTCCAATCAGGGACGTAATCAGCAGCTTTTGTATGTCATATGGAGGCTGAAAATGTTTGGTTTCAACAGAGACAATTAGAATACTTATATAATAGTTTCCTATCATCTTTGGTATCAAGTTAGGTATAGTAGGGCTGAATCTTGTCCAAGAAAAAAATACAAAATCTAGAAACAATCAATGGTCATAGCAATACCTATTGCATTTTTTTCAATAAATCTTGAAAAAGCATTTTGATTTCGAATTCCATTGGAACAAATAGGCCTATTGTGTAATCTAAATGGCCATCACTCATCAACAGAATAAAACTTTACTGAGCCAAAAACTTTCAAATTTGGCATGCATGTTCAGTTGGACCTCTACACGAATTTCAAAGCTTTTTTGAAAACTATTCGACCATAGAAGTTCGAATTTGATACATAGGTTCAGCTAATATAAAAATAATTGTGATCAAAAAGTTTCAATGAAATTGTGCCAGAAATTAGTGTTTTTCCAGATTTTCTTTGCATTTTTTATATGCTTCTCATCAGGCCCCGGTTTTAGGTGTCTGGCGCCCTGGGCAAATGGTCTGATGGCGCCCCCTTTATTACTACATATAATGTAGAAGCAAATAATCTACGTTACTTATATTTTATCATAAATTTTTTATGAAGTAAATAACAAGATAACACGTCTTTCATACACAAAACTGAAGTACTGCAGACATTTATTTCTACATAATTGACACTTCCAGCAAAGATTACAACTCGAAATTATATTTGTAAGATCCTAGTAGGTAGACTGTAAACAACAGATTATTGTTCGTCACTAGTTTTAACTGATTTGGATTACGATAAGGTTTGGCTTTTAATTACTGAATACGACCTTCAAATTCTTCAGGTTTCTGGTTTGGAGAAACTATTCGCGAATATTCGTTTTGTTAAGGCACTTGAACTGGCAATGAATACCTTATTACAGCTTTTTACAATAATCAAAGTGTTTAAGAATCCATTCTTTGATGCAGCCATATTAATATTATATATAGTGGATGGAGTGTATTGTACATTCTGAATTCGAACTTTGTAGAAAGCTGTATTAAGTTGTAATGACAATAATTCATTTACAATCCAGGTGAATTAATGGAATGAATCACATTTTAGTTTTGTGATACATTATTGTAGTCCAATAATATAGAAGATATACTGCTATGGAGAAAACACTGCTACCAAATGTAAAGAGCCGATTATATTGAAGATTAAAATTTGACATAAAATATGCTTCTAATCATCAAATTAAAATTGAACTATTAAATAAATTTCTTTCAAAATTCAAATAATAATTTAAAATGATAAAAATCATCAAATAATAGCCTGAAACAGTCCTAAGAGAATTTGTAAAATGCAAAATAAGCTGAAAATCGAAAATATATAGAAAATGGATTGTTGGTTTGTTTAAAAATGATGGAATCTTTCAAAATTGATTAAATTTACTTTTAAAATATGCCTGTGACTAAAATCTAATAACTATTTGTTTATTATCTTATTAATAAGATAATTAAACAAAAATTCAAGTTTTTCTAAACGAATTGATGTATAATTTCACTCATTTACACGTGTTTTACTATTTTAAATGATTTTTTGATAAAATCATTGCAGCGCTCCGCGTTGCGTATCATCTAGCACTAGAAGGCTTTTGGAAGACCCAGCGAAAAAGCATTGGAAAGATAGGAGAGTTCCGCGAAGAACTGCTCACTTGATACATTCTCTGTTTAAGCGTATCATTCACGACAAAGCCACTTGGAAATACAGCTGTCCCTCGATAATCCGACACTTTTTAATCCGACGTACTCGGTAGTCCGACGCGCTGCCAGTAGCAACATGCATCTCCCTCCCACCGCTCCGCCTCCGCACAGATCAGTCCAGTGTAGCGAATTCAGCAGTTGCGTTGTTAGTTTTGGACGTACATTGTTTACAGTACTACGTATTGTTTAATATTTCTTCCTTTTTGTTAACTTCAATGTGTTCAAACACATTAAAAATAAAACGTCTTTGATAATTATGATATTTTTGGTAATCCGACATTTTTGGTAATCCGACACCCTCTCGGTCCCTTAACTGTCGGATTATCGAGGGACAGCTGTATCTGGGATTTAACATGCATTTAAATGAGAACGGAATAGCATTGCGTAGATTGGAGGATCAAATCGTTCCGCACAGAGCTGCTCGCTTGATACGGAAGTTGTATTCTTAGCTTATAAAGCCCCAATATTATTCGAATTTTCAGTTGTTTCACTTTATATTCTACTTAATAGCCTATCTATAATTTTGGAAATAATCAGTACTTTTTGGATGCATTGTTTTCTTACCTTACATCACAAGTTTTATAATTATACCATAATAGCCAATATTGAGTGAAATTCATACAAGTTCATAAGTGCATCCAATTCTCATGATTTTTGTAGAAGAAATGAACTAAAAAAGCTCAAACTAGATACACATAAATTCAGCTGAGCTATGGAAGTGTTGGTAGGCTATAGTGCGATTCACGTCAAGAAGTCAGCATTGCTCAGATGGGAGTTTGCTATCCTTGTTCAGCACAAGGCAGTTGCTGATGTCTCTATCCTATTCGCACTGTGCATAGTTGTCGCACACAGTCCCAACAAACACGTTTGGTGCAGTTTTCTCTTTCTCTCTCAATGAAACTTGGCATCAATGCTCCTCATTTAAACAATACCGTACTGACTTCTTGACGTGAATCGGACTGTAGGGTTCTGTATAAAAATAGTGTTCAGTGTAGGTCTACTTATAGCCTAAAACGCTCCCAATACTCATGAATTAGGATTAAGTAAACCAAAACAGACAAACATCTCACATTTGTGAAATAATAATGTTCTAACTTCCTTATTTAATAGTGATTTATGAGTTTTGAGCTGGTTGCACAAAAAACGAATAATAAATTAATCTTATCATTTCACTGAATCTTGGGCTTTCGCAGAAAATGAAAAGCTGGTGGGCGAACAAGAAAACCGCCAAGTCAAATAATAGTCAACGATCATGATTCAGACTCAGCGTCTTCCACTTCGGGAGCTATACGGCTAATAATAATAATGAATCTAATCACTGTAAAATAACATCAGGGGCCTATTGCATGAGAAAGTACCAGCTAGTATAATACTAGTTATCAGATGGCAAGTTACCATAGTGACAACCAGTATTACTAGCTTGTATTTTCTCATGTAACAGGCCCCAGATCTCTTCATTGCTTCTTGTTTCATGACATCATTTTACAATATTGTTCAATTCAATTGGACTTTTGGTCATCAATTTTTGTTATGATCTGTGAAAGATTTGTATTTCGTTATGATCTCGTTAACAATCACAACAGAACAATTTTTTTTCTTCAATCTAGGACCGTAATCTGCTGCTTTTGCATGTCATAATTATAATATCTAGGCTGAAAATGTTAGGTTTCCAGTTAGTGCCGTTGCATTCACTCCGATATTGGACGGTCGGTAAAAAACGACAGATATTTTTTTACCGGCGCTATGCCGTAATCGGCATGTGTGAACGCACCCATTCTATCCAGTGCGCCACTTATAGAATGTGGACGGCCGGAAAAAACCGACTGTCCAATATCGGTGTATGTGCAACGGCACTTAGGGCTAAAAACATTCATCAGTCACCAACATTGAACAATGAAGATAATATGGAATTAATAAATTCATTGTTTCATGTTCTGGGTCAGAAAAGAAAATAACTTGAATGACAGCTGATTCTATTGAGAAGTAGCTCCCAAACATCAGCACGCTCAAGTGAGAGACAGAGACACAACCTGGGGGGATTGGAGATAGGTCATCATTGAATCAAATGTAAAAATGCCTGTTTTCAAACCCATCGTATTCGATAAATATTCAGCCAAAATATTCCAGTAACTTATAAAATCAAAGCTACGATGTTTAAGAACACTTCAGTTTCTTTTGTCTCTTTAAGAGAAAAGAAACAAAGATAATTCTAATTTGATCCTTTTTCCAAAAGTATTCCTTTCCAAAAGAGATTTGATTTATTACTTTATTCATCTAGATAACATATATGACGGCTTAAATTCTAGATTATATTAACAAATTAATATACAATATTGATTATTCGTCAAATTTACATTAGCTTATAAATTATTATGCCATGAGTAGATATAAAGCAAAACTATACTGATGATTTAATAGTTGTGATTTATCTAGATGAAAAGGCGAAGTTTGGACATATGAATGTCCATTCTTGGAAAAGGAGATACAAAGAAATTCTTTTCATCAACACTTGACCTTGGAAGTGAGAGAGTGAGATATGTTGTGATATAAAATATAATATTGAACGTAAATAGATGAAATATGGAAAATATAAGATGTAAATATATTGCTGTGATTGAATTAAATATTATTTGTTAAATAGTTGATGTCTCTGAAATAATAATGTATTTTTTACTCGCGACATCGATTGTTGCATGAAGCGGGAAGTTTAAACTTCAAACATCATAACCTTCAAGAAGAGTCTAGCAACAAAATGACGAAAATTCTGATAAAAATACTTTAATCCAATTAAAACACCTTGA
Organism: Laodelphax striatellus; assembly: GCA_017141395.1. Classification (NCBI taxonomy): domain Eukaryota; kingdom Metazoa; phylum Arthropoda; class Insecta; order Hemiptera; family Delphacidae; genus Laodelphax; species Laodelphax striatellus. The sequence continues at coordinate 2,961,577 of CM029537.1, forward strand.
AACCACTAAATAATAGATAGCAATAAAGTATTGATGATACCTTAATGATTTAATTGAATTCTATCCCAAAATCGTGTTTTGTTCCTATCTCACAATGGTTAAAATCCCCCAGGTTGTTCACTCTCTCTCACTAGAGCGCGCTGATCAGGTCTATGAGCTACTCCTCAATATGGAATAAATAACCTGCTATATAGTCTAGGATGAAGACCAGGGGGCTGTCATTAGAAGGAGTAGAAGTATCGTATCGTCCCTATGTTAAAAAGGGGTGTAGGCTGAGTCTCCATCACGCTAGTTTCCGGACGGAGTTTAGGCGCTGTATTTGAATTCAGAGCCTTTATGTTAAGTTTCATTTTCAAGACTTTTAAAAGTTTATGGTATCTTTTGCGGTATAAATCAAAACTGTTGAGAGTTGGGTTAATATTTACGGCAAAATATAACATTTTTGTTAGATTCTTTGTTTTTTAAGGTTGGTTTGAGTAGAAGTAGGTGTGATTCTTTACTACAGGTTAGAATGGTTATTCACTAATAATGGTTAACTTCTAATATCGTTACGCGTGTATCAAGCTTTTGAACCATCCGCTATTCAATCAGAATCAGCTGTAATTATAATCAATTTACGATGTTTTCAAATACACCGCTAAAAGTCCGTCCGGAAACTAGCGTCATCCTACTCCCCTTATTTCTCTTACTTCCAGTCCCTAAGATGTCAGGTCCCTGATGAAGACAATAACAAGACAAAATTTGTTCACTTTTTTATTTTTCAATAGAAACAAATAACTCTAGTTCATTTTCCAGCCGACGATTTGCTGTCTCGCATGGAGGCCGAGCGCCTTCGCTTCAGTTCTTCCTGTCTGCGTACCTTGGCCTCCTTCTGTCGCTGAGCGAGCAGTTTTGCATAGTCAGCAGCCTGCTCCTTCTTCTTCACGCGTCGCGCCTTCTTCAGTGCCAGGCGGTGACGTTTGCGCTGCAATCAAACACATTTTTCAAGTCAAATTCGTCTTTTCTCATCATGAAACAAAATATATAGCACGATCCATTTAACTTGACATAAATCAGCTGTTTTGGTAATAATTAAACAGTGACTTCGACACAATAATCAAAAGTCTTAAAGACCTTTAAAGTCTTTAAAAGACCTTTTTAAAGAAGACCTTTCAAAGAATAACTTTTTAAAAGACCTTTTCAATAATCTGCGAGATTCAGCATTTGTAGGTTAAGTACAGCAGGATTCAATTAACATGTCATAACTCAGCTGATCCAGTAATAATTAAACAGTGATTTCGACACAATAATCAAAAGGCTTGAAAGTCTTGAAGACCTTTAAAGTCTTTAAAAGACCTTTTTAAAGAAGACCTTTCAAAGAATAACTTTTTAAAAGACCTTTTCAATAATCTGCGAGATTCAGCATTTGTAGGTTAAGTATTGTGATATCGCTCTTTGAAACAGCTGATTTCTGACAAGTTGAATTGGATCCTGCTATATACATGAATATATCAAACAAAAATTATCAAAGATCAACATAACACACCACAATTTGAGAAAAAACAGTTTAAAATTATACAACATCCAAGCATTCATATGTGACAACTTTTCAGCAGAGAACTCACATTTATTAATTATAAAGGAGCATACATTAAATAATAATAAATAAATACTTTATTTCACTTCATGGTACAATTTATACAAAAAATAAATACAAAGAAAAAATACAACACATTTTTCAAGTCTAATTCGTCTATTCTCATCATGAAACAAAATATACATAAATATATCAAACAAAAATTATCAAAGATCAACATAACACAATTTGGAAAAAAAACAGTTTAAAATTATACAACATCCAAGCATTCATATGTGACAACTTTTCAGCAGAGAACTCACATTTATTAATTATCAAGGAGCATACATTAAATAATAATAAATAATAAATAGATACTTTATTTCACTTCATGGTACAATTTATACAAAAAATAAATACAAAGAAAAAATCAAGTGTATTCCTCATTAGGCTAAGCCTGTGTGGAGGAATGGCTCGTCTTGTCATTGACGAAGCTTAATCTTACATAAAATAGCGAAATACATCAAGCAGGTACAGAGTGATTCAAAAAGAATACCACAACTTTAAAAGCGTGTATTTAATTGAAGAAACATAATAGAACAGTCTGTTATACTTCATTACAAAGAGTGTTTAAAGAAGTTTTTTTCACTCACAAACAAGTTCAGAGATGTTCCATATGACCCCTCCAGACACTTGAGCAATATCAATCCAAAACCTCCCTCAAACTCGTTCCACACTCTCTGTAGCATATCAGGCGTAACAGTTAGGTAAGCTGCTGTTATTTCTTGTTTCAAATCATAAATTGTGAATGGATATTGATTTGAAACAAGAAATAACAGCAGAGCTTACCAAACTGTTACGCCTGATATGCTACAGTGAGAGTGGAAAGAGTTTGAGGGAGGTTTTGGGTTGATATTGCTCGAGTCATATTTATCGAGTCTGGAGGGGTCATATTGAACATCTCTGAACTTGTTTGTGAGTGAAAAAAAAAACTTTTTTAAATACTCTTTGTAAAGATGTATAACAGAAGGTTCTATTATATTTCTTTCATTAAATACAAAGTTTTAAAGTTGTGGCATTCTTTTTGAATCACGCTGTATATCAAACAAAAATTATCAAAGATCAACATAACAAAACACAATTTAAAAAGAAAAGAAAAAACAGTTTAAAATTATACAACATCCAAGCATTCATATGTGACAACTTTTCAGCAGAGACCTCACGTGTATTAATAAGCCCCTGCGCCCACTAAGCAACTGCTATCTGATTTCAGTCAGCAACCCAGCGTTGCCAGATGACTTTGGCTGATAGGTTAGATTACCCGATTACCCGAAAAACAGCCAAATTTCATCTGGCAACATTGGGTTGCTGACTGAAATCAGATAGCAGTTGCGAAGTGGGCGCAGGGGCTAAAGGAGCATAATATATTGGTACTCAATTATTATTTTTTCATAATATCAAACAAATAGGCAGGCAACTAAAAATCTGAAATAATACATATAAATGTATTTTTTCGATTAAATTAAATCGATTTTATAATAAATCAGTGGTTTGACAACATCTTGTCTTTTCATTTATTATGGATAACTACCACAATATCACCTTCACAACTACTCAAAGAGTGAAATGTACATGTTGCTAAAAATGTATAGCCAATAATTATAAAGCTATACACCAGTTATAACAGGTTTATATTCAATTTACCACAAATGGTGAACATCTATTAGCAACTTAGTAAGCAATAGAATGCCTAATTGTGGATGAAAATTAAATTTCAAACAATATCATGATAGTGATTTAGATTAATGACGAATTTTATAGTATGCTACAACATAAAATGAAAATAAATCATATACCAATTTAAGGAAACAATAATTATAGAATATTTTCACTTCACTTGCTCAAAATGCAATAGGAAAAAATATACAATAGACCGGACATACCCTAATATTATTTTGGAACTGATGAACCAAGTACATATTATTGTGTTTTCAAATGATGACGCTCAGACGATACTGCAACCGCGTTGTCTGAACGTCATCATTTGAAAACACATGTTTTGTTATTCCAGTTGCCGAGCGACGCGATTTGAGTTTCCTAGTGTTAGTAGAGGCTAGCTCTTCCTCTGCTCCAGAAAGTGGTTTCCTCCAGAGGGTCTCTCTTTTCCATTTTAAATTAAAATAAACAAATCCACAGTCACGAAACTTTCAAAACAAAAACAAACCGACCTAACCATGCAAAAAATACACGTGAAATTTCAGCTGAGGAAAGAAATCAAATGATCGTATACTTCATTATAAAATTCAATGTGGCATTAAACTAATGAATGTCGTAGAAACCGGGCCTGACAATGCCAGTTTTTGAAATTTATCTTAGAGATAAAAATCTTCGAGTTCATAAATACGGTACTCAGTAACTTCTAGTTGGATAATTACTAACTTATAATTACTGTACTAATCATTTTCATGTACTTGTTTCTAAAAATGTAGAGCCACTTGACACAGCAATACACCAGTTATAACAAGAATTATTTAATCTACCACATATGGTGAACATCTTTCAGCATCTTAGTAAGTTGAAGATTGCCTTAATGTGGATATAAAATACCAAAACGTTTTTAAAACTACATCGACATGAATTTTCAATGCATATTGCCAGAGACCGATAGCCCTGAAAGAATTATGAAGCAAACAAGATTGCAATTGAGATTATTATTAAAGAAACAATAAAATGTTGGTTGTAAATCATTCATTGGAATGATTTCTGTGAATTTATTGATGAATGAACTGAATCATTAAGGGTGGGTTTATGAGCTCGGGATTTACAAGTCCACCTAGTTCACCATTTAAACTCGAGATGATCTATTGTTGGACTCATAAACCCAAAATTTAAACCTCTGGTTTTTCTTTGCTCTTTTACGCCTGGGACTTGCTAATCTCGAGCTCATAAACCCAATTTTCAACACTCGGCGCAAAATCCGTTTAGCCTCGAAATAGAGATAAACCCGAGCTCATAAACAGCCTTTAACAGAGCTATACGTATATCAAATACTTGTTTGAAACGTATGTACTTGTTGTTAATATATATAGTCCAAAACAGACTATACACTAGTAGAAAACAAGCTATATTGATCTACCACATATTGTGAACATCTATTAGCAACTTAGGAAGCTATAGATTGCCTAGATGTGGATAAAATGTCAAATAACAAATCTCAAGATTTTTCTTCAAACTGAAGCTACACAGAGGCTTTGAAAAAGAAGCTACATTATTGAAACATCCCAACATAAAAAAGAAGCAGAATTATTGAAGTAATAACATTCAGAAATGTAACAAAACAATAAATAAATTCAAAAATTAATACATAATAAAGATTAATACAAAAACACATAAAAAATAACAAAACATAGCACAATCTCGTTCTATCAATTTTTCATAATGTTTGTCAATTATTTCATGAAACGGCCAATTATCTTCGTTAGCATGTACTTGTTTTTTAAATATGCATAGCTTAATTAAAACTATTCACTAGTAGCAAAACAAGCTGTATTTAATTTACCACATACGGTGAACATCTATGAGCAACTTAGGAAGTTATAGATTGCCTTAATGTGGATGATAAAAAAAAAAGAATACCGAATAACATGTAGTAGCCTAGTAAAATATTACATTTCAATTTTCATGGGCTGTATATTGTATAAGAACCTTGATGAATCGAATCTCGGAAGGAAAGGATAAAATCGATTTATCAAGTATTTTGAAGTACCAAGGTTCGAATTATTGGATAAAAAGTTCAAGGGGAATTGGAAATCTCGATTCATCAAGAATTTTGATTTATCAAGGTTCTACTGTAGTGAAAAAGATCACAATGTACTTGTTTCTAAAAATGTAAAGCCAAAAAAGCTGTACACCAGTTATAACAATACTTTAATCTTCCACATATGGTGAACATCTTTTAGCAACTTAGTAAGCTAAAGATTGCCTTAATGTGGGTGAAATATGAGAAAAAAGTTGAAAACGTTCAAAATTCAACCATTAAGGCTACAGTTTTTACACTTATATTAATTATATAGATTGATAATTTATAACTTTATCCACTTTATAAATAATTGACAGTGTCAAAAAGATTTATAAATAACGGATAATGTTCTCTCTGCGCTAGTAATAGTAATAGTACAGTGTGATTCAAAAAGGACGTAGTACAAAGTTCGAGAGAAAATATTTACTGCATAGGTAGTATTTTTCCTCAATATAAAACGTATAGCACTACTGTACTCTTTATTAACGCATTGCATATCGCTTACATTATATCAGTGCTTTCCTAGTATCCATTTGTATCTGTATAATATATGTTAGGCTACGGTTTTTCCAAAGTATAAACGTGTGTTCATTACGGAGAGTTCAGCACCATTATTATTCATTCATTTCGACAATACTCACACCATGGGTGGGAAGAAACAACAGGCAATCGCCCAAAACTGTTTCAACCCCTAATTTCAACTAAATTGTCCAGAGGTTACGTCCATGTACTTTTCATTAATAATTCGAGTCTAGAAAAACTCATAACCTACAATTTTGAATGATTATGATAGATATTAAACACAAACCATAAATAATATCACTTAAACTTCAAAAAAATTTAAAATTTTACTCGAGTTTTGAGACGAAATAAAACTTACATTCAACTTTTGGCAACTATAAACATTATTCTTGAAAACAAGATATGTTTATGTTTCCTGAGGGGACGGATTCAACGATCCAAAGATCCTAACACGTCAACCGAAGCTTATTGTGTATCCCTAATACGTTGGTCGGGCAGACCAAAAACAAGATAACAAGTTCCAGTACTAATCTCTCGATTCTGAAGAATCATGTATTTTACTGGAACTTGTCCTCTACTCGTTCGTAAGATTTATATGCGTAATAACTTTGAGTAATAGAAAAACATTTGAGTAACAACAAAAAAAATTGGAAATACCTTAGCCGAAAATACACAGACACAACATATTCAAATGGATGCTGGGAAAGCACTGATACATGTAAGCGATATACAATGCGTTAATAAAGAGTACTATAGCGCTATCACATTGTATTTTGATTAAAAAATATTCCCTATGCAGTAACGTAAATAATATTCTCCCTATATAGGTCAAGTTCACAGCATCAGTAAAATAATTATGAATCTAGAAATAATACAAATAATGTAGGTTGCATACCTATCAAGAATCTTCAAATGTGAGAAAATTGCTCAAAAACAACCAAATTTAATTTACCAGAACCTCGAAAGTATTTCAATAAAGAACTGTACACTTCTGCCGGGTTCTGGTGAGGCAATCAAAGAATTTATAAAAAATTTGCTATAAAAATATATCCATTAAGGCTACGCCCACTTCATAACTGCTACTATCTGATTTCAGTCAAGACAATGTTGCCAAATGACATTTGGCTGTTTTCAGGTAATCGGGTAATCTAACCTATCAGCCAAAGTCATCTGGCAACGCTGGGTTGCTGACTGAAATCAGATATAACAATGTTGAAACAAATTCTGATATTACACACATGAATGTTCAAACATCAGTAAACTAAGGGAATATTAAAATATTCGTTAAATACTATAACAGTAAATATAATACAGGTATTAACAGTAAAATAACTACTAAATGGAAATCATTACAAATTATTAATGTGGGTTGCAAACCAAACAAAAATCATCAAACTGTAAGAAAATTGCTGAAAAACAACCAGATTTAATTTACCAGAGCCTCAAAAGTATTTCAACTAGCCTAAAAGCTGAACACTTCTGCCAGGTTCTGGGAAGACAATATTTATAAAAAGAAAAATATATATATATAAAATTCAAGACATTTCATGCAACATACCATTATCAATCTTATTATCAAAAGAAATTATACAATCATGAAATTTCCTAGAATATTCTATTATAAATGAAATATATATTTTTCTGCAGAAACAAGTTATCATACAGTAACAAAGAGTGCAATTCATTTAATTTGACGCTTGGCGATCAGTAACAGCTGATGTTACGCAGCTTTGACACAATACTTGACCTACAAATGCTGAATCTCGCAGATTATTGCAGACATCAAAAAGGTCTTCTTAAAAACTTTGAAGGTCTTTTTGGATTGTTGTGTCAAAGCTGCGTAAGATCAGCTGTTTACTGATCGCCAAGCGTCAGTAATTAAATGATTCGCACTAAAAATAAAATGTTTCTTTTGCGCTTGACCCAAATAGCTCAACAGCTAAATCGGTTCAAAAACAAGAGAATTTGCTTTACCACTTTTTCACCTTACATTTCAAGAAAAACTAGAAACATAAAACCTAAAAGTGGATAGAATAGTAGTACAAATACAACTTGTAAAAATTACAACAATCATTTCAAACTAAAAAATAAAGTCGTCATCTCTCATCATCACCCCTCCCATTACCCACGCACAAGCCTAGAGCTCATGTGGGCATCACCATCATAAAAAAAACATGAAATGTTCCTTTTGTGCGTAACCGAAATTGCTCTATTGCCAATTTGGTTTAAATAACAAAAGTATTTCAATTTTCCACTTTTCACCTTACATTTCATGACTAACATAAAACGTAAAACCTAAAAGTGGGTACTTTACAGAAATGATACTCAATTAATAATGATTAATAAAAATTGTACAAATATGCGAGGTGGAACCTCCCCGTAAGGGTCTCCCCACAAATAAAATAAAAAATAAATATAATAGTAGTTTATGCAATGATTGAATTATGAAATATTGTGAGAAATTAATTTTAGAGTTAACATTAATAATTGACTGGGGAAAACTATGTAAGAGGACATAATATCACTGCATTCATGAATTAAATAAGAACTGCAGTGTGGTAAGTGCCTCTGAATTAATTTACCAAGGACTGTGAACTCCAATCACGAAAAATGATCAGAGTCTAAGTATAGTCCATGGATACCTGAGCATAGGGCCATATTATAAGAGGTGGCATTTCTCTGAACCAATTAATCACCAAGCATGTTACATGTCTTTACAATATCTACCACAAACCTTGACGTGTCATATGCTGCAGGAGCGTTGCTCCCGAGATAAAGTTATATGTGACGAACTAAATAAATAAATAATCAATTGATAATGTTGAATTAAATTGAATTTTAAACTTATTTAAAATAAAATAATAATTAAAATAATTAAATAATAATTTAAACTTAATTAATTTAAATTGAGTTAAATTTTGTAAATAATAATATCACAGAGCACTATATTCGATTTAATTTGACAGAGCGTCAAATGCGCTGTGTATAGTTTGCATTGCAATACAGAGACTGTATAATAACATTGTGGCCATTTCATGTCACACTTTTGATTGGTTAGCCCGGTTGGATTCAGCCTTAGACCATGTATAGAATAGACACGCTCTTCCCTATCTTCACATAAGAAGTCTTTGAAGCAAACATCTCACTGTTCTTGCCCCTAAGAGCGAGTGAACTGTGCGAGAGAGACAAGATTATATCAGCTGTTGAGATACTTAATGCACGACTACACTATAAATTCAAGGGCCGTCGCATGGTTTATGTACTATACAGTAGTACATGATATAGTACTGTTAGTGTAGCCTATAATACGAAAGCAAAGAACGCTCGTATAGTTGTGACTTGTGGTATTGCATCAAGAACGCTCGTATAGTTTCGACTATAATGATTTGCCCCTAATCAGCCAATTCATGTTTGCTTCAACATTTATAGCATAGGCCGTGTCTATTCTATACAGTATACATGGTCTAAGGATTCAGACATACTTTTCTTCATATTTTGCCAATTCCCATAAGATTTGCATTGAAAACATATTCGAATCATAAGTTATGTTGCGTGATACATTTCCAACCTGAGATGTACTAGTTTACTTCAACATTTATAGCATAGGCCGTGTCTATTCTATACATGGTCTAAGGATTCAGCCATACTTTTCTTCATATTTTGCCAATTCCCATAAGATTTGCATTGAAAACATATTCGAATCATATGTTATGTTGCGTGATACATTTCCAGCCTGGGATGTATTGGGGCCGGTTCATGAGCTCGGGATTTAGCCAAGTCCTGGACCAAAACGGGTAGCTACCGTAGCATTGACAAACGTTTGTCTCGACAGGTTAGTGGGTTAACAGCATAGAGAGCCCTTAGTACATAGTTTTGAGGCTAACGTATGTCTAAGCTACGGTGGCCACCCGTTTTAGTCTAGGACTTAGCCAAATCCCGAGCTCATGAACCGGCCCTTAGTGTAACCTATAATACGAAAGCAAAGAACGCTCGTATAGTTTCGACTAGAATGATTTGCCCCTAATCAGCCAATTCATGTTTGCTTCAACATTTATAGCATAGGCCGTGTCTATTCTATACATGGTCTAAGGATTCAGCCATACTTTTCTTCATATTTTGCCAATTCCCATAAGATTTGCATTGAAAACATATTCGAATCATATGTTATGTTGCGTGATACATTTCCAGCCTAGGATGTACTAGTTTTTTTTGAATTTCAATATCTAAATAGGCCAAGGTTATAGATTATATCTAATAACCTTGTAATTAGGCATAATGAAAACCCTGGAATGTAGTCAAAAAATATCACTGTATTTAGTAGAATTTACAAACATGTTTCGGCATCATTGTGCCATCTTCAGTGTACTGATCTTCATAGTACACTGAAGATGGCACAATGATGCCGAAATAAGTTTGTAAATTCTACTAAATACAGTGATATTTTTTGACTACATTCCAGTGTTTTCATAATGTATTATAAATATCACAACATCTCACCAGACACTGTGTCAGAAGTTGTAAACAGGCAACTTGATCACTCACCTGCAGTGTGACGGGAGTGATGAGCCGCTGAATCTTGGGCGCCTTGAAGCGCGGCTTGGCCTTGCCTTCCTTGGCTGGCAGCGGACGTTTCACCACAAACTGGCGCACGTCGTCCTCCTTGGACAGATTGAACAGTTTGCGGATCTTCGAGGCTCGCTTCGGACCCAGGCGACGCGGCACTGTTGTATCGGTCAGGCCTGGAATCTCCTAAACACATCACAACCAACATAATTAGTAAAATAAATAAATATGAAAGTGTATACTATTTTTCCCTACAGTAACCTCAAAGAGACTGGCACTGTGGTATCAGTCAGGCCTGGAATCTTCTAAACACATCAAAACCAACATAATTAGTAAAAATTAATAAATATGAAAGTGTATACTATTTTTCCCTACAGTAACCTCAAAGAGACTGGCACTGTGGTATCGGTCAGGCCTGGAATCTCCTAAACACATCAAAACCAACATAATTAGTAAAAAAAAACAATCAATATGAAAGTGTATACTATCTTTTTACTACAGTTACTTCAAAAAGTGACCCTGCACTGATTCAAGTGCGCAAAAAACTACTTTTGCGATAAAATACCCCTATAGCGACACTTTTCGTTATAACACTTTTTGCCGCACTCCAGATTTGCAACCTAATATCTCAATTTCTTAAAATGTTTGTAACTTATAAGCAGTGGCGGCGCTTCCATAAGGGCCAAGTGGGCCGGGCCCACCCAAATGAAACAGTAAGGTACATTTTAAAATACGTTTTGTGATTAATATTATTTAATATTCAATAAAATACAATGTAAATTGATTTTGTACTGTCAGCGGGTCAAAACTCTCATAAAACGAGTCAAAAATCATCACGGAACACATTGGAGGGCCACGGATTTTGGGCCCTTCCAGCTATCATAAGAACGTAATGGCAAGGCTACGCAAGCCGGCGGCGCTGGCTAGTCGGAGAGCAATGCATTGGTATATGAGCATGATGGGCCGATTCCAACGGGCCCATTGGACGTTTTTTCTCAGTATTCTCGCTCGAAATGCTGAGCGCTAGGCTAGTAGTAGCTTTGTTTACATCCTGTCATGCGAATTTCTTATTTTATAAAGTAATGAGTTAATACTTTAAGTCACTTTTGTGCTAACATTTATATAGGTTTATTAGATTAGCCATAATCCAATTGTAGTGATTGTGATTTTATTGTGAAGTGCTGTGTTATTGTGAAAGTGATCCTGATTTAAATGAGGTTAGGCCTACTTCAACGGTACAATCTTCAGAATAATATTGTGAGTTTGTTAATAAACGAATCAGCCCATTCAGCTCTTGGCATGTTTTTAATACTGTAGTAAATTCGCAGGCTAACTGTATGTATTTGTAAATAGATTTCAGCAGGTCCTATAGTTTTGTTCAATATCGCAACTATATATAGTCGTAGAATTAATCTTAACTACATTAACTTGTAAAATTGGATATACTTCATAAAGCATGCCCCCCTTCCCAGCTACACCCACAACAAGTCCAACCACGGGCCCACCCTACTGTTCAGGTCAAGCGCCGCCACTGCTTATAAGGCTAATAAACTTAATTGAACGAAATTCCTAATTAATGCCATATACTATTCTGAAGACTTCTGCTATATTATATGGCATTAATTAGGAATTTCATTCAATTAATTATTATGATTTAACAGCAACTGTAAAGTTGCAATATCACATTTCCTTCCATGTTAATAAACCCTTGAAAACATGTTGGCAACACTGTGATTAGATAAGAATATTATGATTGATTGATAATTGACTAAAGATAGACTAATGAATTACTTTTTTTATCGTATGGCTTTTATTGGTGGGGAGACCCTTACGGGTAGGTTCCACCTCGCCTCATTGCACAATTTTTTGTGTCTGTCACCCATCCGAGAGCGGTCTCGAATGTTTGTTACTTAACCACGTGATTACTTAGCAACCGCTCTCACCGAGTGACCACTGATATTTGAATGACTGATAATTGATTGTTGATCTGTGATTGATCTTTTCTCAATCTTGTTTAATTTTGGTTCAAGCCTAAATTCTTACCCCTCATTAACCATTGTTCACATTCAAGGCTCAGCGCCCAAGGTGCAACTGCTATCTGACTGCAGTCACAAACCAGTTTGACATATTGCTATCTGACCTCGGCAATGGATAGTAGTAGGGCACCGCCCACGAGGTGATCAATTGCAGATGAGTCGGAAACCATTTGGATACGACCGTGGATCCAAGTTCGCAGTTACTTTGCAGATAGGAACTCTTGTGTGTTGGTTTGTGTTTATAATCTAAAACTCACGAATGAGGAGAGGAACAAACGACTCAAAAGTTGAAAGGAGAGGACATATCTTTATTGTCTTTCAAAGTCGACTTTATTTTACAAATTACTAGCTGTCCCGGCGAACTTCGTATCACCCTCTTTCCCCCCCCCCCCCAGATGTCCCCCCTCTTCTCCCCACAAATGTTCCCCCTTCATACCACCCCCAAAAAGTCATCCTCCAAATGCCCCCCTTCATTCCCCAACAAATCCCCCTTCATGTCAACCCCCTCTTTCCACCAAATGTCTACCCCCTCTTCCTCCAATTGGCCCCCTTCATGTTAACCCCCTTCATGGAAGGCAGAGTCGCTATCCAAAGACCATCGAGGTCACCTTTGGAAGACCTACATTGTAGCATCTTCAACTACACATCGATTTTATAGGAGCATTATTGTTTGGACTGGATCAAAATGGATGTCATGTTTGATAGGTTAGGTCATCAATTTACTAATTATTTATTAATTATAAAGAGATATTCTTATATTTTAATACATATTATGTTGACCAGTGCTTTAACAATTCAAAGGAATCCAAAATCATCTAAATCGGTTCAGCCGTTCTCGAGTTATAAGCGAGCGTACAGACAACAACTCTCTTTATTAATAGATTTCATTTCACTTGAATTAATTTATATAATAGCCTACCGTGATATTTCACGTTCAGTGAGGCTTTGATACAAGACAAATCGCATTCAAATGGTCACACAGCTGACTGTCCGTGTGCGGACAGTGGTTGTATTAAGGTCAGATAGCAGTTGCATACTCTAAAATGGTTTCCGACTGCAGTCAGATAGCAGTTGCTCCATGGGCGGAAGGCCCAATGGTAATGTGGGTACTTTCCTGTTATACGACACGTCTACTCATCAAGAGATATCGATAGTCGATATCGAAAAGTATCGATAGTCCTCAATATGAGAAAAATATAGGTTATACCTAACCTAACCTAAGGAAGTTCGATATCGACTATCGATATCTCTAGATGAGTAGACGTGTCGTATAACAGGAAAGTACCGTAATGTGCCACCATAGATAGGCCTAGGTGAGCATAAAAAATAATTTAAAGATGGAGAAAATCAGAGGTCACTCACATTCTCTCCCTTGCGAATGATGACCAAAGCCAAAACGCTGAGGTTGGCGTCCACGATGCATCCTCTCACCGACTTTCGCTTGCGCTCTCCGTCGCGGCGAGGCCTGTAGCACGAGTGGCCCTTTGACAGCAACAGTCTCACACGGCCTGCAAATCAGTTTCAATTTCGACTAATTGAACAGATGACAATATACTCAGTTAAAATTAACCAAAAGTATAGCAGGAATAATTTAATTTGGCGAAAAACAGTTGATGTTACGCTCATGTGTGGTATGATAGTCTGCGAGCTGTCTGCGATTCCAGAATTCATAGGTTAATGTATAGGTCGAACTGATTTTTGGGTTAGAATTCATATTGTGGACAGACTCCTCGCATACTGTTTTACCACAGCTGAGCGTACATCAATCAATTGTTTTTCGCTGAATTAAATTATTCCTGCTATATTTCCGTGAACAAATTAGTTGAACAGATGACAGTATTCAATTACAATTCAGCATTCTGAAATAGTATTTCTGATGAGAATATTAATTAAAATAAAATAAATATAAATAAACTTGTAATATTTCCTTGCTTTATTTTATTGTTTGTAGTCATGATAAGCATTCATTTTACTTATTTATTCATTTGTTATAGGCACCTGCTGTAAATTTATTTTTAGGTTTAGCGGGACAATTTTGTAGTTTGTTTCATCTCAAGGAGATGAATATTGAGGAGAAGGAGAAAAGGAACAAGAACAAGAAGATCCTGGAAAAGATGATGATGAAGAAGAAGAAATAGTAGAAGACGGCGGAGGAGGAGAAGATGGAGAGGAAGAATAAGGAGATGACATTTGGTTGTTTTTCGGGTAATCTAACCTTTCAGCCAAAGTCATCTGGCAACGCTCGGTTGCTGACTGAAATCAGATAGCAGTTGCTTAGTGGGCGCAGGGGCTAAGTAGTTGAATAATGTCAAAATCAGTTGCATAAAAATGCCAAGACCGAGATTCAAACCGCGGTCCATGTGCCCCTAGCATGCATAGTACATTTTAAGGTTAAAATACCTACTTTTTTGATAGTAACTTTTTCCAAATTAAACCCCCGTGTTCAAAATCAATAGGCGTCTTGCTTGATCTATGAAGATATCATATTCCAAATTTCAAGTTTTCAATCTTCTGTTCGTTAGATATCGTGTATAAAGATGGACAGGTGTACGATCGCTATAAGGCCATATCGGGTCCTTAATAATGACACGGTCCTTAATAATGTCATCCTATATACCATTCAAGATTCTCAACCAGAAATACTCAAGTTATTGACTAGGAATTCAATTCTATTCGAATCAATTATATAAAATGTGGACGGAAAAAACGAGCATCTAATACAATGAAACTCGCAGTCTTGCTTTATTTACCAAAGCCTCAAAAGAGTTTCAAACAGTTCAGTTCAACACTTCTGCCGGGTTTTCGATGAGTTTGAATAATCACAAATTGAGGGAGCATATAATTGAAAATACACTAAAAAAATTCTAGACGCTATAAGCTTTAGCAGCTTGAAGGCAACTACAATGTATAAGCAAGTGGGCTACAGATTGATGATAGAAATGTTAGGCTAAGCATGAGCATGATCAGTCACAATCACAAATGTTGGTAAGTTACCGGTCCATGAGAATTCGTAAAATGTGCTTCAATAGCTACTCACTATTGGTGAGAACTCCTTGTTTCATGGGGAATCCTTGTTTGTCGTTACCACCGGAAACTCTGACGACATAACCCTTCCATTCGTCTCCAAGGGAGTCAGCTTCAACTTCTGCACCCATGCGTTTCTCGTAAAACACACGGAGCTTGTGCTCGTCCACAATTTCGAAGAGTTTTTGACATCCTGTCGCCGGATAAGAGACGTTGATCTGGAATTAAACAATGAATCATTGCTAATAAACAACTTTCAAAAGATTGAAATGTACAAGTTTATAGGTTAAGTTGTTTCCAGCAATAAATAACGAGTTAAGTGAGGAACATTAGGTTGAATTTCCAACAACATAGCATGGAAATTAATGAGAAATATTAGGAAATACGATGATATTACTGCAAAAAGCAATAAATTAGATAAAACCTAAAGATGCGGCATGAGCTCCCAGATTTCATCCAATGTAATCGAACCAAACAGAAAGTAATAGAGGTTTATAATGGACTCAGGTTTATTTACACAAGTATCTGAAATAAATAATATGTATTGCCAAAGTTGAAATTTGATTTAAATAATTAAAAACTAGGATAAAACTTACCTTCATTGTTGAAATAAATTATTACACTTCCATTACACGCACGTAGACCAACGATAGGAAGGAAAAGGAAGTTTGCTCCTTATGAAAGCAGCGCTACCAACGCAACAGCTTGAAAATTTAACGCCAACCTGAAGTGTGACAATATTTTCAAATTATGAAAAACATCATTTTTTTGTAATGAATTGATCAGAGCTATGGATTATCAATCAATTTGATTGAAACTTATGGTTTTTAACATTCAATGATTGTAAGGAAAAAGTCGTCTCTTCTACATGAAGATGAAGATAATGAAGGCTTTGAACTATTTCTGTCTGCAGTCAGTGTCATTTTGTTCTAGTCTCTAGGTTATATTTTGTTAAAACCAAGCTATTTTGAAGGATTATTGCAATTTTCATGAGTGAAGTCATCTTGTGTAGAACCGAGAATCAATATAAATGCTATAGAAATTCCGTTGTAGCTTGATAAGTTCTCAAACAAAATTTCTAGTAGATTTTTTGAAGTGAAGGTTAGGATGTCATCTGAGCTGTAATACTGCATTTTCTGATGTAATAATTAATCTTTCAACATTTCCAGTCTCATGGTAGAA
Source organism: Laodelphax striatellus (assembly GCA_017141395.1). NCBI lineage: Eukaryota > Metazoa > Arthropoda > Insecta > Hemiptera > Delphacidae > Laodelphax > Laodelphax striatellus. The sequence goes on from CM029537.1 coordinate 2,978,258, forward strand.
TGGCTGGAATGGAAGATTATTTTGGACCCAGGAGAAAGGGTGATATGTATGATGTATTGGGAAACGATGAGGAGATAAGGGGCGCGGTACCCCGTCGTCCAAGTGATTTGAAAGGATTGCAGAGTCAAAGACCGTACCTTGTTAACGAAATGGATTATCAAGGAGTGAAGACAGCTCCCAGGCCCTATAACATAAATATTGATAGAGATATTACTATACGGCCAGCAAAAATTCAAACGCCCATTGACGATGATGGTATGTCATGATTTCTTTCTTTATTGTTTTTTCAAGGGTGAAGCTCACATGAGCATCAGGCTTGTGCGAGAATGCATGTGAATGATGAAAAATATTATTGTCTCTCAATCTCTGTTTTGGATTGGATCTCTTTTATTGAGTCATTGAAATATCAAGTAGAGAACACCGAAAAATAATTTTATTGAAGCCAGTGTTTTTTTTCTTCAGAAGCGGTCGGGCGAAAATACATCACAACTGGTGTTGGTTTGGTCACACTGATAACTGAAAACCTTCTCTGTCACCCATTTGTTGTATTGAGACGACAGTGTCAGGTTAGTTAAACAGCAATCATTTATTTTTATGCTCTATTTGTGCTCTTCTAAAAGTAAGTTTCCGCTGTGCATAGTCTAAATAGCAACAAATTAAAACTAGAAATGATAATATAGAAGAATAACCATGCAAAAATAGAAAGAATGAATGTTATTTATGATACCATAATACTCTAATGTCACTTATAATACCATTTTTGATTAAAGTTCCTTATCTGAAACTTCAGAAACAAAACTAGATGACTGGCGCCAGTCGACTGTCGTCGTGTGGTCGCACCTTCACGCATACGAAAATGGCCTTCACATAAATGAAAATTAATAGATAATTATATTACCAAAAATTTATAATTATAAATAACACTCGAAAATTATTTGGTACAAAGTAAATAACTTTGTTCAATTCAATTTTTCTGTCAGGTTTCGAATAAAGAGATTGATGAATTCAATTCTTCATCAAGCTCTTTATTCGAAACCTGAACAGAAAAATTGAATTGGAATATATTCATTCTCAAAAAACAAAACAAAATACGTACATTTCAAAGAAATAATGACAATACATGAATATCAGTGGTCACTCGGTGAGAGCGGTTGCTAAGTAATCATGTGATTAAGTAACAAACATTCAAGACCGCTCTCGGATAGGTGACCGACACAAAAAAGACACAAAAAATTGTGCAATGAGGCGAGGTGGGACCTACCCGTAAGGGTCTCCCCACCAATAAAAGCTATACGATAAAAATAAATATATATATACTCCTCACCTTGAACGAGTCTGTGTGTGAGGAGGGTCGTTTGTAATATTACATAAGAAATTTTACTTGACGGACAAAGAAATAATATAGATAAAGAGGTCTCGGCAATAATCAATTGAATTCTTGATTTGTCTCAGGTCCACAACAATTCTAGCAAATACCACCTTGTCTCGGTGACCCTTCTGCCAGTCATCTGGCGTTTAAACCAGCGTCAAGGTCTGACCACCCTGTGGAAGGGTTTGGGTAGCATGCTGCTTGTGAGAGGCATGGCTTTGGCAGTTGAAGACATCATATCCAAATTCACGCCTTGGCCCAAGGAGTTCAAGTGGCATCAATCGGCTAAGAGTCATGGACAGCATATTATGCTCAAATGGTGGGTGATGTTCATTCTACGGAGACTGTATGTCATTGGTGTGAAGACATCCATAACAGTGTATTGGAACATTTCCTTCCCTTTCCTCCAATTTGGTAGGGGTGTAATTAAAGGTGTGGCTTAACAAAATAAAAATATTAAATTTCAATATCTTTTTTTCCAAAATGGCGGCCGACTAAACTTTTCAATTCGATTTTACTGGAGAAATATTGCTTTTTACAAAAAACCTAAGAATACAAAAATGTGGAGATTTTTATTCTGAATAAAATGGTATCTGATTTTAAAGAATCGGATAATAAATAACCGAGATATGGCTATTTGAAGATTACCAGTTCTGTGTTTCTTCATTTATTTTTCATGTCTCACTGCTGAAGATCTTGTGTATTTTTATTTGGAAATGGCATGTAAATGAATTGTTTGTTTCACATTATGTTTGTTAAAAATGTGTTCATCTCTTTTTTTGTTGCAGTCTTACGTTAGCTATAATAACGCCATTCTACTCAGCTAGTCTCGTGGAAACAGTTCAGAGTGATATTGCTAGTGAAAAGCCTGGAATATTTGACGTATTCCGTGAAGGAGTTTGTCGTCTAGTCAGTTGGGGCAGTCCTCAAAAAGGTAATCATTTCGAATTATCGTAATTAAGAGGGGGCAGTAGTAGTCGGCCAAATTAGATTATGTCCCATAAGAACAATGTTATTTTTTGTAATCTTTTGAAACATATAGCACCGTCATTTTTGTACATAAAATTACGTTTGATGTGTCATTTGAAAGAGAATATTATTCTTCAGGGGGTGGTCTTTTTCGAATTTTAAATATTCCTTTTTGAAAAAAACAATAAAATTTCAAAATTTCCCTAATTTTGATATTTTATGGGGTTTTTTAAAAGGAAAATTTAAAATTCAAAAAAGACCACTACTGCCCCCTCTTAAAGTAGTTATTTCAAAATGTTTAATAATTTTCTTGAAGGTTTAGCAAAGGTTACTCTGGTTCTTCAATGGTTCCTTTGGTTCTATGGATCAAAGGTTCTACATTTACGGGAACAGGAATTTAATTGATTGAGGTCAATTAAATGTTGAATCATTATCAATTTCGTAAAATCACAAAAGCAAGACAGCAAATGGTCACACTGTGATTATACAGTCTCTGTTGTCAATAATGTTCTTTCGATTTTAATGTTCTCATAATTTTAATTTCGCAGGTAGAATGCTGCCTATTCTCAGTCTTGTAGTACCGACAGTGGTTTTCGGTGTTATGAAGTATATTTTCGGCCTTATCGTACAGAATGTGACAAGCAGAATGTTGCTCATTTCACATAAAATAAATCAACAGAGACAGGTAATTATTTATTTATTACATCTAATAAATGATTTATCAAATACAGTAGAACCCCTCTAAAGGTCAATTCACACATTGACGACAACGACATTTTCGTTCTGCGCATGCGTCACCAGCCCATGCTCTGATTGGTCCATCCTTGTTGAAGAATGCTAGACTTCTGACCAGCCGAATTTCTAGGTTAAGTGACTAGGTAAGAAATTTGAATGTTCGCTGTTCGGAATCAATCGTCAATTAATATAAATAATATTAGTACAATAATATAAATAATAATCAGTAAATAAAATTATAATACAAACCTTTTCAAGTCATACCGGTACTGCTATTTTGCTGGTGAGACTTGAGAGCTTGATAGCCGACAGCTATAATTTGTAAACAAAGATAGACATGGACCAATCAGAGCGTGGGCCGGTGACGCATGCGCAGAACGAAAATGTCGTTGTCTTTGTCGTCAATGTGTGAGTTGACCTTAATCCGTCACCTCTGGGACTGGGGGCATGATCGGATCGCAAAAAAGGTTGGATTGTCCAAAAAAACCAATACAGTACTGTATTCATCAATCTAGCTACTAAACGTACAAAGATACATAAAAATTAAATAAAATTACGGTGAGTCATTACTGAAATAATTGATTTTTAAAGCGATATACTGAAATAAGACATTTTTGAAGTTAACAAAAGGTTTTAAAATGCATTGTCAAGTGTTGAGTCACCGACCGGTTCTGGAGCGATAGTCGGACTAACCGGAGTGATGGACCACCCGAGGGCGGATTAAAGGTGTTCTACTGTACATGATTTCATTTTTCATTATACACATTATTCATTGCTGCATAACCTAGATTTGGACTTTTACAATGTTATTTTTCAAACTATAATCACACTTACAAGAAATTTGAATGAAAAACTCCGAAATAGATATAGTACGATTCACGTCAAGAAGTCAGCATTGCTTAGATGGGAGTTTGCTATCCTTGTTCAGCACAAGGCAGTTGCTGGTGTCTCTATCCTATTCGCACTGTGCATAGTTGCCGCACTGTGCATTGTTGTCGCACAAAGTCCCAACAAACACGTTTGGTGCAGTTTTCTCTTTCTCTCTCAATGAAACTTGGCATCAAAGCTCCTCATATAAACAATGCTGACTTCTTGACGTGAATCGGACTATTGATAATTTGTCTATTTTTGGCCTGGAACTTCCATATTATCTTCTACAATATACAAATTAAATGGAAATTAAAAATACAATTTATTATATTGGAAAGAGGGTAGTTTTGGGAGTGAGACTGTTGGTCTTTCCATTACGTATCATTTGTTCATTACTGAATTTGTATTTTTCAAACTTAAATCACCAATACAAATATTTTTGTGTTTATTTCAAATAGGATTGTGTGAAAGATAGACTTGTTTGCATTTGTATAGAATAGAATTTGACTACATATCATCAGTGGATCACCGAATCCCATATTTACTTTAATTTTGTAATCATGTATGAATTGTTATTTTGTAATGTATATTTACATGCAATAGGTTTTCCAAGACCTGGCATATTAATAAAATCAATCAATCAATCCCAGATTTGTTTTGCTATTCGCTGATTTTAAGAAATTCGTTGTGTATGATCTGATGTTGTGGCATTTCTCCATGAGTCGTTTGACAATTTCAACATCTTTTCTTTCATTTGCTGATTTGTTTTGTTCTGCTATCATGAGGAACCTCCTACAGTTATGGATGGGCTTAAAATCGACATAATCTTCCAACCGTTTTCTAAAGGGGTTACAAATGTTTCAATCTAATATTATCTTTTCCAGGGAGCTCTCTCCAAAGACGTTCTAAATCCCATTGTAAACGATGAAATAGAACTGCAATCGAATATGATTTCTCTCATAATCAGCGAAACGGTTTTCTATCCGTTTGAAACAATCCTGCACAGGTAAGATTCTTCTTCTGTAGTTTTGTTCTGTATTTTTGAAGGGAACTATATCTATATCTATAGAAACTGTATCTATAGGGAACGAGACGTGGTGATAATAGCTGGCGATTGGGGCGCTGTAAGTGGCGGAACTTTAAGTTTTGGGCGGTCGTTTGCCTATGCCAGATAGAAACAAAACAGGATTAATATAGAGAAATACAGAAATGAATTTTTTCATTGTATCCAATGATAACCTAGCTTCATTCCTATGTAGATAGTTCATTCTTTTCTCACTTGAGCGCTAATATCTTACTTAACTCTCAGTGAAATCATAATTTGATACTGTTAGGCTAGGCGTACACCGGTTTGTCAAGACAAGAGGAGATTAGTCACGTTTAGTCACAGTACTTCACATAGTTGCTTATGAAGCAACTCACACCGATTAGTCATTGCATCGGTGTGTACTGCTTCATAAGCAACTATGTGAATTACTGTGACTAAACGTGACTAATCTCGTCTTGTCTTGTCTTGACTAACCGGTGTACGCCTAGCCTTAGGCCGGTCGCTCAGTCGCAAATTGAAACTAGTTCAAATATTGAACCTATATCAGTTTGATCCAATGAACCAGCTGTTGTAGATGAAAGGATTGATATTGTAGGTTGTATTGACTGGATAATTAATTTATAGTTTAATATGATATTGTAATTTGTAAAAAAATCAACTGAAAAAATAATATTATATAACATTTTTTTAATAATTTATGATATGAATCCTGCTATTCTTCATTGACTCGATCATTGATTTATAGTTTATTGTATTGTAATTCGTCCAACTGAAACTGTGAAAATTATATTTCATTTTTTTTAAATAATTTTTGTATATATTATGTTTCTTCATATTGATAAATGTGTGTTCTCTGCTGTAACTTTGCTACAAATGAATTATATAGATGGCATTGTAGGTTCTTGCCAGGAAATTTGAAACAACTTCTATTACAAAGCCTTCATTTTTGCTTTCAATAATAGTTGGTTGCTTTTGTTGTTTCAAAATGAATCTCAATATAATTAGAGTTTATGTAATAAAGTTCTTTCCTCTTAACATCTTTCTTCTTCTTTAACACCAATTTCATTTTTGTGTTAGAGAACTGTATATCAGCTGATTGTTTGCCATCTGATTAGGCTCAATTTGAACTACTGTATATTCAATTTGCAACAGAGCGTTAGCCGTTCAATTGTTTCTAAGGCTGGGCGTACACCGGTTAGTCAAGACAAGACAAGATTAGTCACGTTTAGCCACAGTAATTCACATAGTTGCTTATGAAGCAGCACACACCGATGCAATGACTAATCGGTGTGTGTTGCTTCATAAGCAACTATGTGAATTACTGTGACCAGCACACACTGATGCAATGACTAATCAGTTTGTGTTGCTTCATAAGCAACTATGTGAATTACTGTGACTAATCTTGTCTTGTCTTGTCTTGACTAACCGGTGTACGCCTAGCCTTAAGCTCACCATGTGACATAATTTTTGTTCTTATTTGCAGACTACATTTGCAAGGGACAAGGACTATCATTGATAATTTGGACACCGGTTCACACGTCACCCCCATTCTAACCAGCTATGAGGGAGTGGTCGATTGCTATGAAACAACACTGCGACAAGAAGGTAATGAGAGATACATTTATTGCTCAAAAGATATTGGTGTTCTTGGGGGAGTCAATGCCTTTGGCCAATATTCATAGACTTGAGGCTTCCTTCCCCAAGCTCGAGCTTGCTCTTTTGGGGAAGTAGTTTCTTATGTTCTTATTTGTATAATACTGTATTGTGATTGATTCATTTTTGCTGTTTGTTTGAAAAGTTGTATTTGTAATTTTATGAGAAATAAATAAAAAAATACTAACGGTTCCTGTTAGAAGCGGTTGTGTTTGTTATAAGGACTGGGCATAACTTTGAATCAAGCAGATCCCAACATTCGTATAGGACCCCAAGTGAGAAAAGCACTATAGTTTTTGTTGTATTGGTTCCATAAGGTTACATTAATGTGAGGTTTGTCCATTAGCTCTTGCATTTGTTTCATTAATCATTTAAAAAATTCAAAAATGCTGTTCGAAAATGGATAATACATACAGGAAGACAACGTATAGAACAAATCATTTCAAATAATAGTATGTGAGCTCACTTACAGAGCGTGCCATCCAAATTGGCGTCTCACTGGAGCATGCGCGTTGATCGCTTTCTCCCACTTCAGTGCCTGCTGACTCACGGTACAGTAAATTTCAAAAGTTCATTCAACTGGAAAACTCAGTTTTAAAAAAAAATTCATATTCGCTTCGGTTACCTAGCAGTACTATGATGTTATTTGCTTCACTGACTGTACTAGCCTTAGCGGCTGGAGGGGAAGCGTGGTGGGAGAGATTATCCATCTCTCTCGCACAGCCTCCCCTTGACGCCAATTTGGATGGCACGCTCTGTACCGAGTATATTTGCACCCCCACCCAAATACTACTCTAAACACCCACTCTAGTACATGGATGTCCATAGTTGAGTGGGTTAATTTCCATAAATTTTCTTTTCTTGATGTTTATATAGTTTTTTACATTTTTGTAGTCAATATTTTATTAATGTATTCTTAGGTTTTAGTTTTGAAGGAAATAAATTTATTATTTATTTATTTCATGTTAATTAAATTCAATTGTTTTTTCATGCAACTAGCCAAAAGTATGTTTATTTTTATTCATTTATTCAAGAAAGTACATTTAACAGGATGAAAACACAGACGCAAGTCCATTATTATAACTATTTTGTTCTATTTTTCGATTTCAGGTGCCGGCGGTTTGTACAAGGGATTTGGATCGCTTGTAATGCAGTTTGCCGCACATGTTGCAGTGGTTAAGACCGCCAAGTTGGTACTGATGACAATTGCCAACTCAGTTTGTGGTGGTGGCAGCACTGGGGCATCTAGAAACGGAGGCGGGGCTGCAGTCGCCACTCCTATTGGCGGACAGAGAACGCTAGCCACGCCCACTAGTCACTTGGCCACGCCCACTGGTCATATGACCACGCCCCTTGCCACTCCCATTACTGAATACCAGGCTGCTGATACCAGGCAACAGCGCTATCTTGAAGATGACCTACCAGGCTACTATAATTTGGAGGGGGATGCTTTCGGGTATAAATTGGGAGACAGGGGGGATGCGTATTAGTAAATAAATTACTGAAAAAAGAGATTGTTGTTGAATTTATTACTGACTACCAGGATGCTGAGTCTGTCTCTATTCCACTAACACATTTTTCCATAGACCATTTTATATTACAATAAATTTCTATCACATATTTTTTATTCATTCAACTTCTAAATATAGAAACAACTAATGTGTGTTGCAACTGGTAGCAGTGATTTGATGTAATGAAAAAAGGACATAGAATTATATGGTTGATTTTTTAAGAAAGGCGAATGAATAAAACGAAGGTTAGTGCTTTTTTACATCCTGGGACGTGAGACGGCAGAGGCTCTCTTTGCTGCTACTTAGTAGGCAGGTTAGTTGTTAGGGAAAAGCTTAGAACCGGTGCATGGCTTAGGCTAGGCGTACACCGGTTAGTCAAGACAAGACGAGATTAGTCACGTTTAGTCACAGTACTTCACATAGTTGCTTATGAAGCAACACACACCGATTAGTCATTGCATCGGCGTGTGCTGCTTCATAAGCAGCTATGTGAATTACTGTGACTAAACGTGACTAATCTCGTCTTGTCTTGACTAACCGGTGTACGCCTAGCCTAAAACTGCACTCCAATGGACCGATATGCTCTCGCAGACTGTCCTGACAGAGCGTAGCGTAACATCAACCTTTACCATGGAAATGTTGAAAAAACACGTCAATCGCCTCCCGCCTTTTAAAAAAAAATCAACTTCAACACAGTCTAAAATTGTATTATTTTCTAAATTGATATTAGTCTCAAATTGTAAATGATTCGTAACTACTTTGTATTTAGACATTGAAACCAGTTATCTAACGCCTAGCAGTTTTGTGGTAGACAATTTAAATAAGTATTTATAAATTTGTAGATACTGTACCAAAGTAGCAATTTGATTGTAAATATACTTGTATGATTTATTGGAACAATCTTGTTTAATTCTTCCCAATCACTACTTTTCAAGGATGTTGGACACTATAGTCCGATTCACGTCAAGAAGTCAGCATTGTTTATATGAGGAGAAAGTTTCATTGAGAGAGAAAGAGAAAACTGCACCAAACTTGTTTGTTGGGACTGTGTGCGACAACAATGCACAAAGCGGCAACTATGCACAGTGCGAATAGGATAGAGACATCAGAAACTGCCTTGTGCTGAACAAGGATAGCAAACTCCCATCTAAGCAATGCTGACTTCTTGACGTGAATCGCACTATATCAAATTTTACAAATTTGTTGTGTGTGATGTTGTGGTATTTGCCCATAATGGAAGAAAAAGAAAAGGATATCATCAAACCACTTATTTTCAATTTATTCAAATAATGAAACTTATTTAAAATAAATTATTTCAGGTTCGACAATATCTTTGTCTTTTAAGAATGATACAAAAAGTGAATACGTAGAAGGAAAGAAGGAAGATTTATTGTCAAAAAATCACACAGCATTACAAAATGAATCAAAAAATCATTTACAACAGAATAATATGCTAAACTATATAAGACAATATTGGATACCTAGATAAAGACTGATAATAATACAGATATACAAAAATTAATTTTATGACTATTTATTTTTATTTCTATAGTCCGATTCACGTCAAGTCAGCATTGTTTATATGAGGAGCATTGATGCCAAGTTTCATTGAGAGAGAAAGAGAAAACTGCACCAAACGTGTTTGTTGGGACTGTGTGCGACAACAATGCACAGTGCGAATAGGATGGAGACATCAGCAACTGCCTTGTGCTGAACAAGGATAGCAAAATCCCATGCTAGTAGCGTCTAGACCGGGCTTAAGACAATAATACTGGTATTGTTATGACTATTTATTTTTATTTCTAGATATTTTTCTTGGCCCTGGGAGCTTGCGCCCTTAGGCCCAGGCCTATAGGGAGATTCAGCCCTACCTAACTTGAAACCAAAAATTTTCAGCCTCCATGACATACAAAAGCTGCTGATTACATCCCTGATTGGAGAAAAATATTCTTCTGTTGTGATTGTTAACGACGAGACGATAGCCTACAGGTGCTCACTAGTTGAAATTCATTCTACCTATTTTTGTAAAACCAAATCAACGAATGTTTGTTCAATCATGTCTCCCATTCTGTTTTCTATGGAGCAATCATAAATTCCTATTTTTGTGGAACCAAATCAACAAATGTTTGTCCAATCATGTATCCCATTCAGTTTTCCATAGAGCAATCAACATTTCTTTACTTTTAATCAAGCATAACTTTTTCTTCCACCTGTGTATACTTTATGTTTAGTATAAATAATTGAGCCATTCCTAGCTATTGTCACCATAGTCACCAACCACCATAGAGTGGTTTGTCACAACTCTTTCCTGGAGCCTTCAATAGTCAGCCACTATGTTGGTTCTTGGTCTTGTTCTTTCTTCTTCTATACTGGTGAGCTACCATCAACTTTTTCTTACATACATTCCATATCTTATTGTCACTCAATTACGGTAATGAATTTCAGCTACAATATTAATATTTTTCTCAGTCAATACAAATCTTTCACAAAAAATTGGTACAAAACTAGATGCCCGGTTGCCCAAAAATCCAATTTCATTTAATTGTTGTAAAATGATGTCATGCAACAAGAAGCATCTGATGTCATTTTGCAGTGATTAGATTCAATTATTAGTATTTCATGCAACTAGCCCCAAAACTCATAAATCACTATTAAAGAAAGTTAGAACATTATTATTCCACATGCAGACGGAAATGTTTGTTTTGGTTTCCTAAATTTATGAGTTTTGGGATAGTTTTATTCTATAAGTATACTCTGAACATTTTTTATTCAGAATTAAATTATCTACAATTTCTATTCACAGAGATGCTGATTAGTGCATATTATTATTATTCACGTTGAACATGTTTAAACTTGAGAATTAATGGGTATTATCATATTTTGGCAAATATCTCAATAATAGATGCAAGCTTTTTACTATTTTTATGGTATTCTTCAGTCAAATTCACGTAAGATCAGATTGTTTTCATGCCCTTTTTTAATCATAAAATAGTTTCAAAATTTCATATTCATACTCACATTTAATAAGATTAGTCCCATTTTTACTCAAAAAAAAAAAAAAATATTTAATCGCCAATTGTGACACAGATGATCAAATGTGCTAGATCCTATCAAATATTTCTCTATACTTTAAAAATGAATCTTAAAATAATTATAATAATTTTAATCTGAATTGCTGGACAAAGCAATTTCCAAAACAGAGAGATATCCCATCCACCTTTGTACACCCTATTATAATTCTTAAAGAAATAATTTTTCTATTCTATTCAGCCCAATTCTGCCAGCCAAATCTGATAAGAATGTATTAGTTTTCAATTGTGTAATTTATTAATTCCAGATTGCTTTCACCCATGCAGACGCAATTGTAACTGTAACTGACTTTGTAAGTTTCTTCTGATTTTTTATAAATTGGGTAGTATACTATTGTTATAGGTGTTTCTTTTGATGTGACGGATGTCAAATGATTATTATTCAATAACAGCTGATGTTTTGCTTAGCTCTGTCAAGATAGTCTGCAAGCAATCTGCAAGAGCATATACAGTGGCGTAGCCAGGGGGGGCCTAGTGGCCCAGGTCCCCCCCCCCCTCGAAATTGTCGAAGTTTAATTTTAATAGTAAATTATTGTTTTTCCTAATAGAATAATGTTTGGATTTCAGCTATCGCAAGACCTCAAAAGTGGTGTAAAACAGTGTTATGTACCTGTCAAATGTTAAAAATTTCCCGGGACCCCCCTTATGTCAGGGGGTATTCCATACCCCTCAGACCCCCCGGTGTTGGGCACGCCCCGAAGTCAATTTCTGGCTACGCCACTGAGCATATATTGGACCACCTCACAAAGTGAATTACATTTGAAAACATAACAGCTGATATTACATAATATATTTCTAATATTAGATGAAGTTACAGTATTTTGTTTTTCAATAAATGGAGACAGGCAAGCATTTAGGTGTGAAAATGAATGTATATCCAAAGAAATAATATGTATGAAGCCTGATGGCTTCATCATATTATATCAGCCTGATGGCTGAAGCGGAGACACAAAGATAGCACTATTATGCACTGAATCGGTTTTCGATGATGTATTGCATTCCTCCCAGGGATACAGAGCTCAGCATCGAACAGAATAGATACATACTTTTTTGTATACACTACATGCTGAGAAGCTGTTTGACTGTTTGGGGCGTTATAATTTTATAAATAACATTATGTAGATTGGAAAGTCTTATTTGAGACAAGTGTCAGTTAAGTATTGGCATAGACTAACAATACAATATAGCCTACTACTAGTAGTTCTGTGAACAGTAGACCTCGCGAAAAGTCATGCTAGCTTAAATCTGTCAATGAGTTTAGGTGTAAATTAGCTGTTTTCTTGTCCACGTGTACAGAATTGGTCCTGTCAACTGTGTCGTGAGAGATGTTGTCAGGCGCCCCCCAATATACGTTATGTACATCTAATTTAATTATTTTTATTTTTTAATTTTTTATATTCTATATTTTTTCTAATTTTTAATTTTCATTTCATTTTTAGTTATTTTTATTTTTTAAACATACGCGACGTCCCACGAGCCGCCACTTTCGCAGCGCCCCTCTGACTGCGGCGCCCGTGGCGGGTGCCCCAGTCGCGCCGCCGCTTTAGCGACGCCCGGGGCGGGCGCCACAGTCGCGCCGCCACTTTCGCGGCGACCCTCTGACTGCTAAAAAATGTTATGACTACAGCGAAAAAATCTTATTCTGACCCAGCTGATCATCATTCCATAATATGACGATGTTTATATTTAATTCAAAATAAATCCTATCACGTGTTCCATATAGCTATTGTATATTCCATATACATAGCTATATTCCATACAGCCATTCTCTTTTTTCCTTCTATTTCATCCTTAAAATGCAAAATTAAAAAAAAAAAACTTACAAATACATCGTCGCGCAGTCTCAAAATGAACATTCCTGCCAAATCTTATTGAAATCTGTCAATGCATTTAGCCGTAAATGCATTACAAACACACACACACACACACACACACACACACACACACACACACACACACACACACACACACACACACACACACACACACACACACACACACACACACACACACACACACACACACACACACACACACACACACACACACACACACACACACACACACACACACACACACACACACACACACACACACACACACACACACACACACACACACACACACACACACACACACACACACACACACACACACACACACACACACACACACACACACACACACACACACACACACACAGAGGAAAGCCAATCGACTTGAAACAAGACTTCACTTCGTTCAGACTGAGCTTCTTTTTTTCTCTCAGGCTTCCCTCAGTCTTCTTTGCGTTCGGTCAATTAATATATACAATACAATACTATACTAACTAATATTGTTGTCTATGGTATTGGTGAAAACATAACAATGGACATTGGTAAAATCAGCTGACATATATATGGTAAAACTGAACAGAGAACAATTTACTTTGAATTCGAAACAGGAATGGGATTCAGCAGTAGTAGGCTATAATCAATATTATAAATTGTCAATACTTTATAAGAAATAGGCCTAATTAATAATTATATTGTTAAGTAGCATATAATAATAATTGTCAATAATAATGATAATAGGCTAGATAATTGTATAAATAGAAATTATTGTAGAGCCTTTGTAAACAGAGAGATTGAAAATGAAGTAACAGAGAATCAGTTACTCAGCTAGGAATGGGTTTGATGCATAATAATTTATGCAACAAGCAACATAAAAATGTGCAACACACTCTGTCACTGCCTGTATCTCATATCAGGACTTCCATGATATCATGTGTTGTATTTCTTGTATTGATAGGCCAAAATTTCTTGGCACTTGGCAGCTGGGTGCTACTAACCGCATTAAAAATATTGCCTGCTGCTTTAAATCTTCAAATCTATCCTAATATGATCATGCTCTCAGCTGATTGTTGCATATAGCATCCCAATTGTAATAACTGTACCACCTTATTTCATAATCAAAACTTTATTAATCAAACATAATCAAACTCAAACACCTATTAATCCACTTCACATCATTACACTTCATCATCCTTAACCACATTAACACCCGCCTAAAAGATTTCTCTTCCAGTGTTGCCACTGCAAACATTACAACTCCCTTCTCCTTATAAAAGAACAGAACATAATACAAACTTTAAAATAAATCCTTAATACAAAATCTTAATACAATACAAAGTTGTTATGCTTATATATTAAGTTTTTTAGGGGCTTTAAGAGCACTCCTATTTCTCAAATGATACTTTTTTGAATCAATCATTTTTTCCATTTCTCTACACGTAATTTCCATCTCATTATTACCTTCTCTTTCCCTATTCATTCCATCACAACTTTCCCTATCAATATCTTCACACCTTTCCTTATCCATTTCATCACACCTTTCCCTATCAATTTCATCACACCTTTCCCTATCAATTTCATCACACCTTTCCCTATCAATTTCATCAATCCTGTCAGTATTCCCTTCATTATCCCTTTGAAATTCCCTATCAGCTAGAATGACTCCATCATTTTTATCCTGATTTCCCTGTCCCTGAATTAACTTTTCGAAAGCAACCCTTTCACGTAGTACATCATCAATTACTTTACTTTCAACCTTGTCCTTTTTCCCTCCCAAATGTTTCAAATTAGTCTTAATTAATTGATCAACATGTCTCTTGTACTTATAATCTTTTACATCCTTCACTACATACGTAACAGGTCCTAACTGCTTTACTATAACAGCCTCTACCCACTTATTACCCCTGCTGTAATTTCTCATCATCACTATCTCCCCAATAGCAAATTTTACACTTCTTCCCCCTCTATAGTTATTTATTTGTCTCAATTCATTTGATTCATAGTTGTTCGTTGCTAATATTCTATCCAGTCTTGTGAACAGTTTTCTCCCGATATGTAATTCCGCTGGAGAAAAACCAGTAGTGCAATGTACTGAATTATTATACTGTATCATAAAATTGGCAACCAATTTTCCAATATCTTTTTCTACATTCAAGAGTTTTTTTAAAAAAGATTTAAAAGTCTTGACAGCATTTTCGGCTGCCCCATTAGATTCAGGATGATAGGGAGCAATAGTTATATGTTTTACTCCAACATTTCTTAGAAACTGTTTCATTACATCAGAAACTAGAGAAGTACCGTTGTCACTTACAATTGTTAGAGGAACACCCCAGTATGAAAAATATTCTCTTAAAACTTTAATGGTACTCTGAGAAGTGATATTTTGCATTTGTTTGACATGAATCCATTTGGAATGGGCATCTATTATAACAATAAACATCATACCTTGCATTGGCCCACAAAAATCAATATGTATTCTTTTACCTGGAGCATTTGGCCATGGCCATTTGTTCAAAATTGATTTTGAAGGGTTACTGTTTTCTGCTAAACACAAGTTACAAGTCTTGGAAATATTTTCTATATCCTTATCAATATTTGGCCACCATACATAAGAACGAGCAATGGACTTCATTTTGACTATACCCATATGAGTTAAATGCAATTCTTGTAAAAATAAAGGTTGAAGCTTTGTAGGAATAATAATTCTATGACCCCACATCAATTTATCTTCTTCAATATGCAATTCGTTACGTCGATTATAGAATGGTTTTAGAGAACTATCTACTTTATCTTCATTTGGCCAATAACTATTCAAAACAATACTGTACACTTTTCTTAAAATACAATCTTTCTGGATTTCCTCAGTCAAGTTTACATCATTAATTAGTGGAATATCTTCAATAATAAAGTTCAAGTAAGTACTTTCTTTTGCTGTGTTCTCTTGTTTTACATTCAAAGGCAAACGTGATAGAACATCAGCATTATTCTGTTCACCTTTAATAAATTCTATCTCATAATCATACATAGATAAGAAAACAACATAACGTTGTAACCTATTTGCTGTCATTGTAGGTACACCTGTTTTCTTACCGAAAATTGCAAGCAAAGGTTTGTGATCAGTCTTCAATATAAACTTGTTCATGTATAGATATTGGTGGAAATGTTGTACACCAAAAACTAAAGCTAATGCCTCCTTGTCTAATTGGCAATATTGTTTTTCATTCACTTTAAGAGTCCTGCTAGCAAAAGCAATGGGTTTTTCTTCTCCATTACTCATCTTGTGAGCTAATACCGCTCCTATGCCGTATGGGCTTGCATCACAAGTTAGAACTAATGTTTTTTCTGGATCAAAAGGAATCAAAACCTGAGAAGAAATAATTTTTTCCTTAAGAACCTGAAAAGCTCTCCTTTGACTACGACCCCAAACAAATTTTGCATCCATTTTCAGTAAACTATACAAAGGATAAACAATTGATGACATATTTTTAATAAACTTTGAATAGAAATTTACAAAACCTAAGAAGGATTTTACTTCGGTTTTATCTTTCGGTTCAGGAGAGTCTTTGATTGCTTTAACTTTACTCTCCGGTATTTTAATACCATTCTTTGTCAATTCATACCCCAAATAAACCAATGATGATTTACTCAGTTCACATTTGTCTTTCCTAACAGTTATTCCACATTTTCGTAATCTATCCAATACTTCAATTAAATTTTTATCATGTTCTTCCATAGTATTACCACTTATTATAATATCATCGTAAAAACAACAAACACCTTTAATATTCTTTAAAATTCGGTCCATCTCTTTTTGAAATAATCCAGGCCCACTGCTTATACCATACGGTAAACGATTGAACATGTATGTACCTTTATGAGTTGAAATGGTTGTCAATGGTTTCGAGCTTTCATCTAATTCTACTTGCATATAAGCTTGTGACAAATCAATCTTAGAAAATACATTACCCTTCAACTGAGAAAAAATATCATTAATTCTTGGAATTGGATACTTATCTACCACAATATTTGTGTTCAGTGTTACCTTGTAATCACCACATAATCTTACTGTCTTGTCCGGTTTAATTATTGGCACAATAGGAGTACCCCATTCAGTATTATCTACTGGTTGAATGACTCCCTGCGAAACTAATCTATCTATTTCATCTGAAACTTTCTCCTGTAAACCATACGGTATAACTCTTGGTTTGAAATAGATTGGTTTCACACCCTCTTTTAAATACAATTTAAACTTATTTTCAGTGTAATGGCCTAATCTATCGGTAAAAACATCTGGATATTTTTCATAAAAATATTCTTGACTATTTTCTATATTGAATAAATTTAGACTCACTTTCATTTTTAGCAACCAATCTCGTCCCATAATAGGTGGACCCCCATTCTTGATCACATACAAAGGTAATGTACATTTAGCATCATTCCTCTCCACTTCTACATTCAAAATACCAACTGGTTTAATTTTACCACCATTATAACTCTGAAATTCTAACTGTGTGGGAATCAGTTTCTTATCACCTAACTTGAATTTTTCTAGGTCCTCAAAAGCAATTGCTGAAATGGCTGATCCAGTGTCCACTTGAAATTGAATGTGATTATCACCTACCTTAACAATTTCCTTCATTGGTTTAACAAAATTCAAATCAGTTTTCAAAGTTTCTATTTTTGTTTCATTGAGTGTCAATATTAAGTTGAGCTGCTCGGCATCACTGTTGTCTTCATTTGC
Source organism: Laodelphax striatellus (assembly GCA_017141395.1). Classification (NCBI taxonomy): domain Eukaryota; kingdom Metazoa; phylum Arthropoda; class Insecta; order Hemiptera; family Delphacidae; genus Laodelphax; species Laodelphax striatellus. The sequence continues at coordinate 2,996,075 of CM029537.1, forward strand.
GTTTTCTATCATAGTTGCATTTACAAAGTTCTGACGGTTCTTTCCGGGTTTTTTATTTCTGCACACTGCTTCCAAATGGCCCCTCTTTTTGCACACGTTACAGTTTTTGTCCTTCATCACACACGAAGTTTTATAATGTCCACGTCGCCCGCAACAAAAACACACCACATCATTATTGTTGGGCCGATTTTTAGAATGTCTCTCTGAATTAGTGTAATTAATATAGTCTTGAAACTTGACCATCCTCGTCGCCATTGTAATAACTGTACCACCTTATTTCATAATCAAAACTTTATTAATCAAACATAATCAAACTCAAACACCTATTAATCCACTTCACATCATTACACTTCATCATCCTTAACCACATTAACACCCGCCTAAAAGATTTCTCTTCCAGTGTTGCCACTGCAAACATTACACCAATATTCTCAGAAAAGTACCCCCACTACACCCCTTGCAAAGCTTGACCCCGGTCTGGCCAAATGCCAAGAAATGTTGGCCCATCTATATCATGGGATGGTACTACATCAATTTCTTTATAAACATTTTAATGTTTCTTTAGGTGTATGTTTATTCATGTAACACGGGCACGGGATCCAAGACTGAATGAATCAAATGAATAAAAATTTGATTTAAAAATAACATGAAAATTATCAGTATTGTGTTCTACCTAGAATTGTTCAGCTATTTTCAATTACTGATCCTATCTGCATTTTCAGAACGATTTTAGTAGCAAGTCAAGTGGCAAGCCTAAAGTTGTCATGTTGATTACTGAGGCGGGAGATAACGACTTATCTCCAGCAACTCAGGCCCAGGTAACGGTGAGTATTATTTATAATCAATACTCTATTATTTCAAAAATCAAACATCAACGGTTATTTTTGTCACAAACAATCTTTTCTCAATTGAGTTTATCTCTATTATTGAGTTCTATTGAATGGAATTGAAGTTGAAAATAATTTTATAACTAATATAGTTATAAAAAATATTGAATTACTCAGATTGATAACTTAATAAACAGATTATATACTTGATGGAACAGTTAATTAATGAACAGTTCCAAAAAACTCAAATCGAATTCAATAAACTATTAGAATAAAAAAATAATAGGCATTACATTCAAAAACTAATGTGCCAATTCAACAAAGGATATAATAATTATGTACTTTGGAATGAACCTGATCTGTAAACTGAATTTAATATTAATCAAATTAACTTTTTCAGACAAAGTGTAACGAAAATCCAGGGATCTCATGCTTCTTGTTTGTTTGGGTCAAGGGTGCGGATGCTAAAAACGCTCCCTTCAAATCATCATTATTAAACGTAAAATGGCTTCCATATGTTGGCTTCATAAAGGATGGGAAACTGGTGAGCAAATTTCAGGCAACAATAGTCTCAACCCACAGGGTGGCTGAGAGATTTTGCGCTGTTGTCAGATAAGGAACCAGTAGAGTTGAGGGAAAGTAGAAAATTGCTAGCTTCCAATTACAAATTGGCAATGATGAAATTCCAGTGCTGCCTTCTAGGAGTGGTTCCCTTGCATGATCTATGTAGTCAGCTGGCAAGACTTGACAACAGCTCAAAATGTATCAGCTGCCTTATTTTGTGGCCACAGTCTAAAGGGGTCAAAGGGGTCATTCAATAAGATAACCTCAAACTAACAGTTGATCAGGTAAGATACCCCTACACAACAAATCAATATGAAATTCTGCTGCATTATGAAAGTCCATGTCTCCATGTTTATTAAGGACCGGATAGGGTTCTTAATGTAATCTTACTGGTGTCCATATGTCCGTCTGTCCCCATGATAATTAACAGAAGATCGTACACTTTTGAGATTTGGAATAGGTACCATATCTTCATAGATAAAGTAAGAAGTCTATTGATTTTGAATATTGAGGGTTGGAATTAAAAAAGTTACAAGCAAAAATGTAGATATTTTAAACTCCAAATGTACTGTGCATGCTATGGAGCCCAAGGTCCAGGATACAAATCTCGGTCTTGGCTACTTTCTTTTTGCAACTGATTTTGATGTTATTCATTAATTAGCTATTCATGTCAGGAACTGTAATTCAATTTTAAAAGTAATATTAGGAAATTCTTCCTAGAATAATATATTACATTCGAAATTAAATTTGATATCAACTGTAAAAATTAAAAATTATTATTTGTGAACACTATACCATATCAGGTCCTTGGATACATTGTTGTATCAGTTTATTGTATGAGTTTGTTTTAATTATTAGATTTTTTCAATTATTCAGTTCAAGAGTATTTTAATGAATGGAATCGGATGAGAAATTAACATGTGTTGAGAACCTAACATGTGTTGAGAATTACATTAAAAAGTAAAGAAGAGAAGGCAAGTTACTTCCAGCTGGTAGTTTCCCTGTAAATGAGCAAATGAGTAAAAAGTGACATTATGGCAAGTACTTCCAGAAAGTAACTTTCCTCTTCTACTTTCCCTGTCAATAAGCCACTTAACTTGCCATCTCTACTTCCCCTGTCAATAATAAGCCATACAGCCCTTATAATATTATATACATTTTTCATTTTTTCAGGTCGCAGCCTCGAATCAGAAATCATCAGAACATGACACTGAAGAAGTCAATGCAGGATTCAGAGCATTGGGGGGCAAGGGTTAAAACACATGATGCAAAATCCACAATATTTATTCAAAAGGAATGTATATGGGATTGAATTATAAATATGTTATTATATCCTATTATCATTGATTTTCATAATTAATCACTATATAAATTATACTACTCTTCATCCAAGTAACTTACTCAAAATATTCAAAAGTGCTATTTTGTTATTGTAACTCCTATGTGATTTTAATAAATCCTTTCCATCCACTATTTTTTATTCTCTAAAAATGGGTTTCCAATTCTTCTCAAAATTATCCAATCTTGAAAGTTGAACAACAAGAGTAGAATTTTCTTTAGGGCAGATAGCAAGTAATGTAGTTGTCAATCTCCTACAATTTAAGACCCAAATGGTCATTATACAGGGTTGGTGAAAATTTTGGAAACAGCTTAATATTCCTTATAGGAGGGTAATTTGACAGTAGGTGACATTGGGGATTGTTATTAAATTGAAAATACAACTTCACTGTGACTTCAAAAATCTGGTCCACCATCTTGGATACATGATTTCAATACGAAATTTCAAGGCAAAGTGAATGGCGACAATCGCACATTGATATGTCGAACCATTTTCGATATATTAACTGATTTAGAATAAAAATGTCTGATTAATAATTTAAATATCTTAAAAACGGGTTGATATATCGATGTGCAGTTGTTGCCATTCATCTTCTTTTGGAATTCTGTATCGAAATCATGTATAACATGACCACCTTACCATTTAGGTCCTAGTCCTAGTCCTTAGTCCTAGTCCTTAGTCTTAGTCCTTAGTCCTAGTCCTTAGTCCTAGTCCTTAGTCCTAGTCCTTAGTCCTAGTCCTTAGTCTTAGTCCTAGTCCTTAGACCTAGTCCTTAGTCCTAGACCTTGGTCCTAGTCCTTAGTCCTAGACCTTGGTCCTAGTCCTTAGTCCTAGTCCTTAGTCCAAGTCATTAATCCTAGTCCTTAGTCCTAGTCCTTAGTCCTAGTCAAGTCCTAGTCCAAGTCCTAGTACTAGTCCTAGTCCTTAGTCCTGGTCCTAGTCCTGGTTCTAGTCCTAGTCCTTAGTCCTAGTCCTTAGTCCTGGTCCTGGTCCTGGTCCTAGTCCTAGTCCCAGTCCTGGTCCTAGTCCTAGTCCAAGTCCTTAGTCCTGGTCACATTCTTATTCTTAGTCCTAGTCCTAGTCCCAGTCCTAGTCCTTAGTCCTATTCACATATTTACATTGTTGGAGTGGGTGAAAAGTATTAGAACGGCTTCATATCAAGTCACAGTAAAGTAGTATTTTCAATTCAAGTACGATCCCCAATGTCACCTACTGTCAAATTACCCTTGTATAAGGAATATTAAGCCGTTTCCATAATTTTCACCAACCCTCTGTATAGGCGCCCTACAGAGTGAGCAGTTCATTAATATTGTAGTACATTTCAGACGGTTTCTGGCCAGGTTTCTCAGGAACCAAGTGTAATTGCGAGAAGTTCAGAATCAAATAAATTATTGACAACAAAACACACATACAGTGTTATAACAACGTCAAGTTACAGCAAACGATTTTAAAATGAATACATACATCAATATGATTTACTTTATTTATGCCCAATTCTTCAGTCTTTCAATAAACTATTGAATCAATAACGTTTTTTTGCATTTGAAAACACATGGTTATTGATTCAATAGTGCTATTGGATACATAGACTGGCTATTGAGCGACTGAAAAATTGGGCATTAGAATATTAAAATGAGGTACTCAAAGTAGGCTTATTTGAGAAATTCGTTAACGCCATAGAGGCATCTTTTAATTAGCATGCCCTTCACAAATTTGATTAAATAATCAATTTTTAAAGCCTTTACGTTTGCAGGCAATTGATAGGCCTACATTAAAAAGCTTAATAGACAGTCATGTATTCCCAGTTTTTTTTTTTTTTTTTAGAAGTACTGTAGCCACACTGTTTGGTACTCAAATTTTTTCTCATTCTTGTGTCATACTCATGTACATTGCAGTTGACTTGAAACTGATGAAAAATTTTCTCTATATAATATGTCTAAAAATTAGTGGTATTTGGTAGATAATATTATTAAAAAATATTTGAAATTTTTATGAGAAAATACTTTTTTTAAAATTGCAATTGGGATTAACTAAAAAAAATTGAACTAGGTTTGATAATAGAAAAAAAATTTTTTTAATGAAGTCAAGCAGATTTATTAGTATAATTAAAATTATTAGACATGTTTGTAATACAACATGAATATTCTAAATATAGCCAAAAAAGGAGAAGAATTAAATCCATTTGAACATAATTATCAAATTTACATTGATGTCAATGACTGTTTGATTACGCACAGAACGGCAAAATTACACTAAAAGTGCTTTAAAATTGTTTTATAGGACAATGAAAAAGTTTACTTTGAACCCAACTACTGCAAAAAAAAAAGTCTTTGCATCTGGAAAAATAACAAATAAATGAACTTTGTAGTTTATTGTTTCAAACGTTATTTTTTAAGACGAAAATGCGAGAATGGGTCTCAATGTTAAAAACTCCCAGATATGCCAGAGTACCTTGAAATTTGAATATCACATAAATTATTTTTATTAAGTGTCAAAGTTTGTAGAATTCTTTCCACATTAATGAATTCATACTGCTATTTTGAAATTGGAAAATCACAATATTTTGAAATACATACATACAAGTATTTTTCAAATCTTTCTTATTATATCAATTTCTTTTATTGAAGTTCTGAATTTTTGGATCCATGACGAACTGCGAAGTTAACACTATTGTTTCCACACTAGAATTGACGACATCCATTCAAATTTTACTGTAAATAACATAAATTTTACTCACTGGACTGAAGCGCTTTCAAGTTTCTTTGAACTCTTTTTCAACAGTCATAGCCTTCGATAGCCTTGAATTTGGAGTTGTATATATGGTGGGTGGTGTGATTAAAAAGTGGAGTTATATCTACCCATAGCTATAACTCCGAATTTTCCGGACCGGTGTAGTTACAACTCCGTAGTGGTAGTGTTTGTTTAATCACTCCGATTCCAGCTAATGCTATCACTATACAGTAGTTACTACTGAGTAGTTACTACGTTTTTAATCACTCCACCCACTATGGCGGATCCAAGATGGCGGACCAGATTTTTGAAGTCACAGTAAAGTAGTATTTTCAATTTTAGTACAATCCCCAATGTCACCTACCGTCAAATTACCTTTGTATAAGAAATATTAAGCCGTTTCCATAATTTTCACCAACTCTGTAAAAGTAGACCTACACTGAACACTTTATTTTCATACAGAACCCTAGCCTACCAACACTTCCATATAGCTCAGCTGAATCTATGTGTATTTAGTTTGAGCTTTTTTAGTTCAGTTGTTGTTCTACAAAAATCATGAGAAGCATATAAAAAATGCAAAGGAAATCTGGAAAAACACTTATTTCTGGCACAATAATTGTGAAACCTTCTGATCACACTTATTTTTATATTAGCTGAACCTATGTATCAAATTCGAACTTCTATGGTCGAATAGTTTTCGAAAAAGCTTTGAAATTTGTGTAGAGGTCCAACTGGACATGCCTGCCAAATTTGAAAGTTTTTGGCTCAATAAATTTTTAATTCTGTTGATGAGTGATGGCCATTTAGATTACACAGCAGGCCTATTTGTTCCAATGAAATTCAAAATCAAAATGCTTTTTCAAGATTGATTGAAAAATAAAATGCAATAGGTATTGCTATGAGCTATGACCATTAATTGTTTCTAGATTTTGTATTTTTTTTCTTGGACAAAAACCCCCTGGGAGCTTGCGCCCATAAGCCCAGGCAATAAAAAAGTAGGCCCAGGCCTATTGGGAGATTCAGCCCTACCTAACTTGAAACCAAACATTTTCAGTCTCCATATGACAAACAAAAGCTGCTGATTACGTGCCTGATTGGAGTAAAATATTGTTCTTTTGTGATTGTTAATGACGAGATAGGCCTAGAAGTGCTCACTAGTTGAAATTCATTCTACATATTTTTGTAAAACCAAATCAACGAATGTTTGTGCAATCATGTATCCCATTCTGTTTTCTATGGAGCAATCATAAATTCCTATTTTTGTGAAACCAAATCAAGGAATGTTTGTCCAATCATATATCCCATTCTGTTTTCCATAGAGCAATCAACATTTCTTTACTTTTCATCAAGCATAACTTTTTCTTTCACCTGTGTAAACTTTATGTTTAGTATAAATAATTGAGCCATTCCTAGCTATTGTCACCATAGTCACCAACCACTATAGAGTGGTTTGTCACAACTCTTTCCTGGAGCCTTCAATAGTCAGCCACTATGTTGGTTCTTGGTCTTGTTCTTTCTTCTTCTATACTGGTGAGCTACCATCAACTTTTTCTTACATACATTCCATATCTTATTGTCACTCAATCACGGTAATGAATTTCAGCTACAATATTAATATTTTTCTCAGTCAATACAAATCTTTCACAAAAAATTGGTACAAAACTAGATGCCCGGTTGCCCAAAAATCCAATTTCATTTAATTGTTGTAAAATGATGTCATGCAACAAGAAGCATCTGATGTCATTTTGCAGTGATTAGATTCAATTATTAGTTTTTTCGTGCAACTAGCCCAAAACTCATAAATCACTATTAAAGAAAGTTAGAACATTATTATTTCACAGACGGGAAATGTTTGTTTTGGTTTACTTAATCCTGATTTATGAGTTTTGGGATAGTTTTATTCTATAAGTATACTCTGAACATTTTTTATTCAGAATGAAATTATCTACAATTTCTATTCACAGAGATGCTGATTAGTGCATATTATTATTATCCATGTTGAACATGTTTAAACTTGAGAATTAATGGGTATTATCATATTTTGGCAAATATCTCAATAAACTGCAGATGCTAGCCTTTTACTATTTTTATGGTATTCCTCAGCCAAATTTACGTATAAGATCAGATCGTTTTAATGCCCTTTTATAATCATAAAATAGTTTCAAGATTCATACTCACATTTAATAAGATAAGTCCCATTTTTACTCAAAAAAAAAAAAAAAAATTTAATCGCCAATTGTGACACAGATGATCAAATGTGCTAGATCCTATCAAATATTTCTCTATACTTTAAAAATGAATCTTAAAATAATTATAATAATTTTAATCTGAATTCCTGGACAAAGCAATTTCCAATACAGAGAGATATCCCATCTAACTTTGTACACCCTATTGTAATTCTTAAAGAAATAATTTTTCTATTCTATTCAG
>CM029537.1:3008964-3081464 GCA_017141395.1 Laodelphax striatellus
TTCTCTTGTTTTACATTCAAAGGCAAACGTGATAGAACATCAGCATTATTCTGTTCACCTTTAATAAATTCTATCTCATAATCATACATAGATAAGAAAACAACATAACGTTGTAACCTATTTGCTGTCATTGTAGGTACACCTGTTTTCACCGAAAATTGCAAGCAAAGGTTTGTGATCAGTCTTCAATATAAACTTGTTCATGTATAGATATTGGTGAAATGTTGTACACCAAAACTAAAGCTAATGCCTCCTTGTCTAATTGGCAATATTGTTTTTCATTCACTTTAAGAGTCCTGCAAGCAAAAGCAATGGGTTTTTCTTTCCATTACTCATCTTGTGAGCTAATACTGCTCCTATGCCGTATGGGCTTGCATCACAAGTTAGAACTAATGTTTTTCTGGATCAAAAGGAATCAAACCCTGAGAAGAAATAATTTTTCCTTAAGAACCTGAAAAGCTCTCCTTGACTACGACCCTCAAACAAATTTTGCATCCATTTTCAGTAAACTATACAAAGGATAAACAATTGATGACATATTTTAATAAACTTTGAATAGAAATTTACAAAACCTAAGAATGATTTTACTTGGTTTTATCTTTCGGTTCAGGAGAGTCTTTGATTGTTTTAACTTTACTCTCCGGTATTTTAATACCATTCTTTGTCAATTCATACCCCAAATAAACCAATGATGATTTACTCAGTTCACATTTGTCTTTCCTAACAGTTATTCCACATTTTCGTAATTCATCCAATACTTCAATTAAATTTTTATCATGTTCTTCCATAGTATTACCACTTATTATAATATCATCGTAAAAACAACAAACACCTTTAATATTCTTTAAAATTCGGTCCATCTCTTTTTGAAATAATCCAGGCCCACTGCTTATACCATACGGTAAACGATTGAACATGTATGTACCTTTATGAGTTGAAATGGTTGTCAATGGTTTCGAGCTTTCATCTAATTCTACTTGCATATAAGCTTGTGACAAATCAATCTTAGAAAATACATTACCCTTCAACTGAGAAAAAATATCATTAATTCTTGGAATTGGATACTTATCTACCATAATATTTGTGTTCAGTGTTACCTTGTAATCACCACATAATCTTACTGTCTTGTCCGGTTTAATTATTGGCACAATAGGAGTACCCCATTCAGTATTATCTACTGGTTGAATGACTCCTGCGAAACTTAATTCATCTATTTCATCTGAAACTTTCTCCTGTAAACCATACGGTATAACTCTTGGTTTGAAATAGATTGGTTTCACACCTCTTTTAAATACAATTTAAACTTATTTTCAGTGTAATGGCCTAATCTATCGGTAAAACATCTGGATATTTTTCATAAAAATATTCTTGACTATTTTCTATATTGAATAAATTTAGACTCACTTTCATTTTAGCAACCAATCTCGTCCCATAATAGGTGGACCCCATTCTTGATCACATACAAAGGTAATGTACATTTAGCATCATTCCTCCATTTCTACATTAAAAATACCAACTGGTTTAATTTTACCACCATTATAACTTGAAATTCTAACTGTGTGGAATCAGTTTCTTATCACCTAACTTGAATTTTCTAGGTCCTCAAAAGCAATTGTTGAAATGGCTGATCCAGTGTCCACTTGAAATTGAATGTGATTATCACCTACCTAACAATTTCCTTCATTGGTTTAATAAAATTCAAATCAGTTTTCAAAGTTTCTATTTTTGTTTCATTGAGTGTCAATATTAAGTTGAGCTGCTCGGCATCACCGTTGTCTTCATTTGCGTTTTCTATCATAGTTGCATATACAAAGTTCTGACGGTTCTTTCCGGGTTTTTATTTCTGCACACTGCTTCCAAATGGCCCTCTTTTGCACACGTTACAGTTTTTGTCCTTCATCACACTAATGAAGTTTTATAATGTCCTTACGTCGCCCGCAACAAAAACACACCACATCATTATTGTTGGGCCGATTTTTAGAATGTCTCTTCGAATCTTTAGTGTAATTACTATAGTCTTGAAACTGACCATCCTCGTCGCCATTGTAAGGCTAACTGGCCATACCACCTTTATTTCATAATCAAAACTTCTTATTAATCAAAACATAATCAAAACTCAAACACCTATTAATCCACTTCACATCATTACACTTCATCATCCTTAACCACATTAACACCCGCCTAAAGATTTCTTCCAGTGTTGCCACCTGCAAACATTACACCAATATTCTCAGAAAAGTACCCGCGCTACACCCCTTGCAAAGCTTGACCCCGGTCTGGCCAAGTGCCAAGAAATTTTGGCCCAACTATATCATGGTATGGTACTACATCAATTTCTTTATAAACATTTTAATGTTTGTTTAGGTGTATGTTTATTCATGTAACACTGGATCCATGGCTAAATTAATAAAATGAATAAATTGCTAAATGAATAAAAATCTGATTTAAAAATAACATGAAAATGATCAGTATTGTGTTCTACCTAGAATTGTTCAGCTATTTTCAATTACTGATCCTATCTACATTTTCAGAACGATTTTAGTAGCAAGTCAAGTGGCAAGCCAAATGTTGTCATAGTGATTACTTTTTCGGGAGATAAAGAATTATCTGCATATGCTCAGGACCAGGTATCGGTGAGTATTTATAATTGATACTCTATTATTTCAAAAATCAACAGTTATTTTTGTCACAAACAATCTTTTCTCAATTGCGTTTATCTCTTTTATTGAGTTCTATTGAATGGAATTGAAGTTGAAAATGATTTCATAACTAATATAGTTATAAAAAAATTTTTTCTGAGGATGATGCCCACATGAGCTCTAGGCTTGTGCGTGGGTAATGAGTGGGGTGATGATGAGATATGACGACTACTTTTTAGGCAGTCGGGACCGACGGCTTAACGTCTCCTCCGAAGAGGATTGGATTACTCAGATTGATAACTTAATAAACAGATTATATACTTGATGGAACAGTTGATTAATAAACAGTTCCAAAAAACTCAAATCAAATTCAATAAACTATTAGAATAAAAAAATAATAGGCATTACATTCAAAAACCAATGTGCCAATTCAACAAAGGATATAATTATGTACTTTGAAATGAACCTGATCTGTAAACTAAATTTAATATTAATCAAATTAACTTTTCCAGACAAAGTGTAGCGAAAATCCAGGGATCTCATGCTTCTTGTTTGTTTGGGTTAAGGGTGCTGATGATAAAAACAAGCCCTTCAAATCATCATTTTTAAACGTAAAATGGATTCCATTTGTTGGCTTCATAAAGGATGGAAAACTGGTGAGCAAATTTTAGGCAACAATAGTCTCAACCCACAGGGTGGCTGAGAGATTTTGCGCTGTTGTCAGATAAGGAACCAGTAGAGTTAAGGGAAAGTAGAAAATTGCTAGCTTCCAATTACAAATTGGCAATGATGAGATTCCAGTGCTGCCTTCTGGGAGTGGTTCCCTTGCATGATCTATGTAGTCAGCTGGCAAGACTTGACAACAGCTTAAAATGTATCAGCTGCCTTATTTTGTGGCCACAGTCTAAAGGGGTCATTCAATAAGATACGGTAACCTAGAACTAACAGTTGATCAGGTAAGATACCCCTACACAACAAATCAATATGAAATTTTGCTGCATTATAAAAGTCCATGTCTCCATGTTTATTAAGGACCCGATAGGGTTCTTAATGTGATCGTACTGGTGTCCATCTGTCCATATGTCCGTCTGTCTGCATGATAATTAACGGAAGATCGTACACTTTTGAGATTTGGAATACAATATCTTCATAGATGAAGTAAGAAGCCTATCGATTTTGAATATTGGGGGTTGGAATTAAAAAAAGTTACAAGCAAAAATGTAGATATTTTAAACTCCAAATGTACTGTGCATGCTATGGAGCCCAAGGTCTGGGGTACAAATCTCGGCTACTTTCTTTTTGCAACTGATTTTGATGTTATTATTTTATTAACTAGCTATTCATGTCAGGAACTGTAATTTTATTTTTAATGTAATATTAGGAAATTCTTCATTCGGAAATGTACAGGGTGTTTCAGAACTCCCTACCAATACTCTAGGGCATTGTTCCTGGTTGAAAACCATATCTAAATATCATATTCAAATTGTCCAGAAGTCCTCAGTTACTCACACAGCTGCCATTTTGTTTTTTCCACTCATTATTTTTTATTTCAATAATGGTGAAACATACGAAATTGAAACTTTGCACCAACATTTATGACAACTGAACAAAGCTACACAAAAATAATGACAATTTTTCAAATCCATACAACAAAATGGCGGTCATTTAAAATTTTGTTTCTTGAATAACTCGTAAACCGTTGATACTACGAAAAGTTTACAAGAATAACTTTTTTTATTACATTTAATTAATAATCGATTGAAACCTTATTTGTTAAGATTGGACCAATATTGACTGAGATATGGCAGCTTCAGTGATAGGTGACCGCTGGAGGTTACTTGCACCCTTTTTTAATGTCTTTAAAATTCACACAAAATGATCTGAAATCGCTTAAAAATAACATGCAAAGAAGACGGAGACTGTTGCATTGTTGCAACAGACTTTAGCCGCAAGCCCAGGATGCACTGCAACCAGCCTCTTCCAGCGGTCACCTATCACTAAAGCTGCCATATCTCAGTCAATATTGGTCCAATCTTAACAAATAAGGTTTCAATCGATTTGCAATTCAATTTACTAAGAAAAGTTATTCTTGTAAAATTTTCGTAATATCAACGGTTCTCGAGTTATTCAAGAAACCAAATTTTGAATGGCCGCCATTTTATTTTATGTATTTGAAAAATTATCATAATTTTTTTTGTTGCTTTGTCCAGTTGTCATAAATGTTGGTGCAAAGTTTCAATTCCATATGTTTCACCATTATCGAGAGAAAAAATAATGAGTGAAAAAACAAAATGGCAGCTGTGTGAGTAACTAAGGACTTCTGGACAATTTAAATATGATATTTAGATATGGTTTCTACCCAGGAACAATGCCCTAGAGTATTGGTAGTTAGTTCTGAAACACCCTGTATTACATTCAAAATTAAATTTGATATCAACTGTAAAAATTAAAAATTACTACAGTATTTGTGAACACTATACCATATCAGGTCCTTGGATACATTGTTGTATCAGTTTATTGTATGAGTTTGTTTCAATTATTAGATGTTTTCAATTATTCAGTTCAAGAGTATTTTAATGAATGGAATCGGATGAGAAATTAACATGTGTTGAGAACCTAACATGTGTTGAGAATAACATTAAAAAGTAAAGAAGACAAGGCAAGTTACTACCAGCTATAGTCTGTGCAAACCTTAGAATGCAGTAAGCGTTTAAATGGCAATGCTATTTGTTATGGGAATATGGAAGCGCTGTTGCCATGTTTTGCTTATTTGTTTATTACTCCTCACTCACAGCTGCTCGCTCTCTTTTCCGCTCTTTCTCTTGTTTTGTTTACATTTCTTATTCTATCAAAACTACATAAATGAGAAAAAATTAGCACACCCAGAGATAGAATTAATTGAGAAAGCATTTTTTAACATTCAGTTCTTTTAGTGTTGTGGTTTGATAAACTCGAGCAGTCATATGAGCCAACTGCATAAAATGTCAAGTTTTGAATACTTACTCTCCCAAATTGCTGGCTACTGTGCAATTCGGCAACACTGCGCCCCAAAAACGTAACATTGCAATCTGAGGTTTGCTCAGACTATAGTACTTTCCCTGTAAATAAGCAAATGAGTAAAAAGTGACATTATGGCAAGTACTTCCAGAAAGTAACTTTCCTCTTCTACTTTCCCTGTCAATACGCCGCTTAACTTGCCATCTCTACTTCCCCTGTCAATAATAAGCCATACATCTCTTATAATATTATGTACATTTTACATTTTTTCAGGTCGCTGCCATGAATGAGGAATCAGCAATTCATAACCATGAAAAAATCAATGCAGGATTCAGATCATTGGGGGGCAAGGGTTAAAACACATGATGCAAAATCCACAAAATTTATTCAAAAGGAATGTATATGGGATTGAATTATAAATATGTTATTATATCCTATTATCATTGATTTTCATAATTAATCACTATATAAAGAATACTACTCTTCATCCAAGTACTCAAAATATTCAAAAGTGCTATTTTGTTATTGTAACTCCTATGTGATTTTTAAAAATCCTTTCCATTCACAATTTTTATCCTCTAAAATGGGTTTCCAATTATTCTCAAAGTTATCCAATCTTGAAAGTTGAATTACAAGAGTAGAAGTTTCTTTAGGGCAGATAGCAAGTAATGTAGTTGTCAATCTCCTACAATTTAAGACCCAAATAGGCATTAAACAGGGTTGGTGAAAATTATGGAAATGGCTTAATATTCCTTACAGGAGGGTAATTTGACAGTAGGTGACATTGGGGTTCATTATTAAATTGAAAATTCTACTTTACTGTGACTTCAAAAATTTGGTCCAACATCTTGGATACATGATTTCAATACGAAATTTCAAGGCAAAGTGAATGGCGACAATCGCACATTGATATGTCGAACCATTTTCGATATATTAACTGATTTAGAATAAAAATGTCTGATTAATAATTAAAATATCTTAAAAACGGGTTGATATATCGATGTGCGGTTTATTCCATTCATCTTCTTTTGGAATTCTGTATCGAAGTCCTAGTCCTTAGTCCTAGTCCTTAGTCCTAGTCCGAGTCTTTAATCCTAGTCCTTAGTTTTAGTCCTTAGTCCTAGTCCTTAGTCCTAGTCCTTAGTCCTAGTCCCTAGTCCTTAGTCCTAGTCCTTATAGTCCTAGTCCTTAGTCCTTGTCCTTAGTCCTAGTCCTTAGTCCAGTCCTTAGTCCTAGTCCTTAGTCCTAGTCCGAGTCTTTAATCCTAGTCCTTAGTTTTTGTCCTTAGTCCTAGTCCTTAGTCCTAGTCCTTAGTCCTAGTCCTTAGTCCTAGTCCTTATAGTCCTAGTCCTTAGTCCTTGTCCTTAGTCCTAGTCCTTAGTCCAGTCCTTAGTCCTAGTCCTTAGTCCTAGTCCTTAGTCTTAGTCCTAGTCCTTAGTCCTAGTCCTTAGTCTTAGTCCTAGTCCTTAGTCCTAAGTCCTGGTCCTAGCCCTGGTCCTAGTCCTTGGTCCTAGTCCTTGGTCCTAGTCTCAAGTCCTAGTCCAAGTCCTGGTACTGGTCCTAGTCCAAGTCCTGGTACTAGTCCTAGTCCTTAGTCCTATTTACATATTAATATTGTCGGAGTGGGTGAAAAGTATTAGAACAGCTTCATATCAAGTCACAGTAAAGTAGTATTTTCAATTCAAGTACGATCCCCAATGTCACCTACTGTCAAATTACCCTTGTATAAGGAATATTAAGCAGTTTCCATAATTTTCACCAACCCTGTATAGGCGCCCTACAGATTGAGCAGTTCATTAATATTGTAGTACATTTCAAACGGTTTCCGGCCAGGTTTCTCAGGAATCAAGTGTAATTGCGAGAAGTTCAGAATCAAATAATTTATTGTCAACAAAACACACATACAGTGTTATAACAACATCAAGTTACAGCAAACGATTTTAAAATGAATACATACATCAATATGATTTACTTTTATGCCCAATTCTTCAGTCTTTCAATAAACTATTGAATCGATAACTTTTTTTTTGCATTTGAAAACACATGGTTATTGATTCAATAGTGCTATTGGATACATAGACTGGCTATTGAGCGACTGAAAAATTGGGCATAAGAATATTAAAATAAGGTACATCAAAGTAGGCTTATTTGAGAAATTCGTTAACGCCATAGAGGCATTTTTTAATTAGCATGCCCTTCACAAATTTGATTAAATAATCAATTTCTAAAGCCTTTACGTTTGCAGGCAGTTAATAGGCCTACATTAAAAAAGCTTAATAGACAGTCATGTATTCCCATTTTTTTTTGAGAAGTACACTGTAGCCACACTGTTTGGTCCTCAAATTATTTCTCATTCTTGTGTCATACTCATGTACATTGCAGTTGACTTTAAACTGATGAAAAATTTTCTCTATATAATATGTCTAAAAATTAGTGGTATTTGGTAGATAATATTATTAAAAAATATTTGAAATTTTTATGAGAAAATCCTTTTTTTTAAATTGCAATTGGGAGTAACTAAAAAAAAATTGAACTAGGTTTGATAATAAAAAAACAAAGAATTTAATGTAGTCAAGCAGATTTATTGGTATAATTAAAATTATTAGACGTGTTTGTAATACAACATGAATATTCTAAATATAGCCAAAAAGGAGAAAAATTAAACTCATTTGAACATAATTATCAAATTTACATTGACGTCAATGACTGTTTGATTACGCACAGAACGGCAAAATTACACTAAAAGTGCTTTAGACATTTCTTGGCTAGATTTGGCGAGCTCGTCAATAATATATGGTATTTGTCAACATTGTGGAATAAAACCCTTTCAACGTTTATCGAAATAAGGGTAGAGACCATGATAATGCAGATAATGTATGGTTTGGTAATGAGATTCGGGTACACTTTTCGTGGTTTATGCGCGCACAAGAGGCTTTGCTTTGGTTGCTCAGAATTGAATATCCCTTTGTTACCTTGTTACTACGAATAAAAAAAAAACATATTATGTCCAAGTGAATTTTCAAAGGGAGGCCTTACTTTTTGGGGGCCCTTTTCGGGTGCCCCTTATGTCCTCGGGGCCCTCGGGGATCCCCGACCAGCCGACCTGGCCAGACTGCCCCTGCTACCCAGTAAACCAAAATTGCATCAAATCAAGACGTATTTCGTAGGTACTCTAATTCTATAATTTTGTGAGAAATCTTAAATCAAATAGGTAGAAGATAAGATTCTCCACACATTTGGTTCTCTTACATATTCTAAGACAGTGAACGGTTTAAAAGTTATTTGCAAAAAACAATAAACTCATAACTGACACTGAAGTTCAAGATTGTTAGATTTTATTAAATTTTGAGGCTTTTATCTCCTGAAAATTGGTCCAGATAGTACTTTTTATTCTCTTTAAATTCTTCATTTCCGTAAGACTATAATATCATTACCCAAATATATTATTTGTGAATAAAATCCAATACTTATAAGTAGTCTTTACTTAATAGGCGACTCAACATGTAAATTGTTGATAAATTTATCCCCCCAAAAATTGTTTTATAGGACGATAAAAAAGTTTACTTTGAACCCAACTACTGCAAAAAATATAAAAACAAAAGTCTTTAATTGCATCTGGAAAAATAACAAATAAATGAACTTCGTAGTTTATTGTTTCAAACTTTATTTTTCAAGACGAAAATGCGAGAATGGGTCTCAATGTTAAAAACTCCCAGATATGCCAGAGTACCTTGAAATTTGAATATCACATAAATTATTTTTATTTAATGCCAAAGTTTGTAAAATTCTTTCCACATGAATGAATTCATACTGCTATTTTGAAATTGGAAAATCACAATATTTTGAAATACGTACATACAAGTATTTTTCAAATCTTTCTTATTATATCAATTTCTTTTATTGGTTTAGCTTGGTAAAGCTTGTTTTCGATCACGACCGACTGGCTTGGCTGGCCGATTGGCGTCATAGAGTCGCGACACTCGCGACAGAGAGTATAGAGCGAATCATAAGAGAAGAAGAATCATACAGGGACAGAGAGGAGCCTGAGTGATAGCCTTGAATTTGGAGTTGTATCTATGGTGGGTGGTGTGATTAAAAAGTGGAGTTATATCTACTCATAGCTATATCTCTGAATTTTCCGGACCGGTGTAGTTACAACTCCGTAGTGGTAGCATTTGTTTAATCACTCCAATTTGTACAGTAGTTACTACTGAGTAGTCACTACGTTTTTAATCACTCCACCCACTATGGTGGATCCAAGATGGCGGACCAGATTTTTGAAGTCACAGTAAAGTAGTATTCACAATTTTAGTACGATGTCACCCACCATCAAATTACCTTTGTATAAGAAATATTAAGCCGTTTCCATAATTTTCACCAATCCTGTATAAGTAGACCTACACTTAACACTTTATTTTCATACAGAACCCTAGCCTACCAACACTTCCATAGCTCAGCTGAATTTATGTGTATCTAGTTTGAGCTTTTTTAGTTCAGTTGTTGTTCTACAAAAATCATGAGAAGCATATAAAAAATGCAAAGAAAATCTGGAAAAACACTAATTTCTGGCACAATAATTGTGAAACCTTTTGATCACACTTATTTTTATATTAGCTGAACCTATGTATCAAATTCGAACTTCTATGGTCGAATAGTTTTCGAAAAAGCTTTGAAATTCGTGTAGAGGTCCAACTGGACATGCCTGCCAAATTTGAAAGTTTTTGGCTCAGTAAATTTTTATTCTGTTGATGAGTGATGGCCATTTATATTACACAGTAGGCCTATTTGTTCCAATGGAATTCGAAATCATAATGCTTATTTAAGATTGATTGAAAAAAAATGCAATAGGTATTGCTATGACCATTTATTGTTTCTAGATTTTGTATTTTTTTCTTGGACAAGCACCCCCTGGGAGCTTGCACCCATAGGCCCAGGCATTAAAGAAGTAGGCCCAGGCCTATTGGGAGATTCAGCCCTACCTAACTTGAAACCAAACATTTTCAGCCTCCATATATGACATACAAAACTCTCCATTGGGGAGCTTGGCTAATCGTTAGTAAGGCTAGTCAGTCACTCCCTATTATTTGGAGGCATATTAAATTGTTACATTGCACTATATAGCTGCTCAACACAATGTTATCCAGCAGTGCTTTGTTCCCATCACTGGGTTGCGAAGACTAGCTTATGGTTGAGATGTCAATGTGCTAACCACACATTACATTTTTTCTGGTTAATGATCATTCACCTCTGCTGATTCAGTCAAGTGGATATGAAACTGGCTACCAGCTGGTAGGCCTAAGCCCACATAGGGCTGTTGATCGAGCCATTGACAAACAAATACAAAAAACAAATATGACATACAAAAGCTGCTGATTACGTGCCTGATTGGAGAAAAATATTGTTCTGTTGTGATTGTTAATGACGAGATAGGCCTACAGGTGCTCACTAGTTGAAATTAATTCTACCGATTTTTGTAATCCCAAATCAACGAATGTTTGTTCATCCAACAAACAACAGTGTTTGTTCAATGTTTGTTTAATGTTTGTTCAATGTTTGTTCAGAATGTATCCCATTCTGTTTTCTATGGAGCAATCATAAATTCCTATTTTTATGAAACCAAATCAACGAATGTTTGTCCAATCATGTATCCCATTCTGTTTTCCATAGAGCAATCAACATTTCTTTACTTTTCATCAAGCGTAACGTTTTCTTTCACCTGTGTATACTTTATGTTTAGTATAAATAATTGAGCCATTCCAAGCTTTTGTCACCACTCTTTTCTGGAGCCTACACTAGTCAGTCACTATGTTGGTTCTTCGTCTTGTTCTTTCTTCTTCTATACTGGTGAGCTACCATCAACTTTTTCTTACATACATTCCATATCTTATTGTCACTCAATTACGGTAATGAATTTCAGCTACAATATTAATATTTTTCTCAGTCAATACAGATCTTTCTTTTGTTTTTCGTTTTTTCGTGCAACTAGCCCAAAACTCATAAATCAGGATAGGAAGTTAGAACATTATTATATCACAAATGGGAGATGTTTTTCTGTTTTGGTTTACTTAATCCTGATTTATGAGTTTTGGGATCGTTTTAGGCTATAAGTATACTCTGAACATTTTTTATTCAGAATTAAATTATCTATAATTTCTATTCACAGAGATGCTGATTAGTGCATATTATTATTATTTATGTTGAACATGTTTAAACTTGAGAATTAATGGGTATTATCATATTTTGGCAAATATCTCAATAATAACTGCAGATGCAAGCTTTTTACTATTTTTATTGTATTCCTCATTCAAATTTAAGTAAGATCAGATCGTTTTCATGCCCTTTTTTACTCATAAAATAGTTTTAAAATTTTAGATTCATACTCACATTTAATAAGATTGGTCCCATTTTTACTAAAAAAAAATCATATTTAATCGCAAATTGTGACACAGATGATCAAGCTAGTCGCCTGAATTTGGTCTCATCTGAAAGCTGGAAGGAAAAGAACGATTTTAACTCATGAAACATTATTGAACCTGGGGTAACTTTCAAGAATATTACAAAATCTAAATTGAAATCCGATGAGTGATTTTCAAGTTATTTGGTTTTCAACTGCAGTGAGAAGGCATATTCCAAAAATATCGAAAAATCTATATCTTGAAAATGAAAGTCGGAAGGAGAAAATCTTACTGGACATTTTTTGTCAGAAATATCATGTAGAATCTATATCTAACGGCTTTTACAACTATGTGGGGATGGATCCACATCAAGTAGCTTATTTACAACCTTGGTGGGACACTCTGTATATTGCATAAAAATTTAATTTGATTACAAATTACAGAACTAACAGAATTATAATATTATGTGCAAATGAATTATCAAATGTGCTGGATCCTATCAAATATTTCTCTATACTTTAAAAATGAATCTTAAAATAATTATAATAATTTTAATCTGAATTGCTGGACAAAGTAATTTCCAAAACAGAGAGATATCCCATCCAACTTTGTACACCCTATTATAATTATTAAAGAAATAATTTTCTATTCTATTCAGCCCAATTCTGCCAGCCAAATCTGATAAGAATGTATTAGTTTTCAATTGTGTAATTTATTAATTCCAGATTGCTTTCACCCATGCAGACGCAATTATAACTGTATCTGACTTTGTAAGTTTCTTCTGATTTTTTATAAATTGGGTAGTATACTATTGTTATAGGTGTTTTTTTTGGATGTGACGGATGTCAAATGATTATTATTCAATAACAGCTGATGACTACAGCGAAAAAATCTTATTCTGACCCAGCTGATGATCATTCCATAATATGACGATGTTTATATTCAATTCAAAATAAATCCTATCATGTGTTCCATATAGCTATTGTATATTCCATATACATAGCTATATTCCATACAGCCATTCTCTTTTTTCCTTCTATTTTGTCCTTAAAATGCAAAATTAAAAAAAAAACCTTACATATACATCATTGCACAGTCTCAAAATGAACATTCCTGCCAAATCTTATTGAAATCTGTCAATGCGTTTAGCCGTAAATGCATTACAAACACACACAGACGAAAGCCAATCGACTTGAAACAAGACTTCACTTCGTTCAGACTGAGCTTTGCTCAGTCTTCTTTGCGTTCGGTCAATTAATATATAGAATACAATACTATATTGTTGTCTATGGTATTGGTAAAAACATAACAATGGACATTGGTAAAATCAGCTGACATATATATGGTAAAACTGGACAGAGAACAATTTACTTTGAATTCGAAACAGGAATGGGATTTAGCAAAAGTAGGTTATAATCAATATTATAAATTGTCAATACTTTATAAGAAATAGGCCTAATTAATAATTATATTGTTAAGTAGCATATAATAATAATTGTCAATAATAATAATAATAATAGGCTAGATAATTGTATAAATAGAAATTATTGTAGAGCATTTGTGAACAGAGAGATTGAAAATGAAGTAACAGAGAATCAGTTACTCACCTAGGAATGGGTTTGATGCATAATAATTTATGCAACAAGCAACATAAAAATGTGCAACACACTCTGTCACTGCCTGTATCTCATATCAGGACTTCCATATAATATCATGTGTTTTATCTCTTGTATAGATGGGCCAAAATTTCTTGGTCCGCTGGGTGCTACTAACCGCATTAAAAATATTGCCTGCTGCTTTAAATATTCAAATCTATCCTATAATATAATATGATATGATCATGCTCTCAGCTGATTGTTGCGTATAGCAGCCCAATATTCTCAGAAAAGTACCCGCGCTACACCCCTTGCAAAGCTTGACCCCGGTCTGGCCAAGTGCCAAGAAATTTTGGCCCAACTATATCATGGTATGGTACTACATCAATTTCTTTATAAACATTTTAATGTATGTTTAGGTGTATGTTTATTCATGTAACACTGGATCCATGGCTAAATTAATAAAATGAATAAATTGCTAAATGAATAAAAATCTGATTTAAAAATAACATGAAAATGATCAGTATTGTGATCTACCTAGAATTGTTCAGCTATTTTCAATTACTGATCCTATCTGCATTTTCAGAACGATTTTAGTAGCAAGTCAAGTGGCAAGCCAAATGTTGTCTTATTGATTACTTTTTCGGGAGATAAAGAATTATCTGCATATGCTCAGGACCAGGTATCGGTGAGTATTTATAATCAATACTCTATTATTTCAAAAATCAACGGTTATTTTTGTCACAAACAATCTTTTCTCAATTGCGTTTATCTCTATTATTGAGTTCTATTGAATGGAATTGAAGTTGAAAATGATTTCATAACTAATATAGTTATAAAAAATATTGGATTACTTAGATTGATAACTTAATAAACAGATTATATACTAATCTTGATGGAACAGTTGATTAATAAACAGTTCCAAAAAACTCAAATCGAATTCAATAAACTATTAGAATAAAAAAATAATAGGCATTACATTCAAAAACCAATGTGCCAATTCAACAAAGGATATAATTATGTACTTTGAAATGAACCTGATCTGTAAACTGAATTTAATATTAATCAAATTAACTTTTCCAGACAAAGTGTAGCGAAAATCAAGGGATCTCATGCTTCTTGTTTGTTTGGGTTAAGGGTGATGCTAAAACCGATGCCTTCAAATCATCATTTTTAAACGTAAAATGGATTCCATTTGTTGCCTTCATAAAGGATGGAAAACTGGTGAGCAAATTTTAGGCAACAATAGTCTCAACCCACAGGGTGGCTGAGAGATTTTGCGCTGTTGTCAGATAAGGAACCAGTAGAGTTAAGGGAAAGTAGAAAATTGCTAGCTTCCAATTACAAATTGGCAATGATGAGATTCCAGTGCTGCCTTCTAGGAGTGGTTCCCAGATCTATGTAGTCAGCTGGCAAGACTTGACAACAGCTCAAAATGTATCAGCTGCCTTATTTTGTGGCCACAGTCTGAAGGGGTCAAAGGGGTCATTCAATAAGATAACCTAGAACTAACAGTTGATCAGGTAAGATACCCCTACACAACAAATCAATATGAAATTTTGCTGCATTATAAAAGTCCATGTTTCCATGTTCATTAAGGACCCAATAGGGTTCTTAATGTGATCGTACTGGTGTTCATCTGTCCGCATGATAATTAACGGAAGATCGTACACTTTTGAGATTTGGAATACAATATCTTCATAGATGAAGTAAGAAGCCTATCGATTTTGAATATTGAGGTTTGGAATTAAAAGAAGTTACAAGCAAAAATTTAGATATTTTAAACTCCAAATGTACTGTGCATGCTATGGAGCCCAAGGTCCGGGGTACAAATCTTGGTCTTGGCTACTTTCTTTTTGCAACTGATTTTGATGTTATTTATTAATTAGCTATTCATGTCAGGAACTGTAATTTAATTTTAAATGTAATATTAGGAAATTCTTCATTTGGAAATATATTACATTCAAAATTAAATTTGATATCAACTGTAAAAATAAAAAATTATTATTTGTGAACACTATACCATATCAGGTCCTTGGATACATTGTTGTATCAGTTTATTGTATGAGTTTGTTTTAATTATTAGATGTTTTCAATTATTCAGTTCAAGAGTATTTTAATGAATGGAATCGGGTGAGAAATTAACATGTGTTGAGAATAACATTAAAAAGTAAAGAAGACAAGGCAAGTTACTACCAGCTATAGTCTGTGCAAACCTTAGAATGCAGTAAGCGTTTAAATGGCAATGCTATTTGTTATGGGAATATGGAAGCGCTGTTGCCATGTTTTGCTTATTTGTTTATTACTCCTCACTCACAGCTGTTCGCTCTCTTTTCCGCTCTTTCTCTTGTTTTGTTTACATTTCTTATTCTATCAAAACTACATAAATGAGAAAACATTAGCACACCCAGAGATAGAATTAATTGAGAAAGCATTTTTTAACATTCAGTTCTTTTAGTGTCGTGGTTTGATAAACTCGAGCAGTCATATGAGCCAACTGCATAAAATGTCAAGTTTTGAATACTTACTCCTCGGAATTGCTGGCTACTGTGCAATTCGGCAACACTGCGCCCCATAAACGTAACACTGCAATCTGAGGTTTGCTCAGACTATAGTACTTTCCCTGTAAATAAGCAAATGAGTAAAAAGTGACATTATGGCAAGTACTTCCAGAAAGTAACTTTCCTCTTCTACTTTCCCTGTCAATAAGCTGCTTAACTTGCCATCTCTACTTCCCCTGTCAATAATAAGCCATACATCTCTTATAATATTATAATTATACATTTTTCATTTTTTCAGGTCGCTGCCTTGAATCAGGAATCAGCAATTCGTAACCATGAAAGTATCAATGCAGGATTCAGAGCATTGGGGGGCAAGGGTTAAAACACATGATGCAAAATCCAAAATATTTATTCAATAGGAATGTATATGGGATTGAATTATAAATTTGTTATTATATCCTATTATCATTGATTTTCATAATTAATCACTATATAAATTATACTACTCTTCATCCAAGTATTCAAAAGTGCTATTTTGTTATTGTAACTCCTATGTGATTTTTAAAAATCCTTTCCATTCACAATTTTTATCCTCTAAAATGGGTTTCCAATTCTTCTCAAAGTTATCCAATCTTGAAAGTTGAATTACAAGATTAGAATTTTCTTTAGGGCAGATAGCAAGTAATGTAGTTGTCAATGGTCATAGCAATACCATTGAAAAAAATACCAAATACCATAAAATACCATAGAAAAAAATACAAAATCTAGAAACAATAAATTTTATTGTTTCTAGATTTCGTATTTTTTTGTTGGACAAGCACCCCCTGGGAGCGTTATAAGGATTCGCTTAAAATGACCAAAGTTAGCACACTGCACCTAAAAATTTTGCAACTTCGAAATATCGAAATACAAATTACGGACATGATTCTACGTGAAAAGTTAGGATAGGAACATCTGATGAACCATGGTCCGCAAATGCACTGTTTTCGAGTAAAAAATCGCCAAACATGCGAAAATTGACATTTTCATTATTTTTTTATAAATGTGGTAAGGGGTTCCAAGATTCATAATTAGTTTTGAATTATGCAGATTGGAAAGACGAATCGTTTGAGCCCGGATTTAAGGATTTAGCTACAATATTCTTCGTGATATGGTCGAAAAACCGAAAAACGCATATAAAAAACCATGATTTTCCGTGAATTTTCACTTAGTGTGGAAAAACCACCATAGTAATCTACTCGAAAATATTCTCAATAGATTCTCCAGTTCATTTACTAGATTTGATAACGTTTACTGATCGTAAAACTTCCAATTAGCTTTAGAATGATTGATATTTTAAAAGAGGGTATAATCATGGAAAAGTGGATTTTCAATTTTCCTGGTTTTCTTATGGACAGGAAAGGTTCCAAAAAATACCATTGACATGGAAAATAGGTCCAGAAATTGAATGAGGCTAGTTTCGAAAACTCATCTATGAAGGTCATTTAGATAAAAAAATATAATTAAAATTTTTTTTCAACTTCTATAAATCACAATGACCTTATGGAATCTTGTTCTTCATCCAATTCTAGGATAGGAACATCTGATAAACCCATACCCGAAAACCATGCGTTACTGAGTTACACGCCGTCAAAGTTGTCAAAATTGATTATTATTTTATTTTTTTATGAAGTTAGATAAGGGAGTTAAGGCTGAAAAAATAACTCATTTGATGCATTTTTATCTGCAGAATCGTTTAAAAATTGTTGGAAGCATGTAAATTAAATATTTCCCGAATAATCGTGGAAAAACAATATATCCTATAAGTTTTTTGCAATAAAAGAATTTTTACTCGAAAACTACTCTTGAGATACGTTCTTGGAACATACCTAGATCGATTCATCAGATGTATTTACGTATTAATCGACCTTTTCCAAGTTTGAACCGGAATGGAAAGCCGTGAAAAGCTCGAATCAGCATGAAAATGCACCCAACATTTGAAACTGCCTCCTCGCAAATTTATCCAAGCTCTGCTGTTGTTGAGAAGACAGTCTCAGCCATCTAGCGGCAAAATATGGAACTGAAATTCGTTGTCAAATATATATATGACAAGCTCGATATAGTAATATATGCGCTAGATGGATTCGCTTAAAAATGACCAAATTCAGCACACTGTACCTAAAAATTTTGCAACTTCGAAATATCGAAATACAAATTACGGACATGATTCTACGTGAAAAGTTAGGATAGGAACATCTAATAAACCATGGTCCGCAAATGCACCGTTTTCGAGTAAAAAATCGCCAAACATGCGAAAATTGACATTTTCTTTATTTTTTTATAAATGTGGTAAGGGGTTCCAAGATTTATAATTAGTCTTGAATTATGCAAATTGGAAAGACGAATCGTTTGAGCCCGGATTCAAGGATTTAGCTACAATATTCTTCGTGATATGGTCGAAAAACCGAAAAACGCATATAAAAAACCATGATTTTCCGTGAATTTTCACTTACTGTGGAAAAACCACCATAGTAATCTACTCGAAAATATTCTCAATAGATTCTCCAGTTCATTTACTAGATTTGATAACGTTTACTGATCGTAAAACTTCCAATTAGCTTTAGAATGATTGATATTTTAAAAGAGGGTATAATCATGGAAAAGTGGATTTTCAATTTTCCTGGTTTTCTTATGGACAGGAAAGGTTCCAAAAAATACCATTGACATGGAAAATAGGTCCAGAAATTGAATGAGGCTAGTTTCGAAAACTCATCTATGAAGGTCATTTAGATAAAAAAATATAATTAAAATTTTTTTTCAACTTCTATAAATCACAATGACCTTATGGAATCTTGTTCTTCATCCAATTCTAGGATAGGAACATCTGATAAACCCATACCCGAAAACCATGCGTTACTGAGTTACACGCCGTCAAAGTTGTCAAAATTGATTATTATTTTATTTTTTTATTAAGTTAGATAAGGGAGTTAAGGCTGAAAAAATAACTCATTTGATGCATTTTTATCTGAAGAATCGTTTAAAAATTGTTACAAGCATGTAAATGAAACATTTCGCGAGTAATCGTGAAAAAACAGTAAATCCTTTAATTTTTTTGCAATAAAAGAATTTTTACTCGAAAACGACTTGAGATACGTTCTTGAAACATACCTAGATCGATTTATTAGATGTATTCACGTATTAATCGACCTTTTCCAAGTTTGAACCAAAATGGAAAGCCGTGAAAAGCTCGAATCAGCATGAAAATGCACCGAACATTTGAAACTTCCTCCACATGTACGTATTCATCGCTACGATCACCGAGTTTCATTTTCCACTCAGAGATAGCGCTACTGTATCTATCTGTGTTATTAATTTCGCGGCTGGTTTCAAATTAAGAAAGTGTTGATTAGCGTCATTTTTTTAGAAGAAATCGCTCGTTAAATCAATTATTTAATCAGAAATTAGACAATTAACACTTTCAGATTTTCTATACGGGATCAAAAAGATGAAATAATTAAACCGAGCTCGAATCTCAATTTGAGTATTAAGAAATAAGGCTCTGGAAGGACGTTTTTGAATAGGATAATAAGCCTACTTGTTCATCAGTTTCATTAAAAGGGTGTTGTAAAATTACAATATTTTAAAATAAATCAATCAAATAAGCTATTACGAGTGTAATAATTGCAATTATTGCAACAAATTTATTAATGAATTCAGAAAACTGGCTGCTAGCTAGTGGAGCTATATGGACTCCTTTATCCTCCCTTATTTTATAGGATATAATTTCTACCTCCTTGTCTTAATCGTAACAAAAGAAGTTCGTAATATATTTCTGTCTCATTCATCGTATCAGGTGTTTTTGTACCATAGAGGCCTGATTCATAAAAATTTAGAAGTCCTTCAAAACAGGGATAAAGTGGATACTTATTAAAAACAAGACATAACTTGTCTTGTTCAAAGCATATTCATATGTATTATATTAATACATAGTAAACATATTCATATTTACTAACCAAAATAAACAGTACTGTTAATATCTCCACTTCTGGTAGGTACGGTACTAGCAAAGACGATAGGAAACTATTAAGTATTCTAATTATCGATGGTACTAGGTGTGATACAGGAATTCTTATATTATATGAAACAGGCTCCAGAAAATGAATTATATATTGCGGCTTTCATTGAAGTATATCTTACGCTTACCTATCGAGTATTTCATGTTTATAAGTCTCTTAAATAAGTTATTAAATAACATTAATTTCTGAATTGAAATGTTAGCCCTCAAGAAGCAGTTTCTTATGAAAATATGAAAGGAGAATGGGCTATAGAATACAAGAAGCTGCAGTCAGTCTGACTTCTCTTGTGTACTGACCTTCAATCCAAGTGTATTATTTTGTCAAGCCTAAGATGTTATGATGTAATGTATAATATGAATGCTTTAAATAATCTCCATTCAGGGCCGGTTTCTCCAACGTCAGTTAAACCAATTTTTAGTTTAAACTTGGGTTTTACCACTCACTAGAAACTTTTTTGTCAGAAAGTCCTATGTTCGAACAGCTGACCATTTGATTCAATGTTACAGAGCGTGCCATCCAAATTGGCGTCTAGGGGAGGCTGTGCGAGAGAGATGGATAATCTCTCCCACCACGCTTCCCCTCCAGCCGCTAAGGTTAGTACAGTCAGTGAAGCAAATAACATCATAGTACTGCTAGGTAACCGAATAGAAGCGAATATGAATTTTTATAAAGCTGAGTTTGCCAGCTGAATGAACTTTTGAAATTTACTGTACCGCGAGTCAGCAGGCACTGTAGTGGGAGAAAGCGATCAACGCGCATGCTCCAGTGAGACGCCAATTTGGATGGCACGCTCTGTAACCGAATAGAAGCGAATATGAATTTTTATAAAGCTGAGTTTGCCAGCTGAATGAACTTTTGAAATTTACTGTACCGCGAGTCAGCAGGCACTGTAGTGGGAGAAAGTGATCAACGCGCATGCTCCAGTGAGACGCCAATTTGGATGGCACGCTCTGTAGCGTCATTGAATCAAATGGTCAGCTGTTCGGACATTGAACTTTCTGACAAAAAAATTTCCAGTGAGTGGTAAAACCTAAGTTTAAACTAAACTGTCGTTGGAGAAACCGGCCCTAAGGGTAAAGTAATATCCTCATCTTCATACATGATATTTCATTAATTTGGTCTTCTCTGGGGGTAGGAAAGGGCTTGTTGTACTGATCGCGATCGCGGGTCATATTTGACTTAGTCTGGGGGCCGGATGCGTCTCTCGGGCCGTGTCTTTGACATGACTCGTCAAGAGGTTCAACTGTTCATGCCTGCCAAATTTGAAAGATTTTGGTTTGGTAAATTATTTCAATTCTGTTGATGAATGAGGGCCATTTTGCTTTTAATAGTGGGGAGACCCGAGTAGGGTTGTTCCACTTCACCAACATAACCAATTATCTCTTGATAGGGAACATGGTGAAAGTTTGTTCTCACTTAGAAAACAGACATCAACATTTAAAAAAAGTATTTTTTGATTTTATAAAAACCGAAAAATATATAACACTAAAACACAGCACAGAACACTTATTGATGATCGAAAAATATTGAATTTTGCTTATTATAGATTACACAGTATTTGTTCTAATAATGAAATTCAAAATCAAAACACTTTTTAATATCAGTACAGTATCAAATTTTCCAAGTCCTCCATTGGGAGCCTGGCTAATCGTTAGTAAGGCTAGTCAGTCACTCCCTATATTTTGGAGGCATATTAAATTGTTGCATTGCACTATATAGCTGCTTAACACAATGTTATCCAGCAGTGCTTTGTTCCCATCACTGGGTTGCGAAGACTAGCTTATGGTTGAGATGTCAATGTGCTAACCACACGTTACATCTTTTCTGGTTAATGATCATTCACCTCTGCTGATTCAGTCAAGTGGATGTGAAACTGGCAACCAGCTGGTAGGCCTAAGCCCACATAGGGCTGTTGAGCCATTGACAAACAAAGAAAAAATTTCCAACCTTGTAGGTGTTCTCAAGAAAGGTACTTTTTCAACAAAAATAAAAAACACAAAATAATATTCTTCACAAACTCTTTACTCAGATCGCTTCCATAAATTAAACATTACATACGCTAGCTTACATACGTTACATACGCAGTCAAAATTAAAATAGGAAACAAGTTTTTGCATAATCACAATAAATGCGCGTGTCATAACAATTAACTAGATCACAACTTGGAATTAAGTCCTTAGATTAAAATTAATTACAATTGGCATGAATGGTATGTTAATGTTCCCAAACTAAGGCTAGGCGTACACCGGTTAGTCAAGACAAGACAAGACGAGATCAGTCACTTTTAGTCACAGTACATTACATAAATGCTTATGAAGCAACACACACCGATTAGTCATTGCATCGGTGTGTGCTGCTTCATAAGCAACTATGTGAATTATTGTGACTAAACGTGACTAATCTCGTCTTGACTAACCGGTGTACGCCTAGCCTAACGAGAAAGCCTATCTACAAAGACTCATATTATATCAGGATCATTTTAACTTGTCAGAAAACATATGTTTCGGCCACCAGTATCACAATACTGATACTGACTTGACCTACAAATGCTGAATCTCGCAGATTATTGAAGAGGTCTTTTTAAAAAGTTATTCTTTGAATGGTCTTCTTTAAAAAGTTCTTTTAAAGACTTCAAAGGCCTTTAAGACTTTTAAGCCTTTTGATTATTGTGTCAAAATAATTGTTTACTTATAACCGAAACAGCTGTTTTCTGACAAGTTAAAATGATCTTGCTATACTTGGCACAGTATGTGAAGCATAGGTGGACGTGATATATCCGTATGGGACTGCTACAAAGATCATAAATCGTACTAAGGATGGTTCCTTTTTTTAAAATTGATTCCCTAATAGAACAAACCTACCGTACCACTTTTGTCTTGAATTTGCTCAAATTCAAAATATCATCATCCAATAATTTATTATTCCAATTAAATAATCGTCAAACTTTTCTACTTCCCTTACAATACCTTGGAAAATGACAATATTTATGCAATAATGAATAGAAAGACTGGACGTTTTCAAAACTGCAAATTCAAATGATAATATTGTGATTTTGACAACTTTGTCTTTCAATTCATTATGTATAACTACCATAATATCACTTTCACTACTACACAAAATGAGATGAACTCTAGTGATTTTTTCAACAGTTTAACTTGCTAAGATTCTTTCGGCAATGCAGTTATCAATGTTGGATTTAGTAGTCAATAAATTTTTGTATTCAAGAAACTCAGGATGTTAGTTAATAAGTGCCTATGAACACAGTAAAGTGTATATTTAAAATTCTCCAAGTTCAATAAAGGCTAACATCGAGTAATACCATTTCTGGTCATATTATTGATTTCCCCTCAATCCGTTAGTTTAGCTTTTACAGAGTTAGTCATGAAAACTGAGCTCCTTTTTCTAAGAATTCAACCCATCAAAATTAAAATTTCTATGGAACTTTTACGGTTTGCTGTACTTTTACGGTTTTCTGCTAAAGCCAGAAATATTCAGATTCTATAATTTGACGCTTGGCATTATAGATAGAGAGATATTATTTCTTGACGTTGCTGATGACCGTAGAGTACAATGGCAAATGAATAATATCTATCTATCCATCTATCTAATGCCAAGCGTCAAATTAAATGAATATCACAATATAAACATGATGAAAAACGTTTCTATTAGAGCCCTTTCAAGCTTGCATTCTCTGTCGTACGACAAAATGTAGAGCGATAAATTTTCTGTCGTGCGGCTCAAAGTTTTTGTCGTCCGGCATATATTATACTACCGTGTACTGTGACCAGGTGCGACAAGTTTTAGAATCACACGACACAGAATGTCGCACGACAGTGCATAAAAGGGCTGATTTGTTCCAATTTATGTGGAAACGTACGACATTTTAACGCACGACAGAAATCGCATTCATAAAAGAGCATTTTACTAACATACACCTCGATATATTGTTACCAAGATAATAAAAGGCAAGAGATAGTTAATCTAAAAACATTTTATATAGTTTTGGTGACTCAATAAGGGCGTGGAAATACAGGGTGTTTCAGAACTACCAATACTCTAGGGCATTGTTCCCTAGGGCAACAATGCCCTAGAGTATTGGTAGGGAGTTCTGAAACACCCTGTATTATCCTATGAATTTCTCGTTCAATCACTATCACTATGATCAGCAGCCAAGTTATACCTGATAGGTCCTTTCTCGTCGACATACCCTGCTGGTGCCAGTATATTTTTCAGATACCTCTTACCCCCCAGCTGGGGGCAACACCTCGATCTACAGTTCCTTGATTGCGCGATCAAATAAACCCCCAACACAATCAAAACAACGAGATTGGCAATTAGCGCAATGAACATCCTATAGTACCAAGTGTTGTGTACCAAGGCGTCGTTAAGCGTCTTAGGGTAGCAGCTTGCTTCTGTATGGGTGACCGTGACTAGGACTGCATCCCCATGACACGAGGTACATTCGTAGTCGTTTGGACCAGAGCAGGTTTTGCACATGTAATAGCATGGCACACAATGTGTGGCGCCCGCATAGGTACCGTCCGGACATGTGACACTGCAAGTACCGTCCGATACAAAAACGCTGGGACCGCAATCTGCAAAAAACAACAAGGAAATTTGTTGTAGATAGAAGAATTGGCACAATGATGCTGGAACATGTTTGTGAAATTGTTAATAAATGGATAATATTCGACAATATACAGAGCGTTTCAAATAGGACACACTTCAAGTTTGATGGTGAATAATTTCTGCAGTGGGAGTATCTTTTCCTCAAAATATTATGTATTACTACTACTACTACCCTAAAGCCTGGTTTTCATTAGTAGAGTTAGTGGTAGAGTTCCCTGGGCAAGTACTAACTATCTTGTGAACTCTCCCAATGAAAACGTTCATAGTAGAGTAGAGTGATGGTAGAGTACTTGTTTTTAAGTACCAAGTAAGTAGAGTAGAGTTATTACTGTAGAGTTAGTATGCTACCACTAACTCTACTAATGAAAACCAGGCTTTAGGGTAGTAATAAATATTCCCCCTCAAACTTTGAATGCGCACTATTTGAAAACATTATCCATGTTCAATCACTTTATCTTATTTTAAAGTATAAGTAAGATTATAACAAATTATTTAAAAAAAATGATATAGCCTTAAGGCTAGGCGTACACCGGTTAGTCAAGACAAGACAAGACGAGATTAGTCACGTTTAGTCACAGTACTTCACATAGTTGCTTATGAAGCAGCAATGTGAATTACTGTGACTAAACGTGACTAATCTCGTCTTGTCTTGTCTTGACTAACCGGTGTACGCCTAGCCTTAGACTAGCTCAATAGCTGGTTCTTTAGTCAGTCATGCTGTCGAGAAATAGATTTGAGAAGAATTTTACCCAAAACTAGGGATGGGTATCGATACATCGATGTTAAAAACATCGATGCTTTTCTCCCAAACATCGATGTTTACTCTCCGCTGGTTTTTTCTAGACATCGATGTTTAATCCTAAATTGAAAAACTTTCTATCATTAGTTTTTAATTTTGATTGTTTTATACCTCCAAACAGAATTAAAATCAACTGCTATTGAAATAAGTAATTTTTCCACTTTCTTTTCAGTTGAGTTAGTCATAAGTTCCAGTATAAGCAGGAATTAGCTCATCACCAGAGTAGCAGTAGAGTGAGAGTCATTAATTGACCTCTCAGATCTGTAAATTTTGATCTTGAATAGTAACTCACTCACTCATTTACTGAGACACTACTTAAAGACTGTATGTGAACAAATATTTTCTGGTCAATCAGTATCAATATTAACAAAATTCATCAAGTATTATTTTTAAAATTGTGCGAAGAA
This sequence comes from Laodelphax striatellus, assembly GCA_017141395.1. Taxonomy (NCBI): domain Eukaryota; kingdom Metazoa; phylum Arthropoda; class Insecta; order Hemiptera; family Delphacidae; genus Laodelphax; species Laodelphax striatellus. The sequence goes on from CM029537.1 coordinate 3,034,982, forward strand.
AGATAATTGTATTATTATCAGAGACAATGCAGCGGTTCAGTGGCGGTACAAAACACCCCCCCCCCTCCATTGGTAGTGAATAAATTTAAAAAAATATTCAAAAGCATCGATGTTTTTCACACATCGATGTTTAGGAGGAAAAAACATTGATGTACAAACATCGATGTTTTTTCTATCGATACCAATCCCTACCCAATACCAAATGGTTTCAGACATTCACAACCACTACATAGTCATTGAAAAGATTATCGTTATAAAAAGTCATGCATTGGAAAGCACAGTAATAATTAACATGGATGCCACCCATTGAATTAACTTGAGTAGCCTACTATTCATGCTCATGCGTTGTTATAAAAGATATTCTATTTTAAAGTGATATTTTAATTAATTCCCGTCACTGTTTTTATAGTGGCGAAGGTGATATTAAGATATATATAATTATTTCAGTTAAAAACACTAGGGGCCTGTTGCATGAGAAAATACAAGCTAGTAATACTAGTTGTCACTATGTCTTGCCTGACTTTAGTATCGTATTTCAGTTAAAAACACCTTATTGGTTTCATTGATTTTTTCAGAAAACTTTTCATGAAATCATAACTTTATTCATTCCAACAGTCACCGAAAAACAGGCCACTAATGCCCGGTTTCTCAGTTGTTCAATAAACTATTGAATCAATATTTTTTTTCATTTGAAAACACCTGGTTATTGATTCAATACTGCTCTTGGATCCATAAACTGTTTATTGAACGACTGAGAAACCGGGCATTTTAATCTGGAGGAAACGTTCAATATTTCTCCCACTTATTCATAATGGACAACCAAATATTTATTATAAACCTTCGTCACTACAAAAGAAAATATATTCAAATCTCTCTATTGTCTCTAAATAGTTTTTGATACCTTGAGCTTGAGTTAAAGGAAGGAGATAATCAGAGTCAACTTTTAACAGCGATCTAATCTGACCAGAGTAAGATTTTACCGGTTAGCGGCTGAAGGAGAGTCAGAGCAAGATTCTTGATAGGTCACTGGTTTTGAAACTATTTTCAATGCAATCTAAAAACGCTACTGAATTGCTTAAAAAGTTCTACTGTGTATCCTTTTGTATGCCTGAATCCATCTATCATTGAATCAGCTGTCCATAGATTGTATTGTATCAAGTGTGCGCGTTCACATAGACAACTCCAGAAAAAGTGCTTGCAATGGGCTTGCTTTGTGTTGATTCACTATGTTTTTTGGCTTTCTTTGTATCTGTGCCCTATATTTTCTGACTTTCTATACTTTTTTATTTTTTTGCTTTATTTGTGTTTGTGCCCTATGTTTTCTGTGTGTTTGTACCCTAAGTTTGTTATGTGCCCAATGTTTTTACCTTTCTCTGTGTTTGTGCCCTATTTTCCACTTTCTTTGTGCCCTATGTTTTTGGCTTCCTTTGTGTTTGTGCCCTATGTTTTTGGCTTCATTTGTGTTCTATGTTTTTGGCTTTCTTTGTGTTATCTATGTTTTTATATTAAGGACTATCGACATTATTGTTAGTTGGTTAGTAGAAATTAGTAGAAGGGATGAATAACTCACCCCCTGTGTCATTCGAAGAAGCGATCCTAGTTCAGGTTTCCACCACCAGAGTGCATCGCAAGCCAGCTACCCTATAACCAATACTTGCAACTCCAATTAATACAACAACAAAAACAAATACATGGACAAATATAATAATTGATTAGAATGAAATTATGGTAAATGATGGGAAGATGAGAAGAATTAAAGAACATGTAAGTATTATCCAATAAAATACAACATTCACGTCATATTATATGTTTTATTATTAAATTTCATAATAATCATAAAATCAACCATGCTACTCATCACACGCACATACATTTACAAACATTTCGATTAGTATAATTTATGACAACTATAATCGATTTCAGATTTGTCGATATTAATAAAACTCGACAACTATCGATATTTGTTTACAGGGTAGTGCAGTACTATTTACATTACAAACAAATCTATCACAAATTCGAGTTTCAAAGATATCTCACTCAATCCTTTTTTTTCTTATATGTTCTCATGCATTACTCAATGTCATGGAGACGGTACCAAATTTTTGTAGTAATATGAGTTACTCAAATTGACTAAAAAGCAAATAATTTCATTAATTCAGTAATCAATCATTTTACTAAAACCGCACCGAATTTGATATAGGGTCACACAGTGTAGGTTATAGCCTAGTACAGACTGTATAATAACAGTGTGGTCATTGGTGTGAATGGGTCCATAACAATGTATTGGAATATTTTTTCCCGCCACCGTCATACTTTTGCCAAATTTTTAAATTTGATATGGGATTACAAGCAAAAATGAACCCATTCACTCTTTTTTCAAACTTATTTTGTAAGAAACAACATCGAAAATAACTTTTCTAACATACAAAATGGTCTCTCTACTCTTGGTATTGTGTTAAAAGCTTAAAACAATTCAAGCTAAGACTAGGCGTACACCGGTTAGTCAAGACAAGACAAGACGAGATTGGTCACGTTTAGTCAGAGTACTTCACATAGTTGCTTATGAAGCAACACACACCGATTAGTCATTGCATCAGTGTGCGCTGCTTCATAAGCAACTTTGTGAATTACTGTGACTAATCTTGTCTTGACTAACCGGTGTACGCCTAGCCTAACACTGGCAAAGGGAAATTGTAGATGAGAAGTGAATTACTCAACATAAAATATGATTTGCGTTTCATTTCAATGCGAATCGTATATGGGAATTGGCAAAAGTATGAAGGATTTGTCCAAAACAACCAATCAAAAGTGTGACATCAAATGGCCACACTGTGATTATACAGTCTCTAGAATGAAAGGTGGGTCGGAGTGGAGCGGCTTGCTGGGAAAGTCGGCATTATGACGTCACTGCAGTCCCAAACTCTAATGTAAAGCTAGTGGCTAGAGGACTGCAGTGACGTCACTATGCCATCTTTTCCAGCAAGATGTTCCAAACGAACCAACCTTTCATTCAATACTTGATAGGGTATCTCAATCGTTATGAATTTTATCTCAATTTTTATTTCAACTCAATTCTATCTATTTAATTATACTAAATCCCAATGATACAGTAATTCACCGTTCTTAATTTTATTTTATCTCAATTTTTATTTCAAATTAATACTATTGTTTCAACACTAGAATTGACGACATGCAGTCAAATTTTACTGTGAATAACATAAATGTTACTCACTGGACTGAAGCGCTTTCAAGTTCCTTTGAACTCTTTTTCAACAGTGAGTAACATTTATGTTATTTACAGTAAAATTTGACTGCATGTCGTCAATTCTAGTGTTGAAACAATAGTGTTAACTTCGCAGTTCGTTATGGATCCAAAAATTCAGAACTTCAAATTAATGTTATCTATTTAATTATACTAAATTCCAATGATACAGTCAGTCATTGTATTTGATTTCATTTTGTTAAATAATATAAATTTTGAGAATAAAGTTCATCTCGAAGATTTCCATTTTCATAATAATTGATTTAAACTACAAATTAATGTCCATTTTTGAACATCAGTCAGTGCTGTATTGTTCTTAAAGATACAAATTCAACAAGAATTTAACAGACAAAATTATTAATTTATCTAATGGGAAATGTACAGAATAATATTAATTCATCAAGTACCAACTCATTCCATAGAGGGTATTCCATTAAATAGAGTATAGTAGATTTTTTCAACTTGGCGGATGGCAAATGATTGTTGAGAGGCTCCATACGTTTGTTTTCCCCCCTTGCAAACAGCTGATTCATACACCAAACTAAAAACATTCTATAGCAGGATCCTTTTAAATTGTCAGAAAACACCTGATTGATGTACGCTCGTTTACTAACGTTAAATCAGCTGTTTTCTGACAAGTTAAAAGAATCCTCCTGTACTCACGGCTGTCTCAAAAATTTAGATAGAGTTGAGATGGTGATGTTCTTCCAATTAGTTTAGCTAAAGAATTTATTTAACTTATTTGATCACTCATAAATCAACTAATTCATTTATAAACTAATGAACTAATCATTTTACTATATGGGGAAGACATAGATAATAATCAACCTAATATTAGAATAATGAATAATTACAAATATTAAATATAGATACCGGTATATACATTTTATTTAATTCTGTGGGTGGTATATGACTTCCTTGTTTCAATTTTGAATTAATTTGAATAATATAGAATCCATTTTAGAGAGTGGGTAGGCCTACTGTATAAATCAAATGAAATTAAACCAGTTTAATGAATGATTATCTTCCCAATTAGATTGTTTGAAAACTAATTCAAATTACCAATTCAAACTATTGAATGTTTTAGAATGTTTTATTGAATGTTCTATCAATATTAAACAAGGAATAGAGTGTTGTAAGTACTGAGAATTGAAACTTATCTTTGGTTGATAGAAGACTCACGGTTTGTCAGTAATATCGTATGTTATTATATTATAAACTATTCATTATTAATATCATACACTATTTATTTACTATACAACAACTTCACTCTCATAATATCTACTGTTCTCCTAATTTATATAGACCAGTACAAATGTATGAGCAGTTTTCATCTTTTTGATAAGTACCTACTATTTTCTTACATGCATCCAAATAGATCCGCTCACAGTTAATTCCTCATAAATAATATATTTTCTCTCTTTTACTCACATATACATACACTACTTTATCTCTCCCTCTCTCTTTCAATCACTTTCTCTCTTTCTCAGATCAATTAAAATAGAAACAATTTGGAAAATGTAAATGTAATATGTATAGGCTATATGATGTGATATAATTATGTGAACGTCAAGAATTTATTTGCTTTATCAATGAGCAGAGCTTTTCCAGCTCTGATGAATTGATAAGCTTGATTGATTTTTGTAACAAATAACACGATGGCATTAAAAGATAATATTCAATTAAAATATGATCTCCGTTAAAATGACAAGTGATCAGAAGTAAAATTTGTTCACATATTTGATCAGGTGACTTGAAATAATATCAATAAAATTGATAAAATTATTATTGTAACTATAAATGATTGGTTCCACATTTATAAGCTAATGTATTATTTCTTCAGAACAAATTAACTTTTTAGAAGAAAATAACAAACATGTAATCACTTTTTGATTACCGAATTGAGTAAGAGAAAATCGTGTTGGAAAACCCCAAATGAAAGACTTTTGAAACTGTTAAGTTCAATTCAACTGATATGATTTAATTCAGTTGAGTTAGAGGTTGATATTAATTTAATATTTTTATGCTGTTTTTATTGAATAATGCAAAAAGTTGATGAATGTTAAGTACTTTTCTGGATGAGTTAAGAGTCAGAGGTTTGTTTTTGGCACAATATTCAAGTACAGTAGACTTCTTTGAAATTTTATCTAAATTACTAAATAGTTTTTAGAGAGTAAGATCTCTAAGAGTAGCAGTGAGATCTTACAAATATTACACGGTTAGTCAAGACAAGACAAGACGTGATTATCGTTTGATCACAGTACTTACATAGTTAAAGTGGATGAAATCTTATACATTTTGAACATAAAGAAAGGTTGTAATGACAATAATATTCATTCGCAAAATGATGAGTTATAAATGCTTATTCGAATAAATACATTTTTATTCCTCAATTTAGCATTTTACAATAACTGTAACTAAAATATTCCTTGTCATAGAAAAAATGTGATGAGAGAGTCTACTGCATTGATTTCAGATTTACTAATAATTGATTATTGATCAATTATTTATTGGAATTATCCTCAATCAAATACAAACGATTATTATAAATAGGATAATTGATTATCATTATTAATCGAATAATAAGTGATGAATTTAAATTATTTCTTAGAAGCCTATTGTAACTAATTATCAAGAGAACACTTTTATTATATTATCCACATTCTACAAGTCTATTAATTTGTACACATAAAAAAAAATTTGTTCAAAAGTCATTTGGGCCGATTAATTAGTCAAATCAGTCAAGAATATTTCATGTTTGCATTATATAATACAAACGTTTATACAGAGTGTACGGTAATTCTATGAGAACACTTGTTGTTGTTATTGTTGTACTCATGAAAAGTGCCTTCAATGTTTTTTGGTAATGTGGAACCAGAATATATGAGGCATCAATGATTCTGGACCAATCATAGAACACCAAAATCAAGCGTCAAATGCACTGCGTATAGTTTGTGACATGTAAGTTTACTTTGTTTAATATATTTTATTTTATTAAATTGATCTGCCAGTTGATTATTGCCTCATTGCCACAGTTTCAATGACGCCTTTTATAGTTTGTTCACTGAGATAAATACATATGAAGGTAAAAGGATGAATATGACAAAACCTTCTAGTCTTTTTATTCATTGAATATGAAGGTTGAAGATTTGCCTGCAAATTTATGATTTTTGTTAGTTTATCAAGCTATGAAAATGGTTAGACTGTAAAATTGTGTAAAATAATATTGTAAAAAGCTGTTAAATTCAATTTAACAATAATTTAGAAGTGAGCAACTGCTGTGGGTTTTACTATAAGGAGTATTATACTTTCTCGTTAGGCTAGGCGTACATCGGTTAGTCAAGACAGGACAAGACTAGATTAGTCACGTTTAGTCAAAGTAATTCACATTGTTGTATGAAGCAGCACACACCGATACAATAACTAATCGGTGTGTGTTGCTTCAAGCAACTATGTTAAAACGTGACCAATCTCGTCTTGTCTTGTCTTGACCAATATTCTATCCAATTCCAGGGGTCTTCAGTTATTGAGAGTACTACAGGTATACTTACTAACAACTCTCAAATACGCCGAATTTCATTGAATCAAAATGTGATTTTTGTAACTTCATCAATAAAAATTTTTACAAAACAGGCCTCTGAGAGTTCCGAGACACTCTGTATAAACATGACAAAATCTATCTCAACTCCATCAGCATTCAGTCACATGATTTATTATCACAATAATTTGATGCCATGATTACGACAATAATTGGATATCTGAAAAGATTACGCTAAACTGTATTTGTCTACAAAATAACTTACTGTGAGTGTTTTATTTTTACACAGTAAATAATTGCTATAGTGATATTATGAGAAAATGCTTTGGTATTGGAAGTGATGACAGTGAACTTTTCAAAGGCTTTTGTGATGTAAGAATATTTTTTCGACAAAAATTACAAGTTTTCAAGCTAATAAGTGGCGAAAAATTCCAGGATTTACAGTTGTGAGATTTCGAATACTCGTGATTTTCTTGAAAATTATTGTGATGCTTGAAATTATCGTAATTTATTTGGCAGTGTTGGTCGATTATGTATCTAAGTTTAGAAGACATGTAACAGTTTTTGGCATTTTCAATTACTTTCGTACTAATACTACAAGTTTCTAACAAACTGCTTTTACTACAATTGTTAGTATCGAAGACATCCATCACTAATAAACTAGTAAAACGTTTATCAAAGCTTGAAAATTGATCGCGGTCAACTAATTTTACAAATTCGCCTTCGGAATAGAATGGAGTATTTGAGAGGTGACCTTCGTTCAATTCATTACTACTTGTAAATTGTTCATCAACCGATTTTACAAGCTCGATTTGCAACTTGTAAAAAGTGTGAAATTTCCGCAAAATTTCCCCAAGCAATGCAACTTCTATAAGCAGTAATATATGATTAGGCTTATAATTATTATCAGTGTTGTGTTCAGTACTTGAGAATTTTTCGTAACAGAAAATTGAGTCTCCAGAATTAACATAATCATCATTATTTTCATGGCCTACCTTTGTATCACTTTTGATTTCCAGTTCATAATTTATAGAATCTTCACAATAAGCGTTCATTAACATCGAATTGTAAACGACGTTCAAATTGTCTATAAGAGAATATTCACCGACACATTTTGCAAAACGATGACGTCCAAAATCTTTGATTAATTCCAAATTAGTGCTAATTCTTTGTTTGCTGCTTCCTTTACCATCAAAATCTTTATCATTGTTATTAGTATAATCTACAAAGACTTGTTCATGTATCGAACCAGATTTACTCCTACGTTTCAAACTATTTTCATCCAAATCTCCTGTCTGAACAAAATCTTCAAAACTATTATTATCCTGCTCTAGTGTCTGTTTAACTATCGGCGAAACATCACGTTCATTTATGAGTTTCAATTTTGAACTTTTGATAGATTTACCAAATTGAATTGAAACATAATCGCTACTATTAAGAGAACTCCCAGCATTTCTAGTACCGGTGTTTCTAAATTGAGAGTTTCCAACTGATGAATATTCTGCTAAGTATCTAGTACCGTTGTTTCTACATTGAAATGAATAAACATCAGTCAGTTCTTCATGAGCGGCTACAAAATTGCTTACAATATTTTTAGAAACGTCAGTAGTTGTATGTTGAATTATTGGAGTCCTATTATTACTATCATACTTCACTGTTTTACAATTTCGCTCGAAGACTTTCATTGTGGCATTCTCTTCCTTTCTTCCTACGGTAGCTTTCATTTCTTTTTGAACTACCCTAGTTGTTAATTTAAAATTTTCCTGTTTCTCTCTTCCTACGGTAATTATTCTTTCTTTTTGAACCACCCCAGTTGTTGACTCACAATTTCCCTCTTTATCTCTTCCTACGGAAATTTTTCTTTCTTTTTGAACTACCCCAGTTGGTAGCTCAAAAATTCCCTCACCTTCCTTAATTTCCCTACGCTTGTCTTTGTTGTCCCCCTTTTTGTGGCGATGATTTTCCCTCTCAAAATTTTCCTGTTTCTCTCTTCCTACGGTAATTATTCTTTCTTTTTGAACCACCCCAGTTGTTGACTCACAATTTCCCTCTTTATCTCTTCCTACGGTAATTATTCTTTCTTTTTGAACTACCCCAGTTGGTAGCTCAAAAATTCCCTCACCTTCCTTAATTTCCCTACGCCCGTCTTTATTGTCCCCCTTTTTGTGGCAATGATTTTCCCTCTCAAAATTTTCCTGTTTCTTTCTTGCTATGGGTAGCTGAAAATTTCCCTCACCTTCCTTAATTTCCCTACCCCCTTTTTTGTTGTCCCCCTTTTTGTGGCAATGATTTTCCCTCTCAACATTTTCCTGTTTCTTTCTTGCTATGGTAATTATTCTTCCTTTTTCAACCATCTCAGTTAACTCGAAATTTTCCTCCTTACGCCCGACTCTTTTGTATCCCTTTTTGTGACAATGATTTTCTGTTTTAATAGGAAATTTCAATTGATTATTACACAAAAACTGAACCAAAAATAATATCAAACACAAACCTATACAAATGTTAGTGGATCGCCGACATTTCATTCCGTCAGCTGATGATGAAGAAGTATTGATCGCTTCGAAACCATGGTCTTTCGAAATGGATTTGTCTCGTACCGAATTCGATACCTCGTTCACTTCGCCGGGAGGGGGGTTATCGGGTGGGGGAGGTTTACTGGTGGGGGTTTCGGGGGGGTTTTTGGTGGTGGGGGGAATTTTGGCGGCCATTTTGATTGTGGAAGGTCGGGGTTCCAGTTCAGCCGACATGGGAGCTGATTCCGTTCCGTAGAACATCATGTTCCAGTCTTGTAATTGGCCTGTAATACAGAAAAACAAGTTAAAAATTTGTTGGACAATTCATAAACTCCTCAAATTCTACAGTAACGGACAGGAAATAAGCCTGGTCGTCCATTGGAACCGTTTTTGTCAAAAAGCGACCGGAAGTCCAAAATGCTAACCTTGAATCAAATGGCCAGCTGTACGGACATGTGAAAGCTAGGTCCAAATGTTGGACCTGATTAAGGCTAGGCGTACACCGGTTAGTCAAGACAAGACAAGACGATATTAGTCACCTTTAGTCACAATATCTCACATAGCTGCTTATGAAGCAGCACACACCGATGCAATGACTAATCGGTGTGTGTTGCTTCATAAGCAACTATGTGAAGTACTGTGACTAAACGTGACTAATCTCGTCTTGTCTTGTCTTGACTAACCGGTGTACGCCTAGCCTAAGACGTTATTAAGAAAAATTCATACAAAATTGATGAATTTAACATACAATCGTTTCACGAATTTAATAAATTCGTGATTATGACAACTTCGAGTATTTTTATTCAATACAGATAGCTACCACAATGTCACCTTATTCACTACTGTACAAAAAGTTGAGGAAATATCAATAATTAATTGTATTCGAGAATAATAATTTGTAATCAAGTAAATAAGAATCTATTCAATAGAACAGTAGTTATATTGATAGACACATTTAGAACATAATGAATGAAAGTACTTGAAGTTATCTAAACCAAAAATTTGTCAGTCCAAATTTGCGGTTTAGACAACTTCAAGCCTTTTTACTCATTATGGATAACTACCACAATATCACCTTCACTACTACACAGAAAAACATTTAGAAAAGTGAGTTGACCAATCAGGAGAGAGTAGGCGGAGTCAATTTTTGTTATCTAGAACACGACTTCTGCTACCAACTATGACTGAATTGAAAGTTGGATGCACTTGAAACTATCCACCAATCAGGAGAAAGTAGGCGGAGTCTAAGGTGTATAGAATGAAAGGTGGGTCGGAGTGGAGCAGCTTGAGTGGGAAAGTCGAAATAGTGACGTCACTGCAGTCCTCTAGCCACTAGCTAGTTTAAGGCTAGGCGTACACCGGTTAGTCAAGACAAGACAAGACGAGATTAGACACGTTTAGTCACAGTAATTCACATAGTTGCTTATGAAGCAACACACACCGATTAGTCATTGCATCGGTGTGTGCTGCTTCATAAGCAACTATGTAAATTACTGTGACTAAACGTGACTATTCTCGTCTTGTCTTGTCTTGACTAACCGGTGTACGCCTAGCCTTAGACTCACTATGCCGTCTTTCCCAGCAAGCCGCACCACTCCGACCAACCTTTCATTCTACAGAGTGTTTCTAAAATAGACCGACAAACTACATGAGCGGTTTTCTGACATTGAAATTGAGAAAAACGTTACAGTAAACATGGGTCCTAAAATGCTTTGTTTCCACCCTAGTCTACATTTTGTTTTTTTCACTTTCTATTTTTCTCCCCAGAATGGTTTGTCTAATTGTGTTGAAATTTGGCATGGTCAAGGCCAAGATGAAGGTCTGATTTAAAAAACAACTTAACAACGACGAAATATTTCAAAATGGCAGGCAACAACAAAAGTAGCCTATTCGATTTATTTCAATTTAAAATTTCAAATGCCGCCATTTTATAATATTTCGTCAGATAAGGTTGCTTAGGGCCGCTTTCCCCACGCTGCAATACATCTGGCTTGAGTCTCATTCGGAGAATAATAAAAGTATAGAAAAAATTGAGCGTCAGCTGTTATTACTTAAGCAGCGTTGGGGAAAGCGGCCCTTAATGTTTTACAGTAAACCTTTATCTTTGCCATGACCATGCCTAATTACAACAAAATTAGTCAAACCATTCTGGAGAAAATAAGTGAAAACCCAAAAGGGCGACTATAGGGAGAAAACAAAGCATTTTAGGACCCATGTTTACTGGAACTTTTTTCTCAATTTCAATGTCAGGAAACCTCTAACGAAGTTTTTCAGACTCTTTAGAAACACCCGGCATATACCATAGTCCGATTCCATTAGACGTCAAATCTACGACTAAGGCTAGGCGTACACCGGTTAGTCAAGACAAGACAATTCGAGATTAGTCACAGTACTTCACGTAGTTGCTTATGAAGCAACACACACTGATTAGTCATTGCATCGGTGAGTGCTGCTTCATAAGCAACTATATGAATTATTGTGATTAAACGTGACTAATCTCGTCTTGTCTTGTCTTGACTAACCGGTGTACGCCTAGCCTTAGTAGAAACAAATCGAAAAACAAACTTTTGATACTGGTCTATCAACATCGATAAAGAGCCTTGCCTGGCATTCGGTAGACTCCTTTCTTGGGCGGACCTTCCTCTACGTGTGGCGAGTAGGGAAACAGCTGTTGAACTTTTGAGTAGCGGTTGAAAATCTCCGGAAACACTGGTGCCTTATGGGAAGCCGAAGGCAGAGGAGGGGGAGCCAACAGTATGGTCTGACCAAAACTCCCGCCACTAATTTTCGCGCCAGATTCAGGCGTTCCTAACCTCAAATTCGCAGGAGCTAGGGTTGTCGATTGTTTTTGAGAAACACTCGCAATCTGCGAAACTTTTGTTTGGTTAGGTCGCCGTGATGACGTCATAGAATCTCTACCGTTAGTTTTTTTCGTCACATTACCAGCGACCGATAAATTAGCGCCAAAATTCAAATTTGAAAGTTTCGCGCCTTCCCCACTGTTACCAACAGTTACCAACCCTCCCGCCAAAACTGTTTGTTTATTCCCGTTTTTCATCCCTTTTTTCCCGCCTTTATCTTGCTGTTTATTGTTCGTCGTCTGTTTCCAATTCGGTTTCAAGGAAGTGGACGATTTGTTGTTGTTGTTGTTTTTACGTCCGCCATTTTTGTTTTTTCGCGGGGGCGTCAGGGACGCCACGGGCGGCATAAATCCCGGCGCCGTTTTTGTGCCGTAGAATATCAGAGTCCATTCCATAAGCGAGGCGCGTCCTTTTAATTGTGACCAGCGGTAAACAGACAAATTTGATGGGAAAAATTTAGAAAAATCAGTGAAAAATTTATTATTCAAAGTTTATTCATCGAAACTAATAATTTATCAAGGCCCAAATTATCAATCACAGTTTAACTTGAACTCTCTTGGGCCCATGTTCCCAAAGATAGATAGATAGATAGATAGATGGATAGATAGATAGATAGATAGATAGATAGATAGATAGATAGATAGATAGATAAATGACTTTTCACTTTTACATTACAAAAGTGCTGTGGGCGAAGTTGAGGCATACAAGCCCCCTCTTCCACTTAACCCACTGAAAATGAATACTGGGCCGAAGGTAGTTCAAGTTAAACAACGTTTAAACTGTGATTGAAAATACGGGCCTAAATGATCTGCATTTTTAAATGATTCATAGCATAAAATTTCTCTGTTCTATTTGTATTCTATGTTAATTATTCTAGTATTTGTATTGTAAATTAGTTTGATGAATAAACTTTGATTTGGTCAGTGAAAATTTTATTTTCTCATACATGAATCCATGAATACCAATAACAACTCACCATTGACAGAGCTAGAATCAGAAACAGCTCAACTAGCTTATAGAATTGATGACAATGGTAAAAATATGTTAAAAACATTAAGAAAGGGCGGTAGTAGTCGACTATATTGGATTGATGTCCTATTAGATCAATGTAATTTCAAGCTAAGCTAAAACATGCATTTTTCTGTAACAAATAACGTCTACAGTTTACGTCGGATCTACTTGAGAAAAATTTTATTTGATAAATTATTAAATTTTACAGGGGCATGTCCTTTTCAAATTTTAAATATATTTCTTCAAAAAATCTCCAAAAATTTCCAAACCTAAAAAAGATTATTTTTGCTGTAATTATTGCAGTAATTTTCTAATTAAAAAAGTGAAAAGAAGAACCCCTGAAGAATTTTATTCTCTTTCCAATGACACTTCAAACGTAATTTTCTGTCCAAAAATAACGGCGCTACATGTTTCAAAAGATTACATTGATCTTATGGGACCATTTCCAATATGGCTGACTACTACTGCCCACTCTTGAATTCCCTTCCGTCTCTAATGTTGGCTTGCACCAACCAGGATCAACTATTTTCAATCAGCTGATCCCATTTGACTGGCATTGAACTGAACCTGGATCAAAATTGATCTTGCTTGGTGCAAGCCAACATATGAATATCCACAATAATTCAATGAATTATATGGCTAGGCGTACACCGGTTAGTCAAGACAAGACAAGACGACATTAGTCACGTTTAGTCACAGTACTTCACATAGTTGCTTATGAAGCACCACACACCGATTAGTCATTGCATCGGTGTGTGCTGCTTCATAAGCAGCTATGTGAATTACTGTGACTAAACGTGACTAATGTCGTCTTGTCTTGTCTTTACTAACCGGTGTACGCCTAGCCTATTACTCGAATAGTTGAATGAAAAACTAACTACAATAATAATTATTTGAACGAAAATCCTAATTAATTGCTATGTTATTAAAAACTAACTTTCAAATTCATGATGAAAAAATACAAACACTACATATTACGATAAAATACACATTCTAAAGAAAAGGAATTGGAAGACGATAAATTGAGGTTCAAGAGATTTATTAAGAAATCCTCGTTACGAGAGTTGATAATTTCAATTGCGATCTTGTTTAAAATGATTGGTCCACAACAGATCCTCATGAGTGGAAAATCATTTTAATGATCACATTATAATAGGAAAGAAAGAATCATATACGTGATCATTTGAAGTGATAAAGCAGCATTCAATCCATTATGAAAACGTTTCTCAAGCTACTCTTCATTAATTTTTTAAAATTCTTCAATTTTCAGAATAAGGTGACGAGGATAATGGATTGGTCTTGGTTCCAAGCAAGGATAGTGTCCATTTAGTAAGGATTGCGGCATCTCCTGGAGATAAAAGGATGTTTTCAAATATTGGATTTTTTGAAAAATATTTCGCTTACACAATTATGGAAATTGCTACTGTAACTACTGTAGACTGTCTGTCTTTAAGCTTAAAATTATAAAAACTAAGGCTAGGCATACACCGGTTAGTCAAGACAAGACAAGACGAGATTAGTCACGTTTAGTCACAGTAATTCGCATAGTTGCTTATGAAGCAGCACACACCGATGCAATGACTAATCGGTGTGTGTTGCTTCATAAGCAACTATGTGAATTTCTGTGACTAAACGTGACTAATTTCATCTTGTCTTTTCTTGACTAACCGGTGTACGCCTAGCCATTCATTTTCTCTTGAAATTCTGTATCGAAATCATGTATAACATGACCACCTTGCTATTTCAAAAAATGAAGTTAGATTCAATATGGCGGATCCAAGATGGCGGACCAGATTTTTGAGGTCACAGTATAGTAGTATTTTCAATTTTAGTAAGATCCCCAATGTCACCTATCGTCAAATTATCATCGTAAAAGGAATATTAAGCCGTTTCCATAATTTTCACCAACCCTGTATATCTCAAGGTATAAATTTTTTGAATGTATTAATCATTGAATTTATTATAGA
This sequence comes from Laodelphax striatellus, assembly GCA_017141395.1. Taxonomy (NCBI): domain Eukaryota; kingdom Metazoa; phylum Arthropoda; class Insecta; order Hemiptera; family Delphacidae; genus Laodelphax; species Laodelphax striatellus. The sequence goes on from CM029537.1 coordinate 3,050,134, forward strand.
ATGGATCAATATGGGATTTATAATAGTAGAATTTCCATAGAATCTCTAGATTTATTGAATTGAATAAGGCAGCTGTATTGAACTCACCTAAGAACCGGCCCTCATTATGTATATTCCGGCCCCCTGTTATGGATATTCTCAAGGTATAAATTTTATGAATGTATTCACCATAGAAATTATTATAGAATGGATTAATATGGGATTTACCATAGAATCTCCAGATTTATTGAATTGAATAAGGCAGCTGTACTGAACTCACCTAAGAACCGGCCCTCATTATGTATCTCAAGGTACCAGAGGCCTAAGGGCGACTCGCCCCACGTGTGCACGGACATGAAGGGCCACTGTTGGAATCCGACCCTTGACACATCGTGAGGGCGCCGCGCCAGCAGCGTCGACTTAGTTCCCGCCGGTGACGTCAGATGGATCTGCAGGTCGCCGCGACGCTGCGAGTTCAACGAGATTTTCGCCTGTGTTGCAAAACAGAAAGTTGAAATTTATTCCACCGATGTATAGCGGAATCCAATTAACTTGTCATAAATCAGCTGATCGACGAGCATATTTATGATCACAATACTTAACCTACAAATGCTGAATCTCGCAGATTATTGAAAAGGTCTTTTAAAAAGTTATTCTTTGAAAGGTCTTCTTTAAAAAGGTCTTTTAAAGACTTTAAAGGTCTTTAAGCTGTTTGATTATTGTGTCAAAATCACTGTTTAATTATTACTGGATCAGCTGATTTATGACAAGTTAATTGGATCCTGCTATACATGGAAGGTACAATATTAGCCATATTGTGAGCTCAAAACTATTTTGATTTTCTGATGCTAATCAGGCCTACATCAGGGAGATGATGAAGACGAAGAAGAAGAGGAAGAAAAAGAAGGAGTAGGAGGAGAAGGAGGAGGAGGAGAAGGAGGAGGGAGGAGAAGGAGGAGGAGGAGGAGGAGAAGGAGGAGGAGGAGAAGAAGAAGGAGGGAGGAGGAGAAGGAAGAGTTGGCGGACGAATAAGGACAAGGGACTTGAAGGAAAGAAGAAGGACAGAGTAGAGAAAAGAAGTGATGGAGAAGAGGAAGAAGAAAAGTGACAGAAAGAAGAAGAAGGGGAAGATGAAGAAGAAGAAGAAGAAGAAGAAGAAGAAGAAGAAGAAAGAAGAAGAGGAAGACGACGACGATGAGCGAGGAGGAGGAAAGGAAGAGGAGGAAGACGAAAAACAAAATTGACAAGAGACTGGAAGGAGAAAAGGAGGAGAGAGTAGCAAAAAGAGAAGTGATGAAGAGGAAAAAGAAGAAGAAGAAGAAGAAGAAGAAGAAGAAGGAGAAGAAGAGGAAGAAGAAGAGGGAGGAGAAGAAGGAAGAGGAGAGGGACGAAAAACAGAGATGGACAACAGACTGGAAGGAGAAAAAGGAACAGAGAGAAGCGGAAAAGAAGTGAAGAAGAAGAAGAAGAAGAAGAAGAAAAAAATATAGTAGAATATGAAGATATAGAACAGGATGAAATAGAGCAGTGGAAAAAAAGTGAAGTAAAAGAAAAAGAAGATGAATTAGTAGAAGAATGAGAAGAAGGAAAAGGGAAAGAAGACAAAGGAAACGAAGTAGAATATGAAGAGAAATAACAGGATGATAAAGAGCAGAGGAAAAATAAATGAAGAAGAGAAAGAGGATGAAGAAGAAAAATAGGAACAAGGAGAAAAAACGAAGAGTACAGAAGAATTGAAAAAGAATAAGAAAGAGTACCGTAAGAAAGTTATAACCAGCGACCACATAATACAAATTATGTATTATGTACATAATACAAATTTGTATTATGTGGTCGCTGGTTATAACACTAGACAATACAAGAATGTGCAGCGTAAGCGTTTTACCGTTTCACAGCTCGGCAGTAATCGCGGCGGCGTTCGACCTTGCTGAGCTGGCAATTTTACATTACAGAGCATTAGCCAAGGAAGGTCATTCACCTCCACTCTGCAAGCGGAGCACTAGGACAAGGTCATGTCGAAACATAGACACCTACTGGGGCCAATTCAGTACGCTACAACTGACCCTGGGTGCTATTTTAGGGGGGCCCGGGCAAGGCCCCAAAGTTATTCCTATTTGACAGGCCCTTATCATCCTATGAGAAGGATCCCTGAAAAAAACTGAACTAACACTCATAGTTTAAAAGTTGAGTCATAGGAGTCATAGCACTACTAATATTTTTAGAATCTAGGAGAGAATCTCTCCTATATATTCTGTGCTCATAGTAAGTTAGTTGCATTTAGTTTAAAATTTTTGTGACTTATGACCTCACTACCGGCGCACAAGATTATCTTTTGCCGGTAGTGCCATATTGTTAACAATACTGTTGATGGTTTAAAATTTATTCTCAAGGTAATTATTTTTTTTTTTGTATGTTATGCTAATGTTGTACCAATTTTACTTTGTATTGTTAACCAATATTATTGTTGTATTTTTAAACAATTTACTTTTTGGCAATAAATATAGATTGATTGATTGAAGCATTTTATTATCTTAGAGAATGCTAATAATTTAATTAATCTAATTTTACCACATTTGACAATTTTCTCAGATTTTTTGGTCCGAGATGGTCTTATTTTATATTTTATTGTGAAAATGTTTTTTTTGGGATGCTGCACTAAAAATCGGCTTTAGCGTTAGTACACATCAAACTGCATTGTGTGTTACCAAATTTGATTATACATTTGTCTCTAGAATGCAAAAAAAACACGTTTCAAAATGTTATTTAAAAAAAAAAACCGGGGGAGGTGCAAACTATGTTTGCATATCAAGCTCTTCATTTTATAAAACATTCATTCATTTAAATTAAAGAAGATTAATATTGAAAAAGTATAAATTCATGAAAAATTACCTGAACATGCTCCAAATAATTGACTCCCGTACATTCTTTCACGTTCAATGTCAATGTAACTGAGCTCTTAGCTGGTATCAGCCTGTGAAAAAGTAAAACAAACTGTTTCAAAGCAAGAACCAATAATATTGAATTTTATAAAGTACAATTCTTCTCCCAAAAAATCGAATATCCTCAGAAAAACCTTGAACTTTTGCCTGTTTTATCAAAATTCATACGATTGTGGTTTGCTTTACTTTACTTCACTTCACTTACAATGCTACTTTTTTGTTTTTGTAAATTTTATTGTCTTGTTTATTAGTGGAACATACCATATCTGAATTGAATTGTTAATTAAAATTATGTATTTTTGACGTTTGTGTTTGTGATTTTGACAATAAACGAATCTTGAATCTTGAATCTTTGATTGTGGTTTGCTTTGCTTCCCTTCACTTACTATATACCATACGATTAAATGCGAGTAAGTGAAGTGAAGTGAAGTAAACCAGTCAGCTTTGTTAGTCAGCTTACAATGCTACTTTGATTGTGGTTTGCTTTGCTTCACTTCACTTACTATATACCATACGATTAAATGCGAGTAAGTGAAGTAAACCAGTCAGCTTTGTTAGTGAAGTGAAGTAAAGTAAAGCAAACCACAATCGTATGTGACCAGGCCCTAAGAAACAGGTTCTGGAACCAGTTTTGTGAAAAATTAGAAGTCCTGTATTAGGCTACAGAGAAAAAGTGTACATAATAGACATGCAGCATGGCGTTCAGTATTTCAAGTTTATAAGTAAAGTGTGAGATTTACCGCGAATCACATAAAAAGTTTCACGAAATAATCTCCTCGAATATAACACCGATCGTACACCGGAGCAATAAGCAATAGGCAACTAGCAACATATGGATCATATGATTGTCTACTCTATACAAACCAATAGTTCAATGCACACTGAAACAGCTGCTTTAGGTGTGCATTGGACTATTTGTTTCTATACAGTAGACGATCATATGATCCAAATGTTGCTAATTGCTTATTGCTTCGGTGTACGAGCTGCCTAAGGCTAGGCGTACACCGGTTAGTCAAGACAAGACAAGACGAAATTAGACACGTTTAGTCACAGTAATTCACATAGCTGCATGAAGCAGCACACCGATTAGTCATTGCATCGGTGTGTGCTGCTACAGCTATGTGAATTACTGTGACTAAACGTGACTAATTTCGTCTTGTCTTGACTAACCGGTGTACGCCTAGCCTAAGGTTTCAAGAGCTTTGTTCAATCGTAAAACGGGAAACGGTAAACGGGATTTAATCGAAAGTAGTAAAATTTAATTTACTTTGAAAAACTTTGTAAAAACATAACTCGCTTGTCATTGTCATTAGTCATTGCACCGGTGTGTGCTGCTTCATAAGCAGCTATGTGAATTACTGTGACTAAACGTGACTAATTTCGTCTTGTCTTGGTTTGACTAACCGGTGTACGCCTAGCCTTAGATTTCAAGATTTTTAGGTTTTTAGAGCTTTGTTCAATTTAAATTTAATTTAAAGTAGTAAATTTTAATTTACTTTGAAAAACTTTGAAAAAACATAACTCACTTGTCATTGTCATTAGTCATTGCATCGGTGTGTGCTGCTTCATAAGCAGCTATGTGAATTATTGTGACTAAACGTGACTAATTTCGGCTTGTCTTGTCTTGACTAACCGGTGTACGCCTAGCCTTAGGTTTCAAGATTTTTAGGTTTTTAGAGCTTTGTTCAATTTAAATTTAATTCAAAATAGTAAATTTTAATTCACTTTGAAAAACTTTGTAAAAACATAACTCACTTGAGACTGTCTGTTTATCTTTCCTATTCTTAAGATAATTTCATTAAAAATTGTTCAACTCACTTGTCAGAATGGTTTGCAATGACTTCGCACTTTTGTTGTTCCGGAACTGTCCGCCATTTTCTAGCTAACTTCACCATTGCGGCTGCGTCCATTAGGCCATATCCGAAAGAATGGCTCACTGTTGAAAAAACAAACATTTCATTTAGAATAATTATTGATGAATAAACTATAATAATAATATAGAGTGATTCAAAAAGAATACTACAACTTTAAAAATGTGAATTTAATGAAAGAAACATAATAGAACCGTCTGTTATACTTCATTACAAAGAGTATTTAAAGGAGTTTTTTTCACTCACAAACAAGTTCGAAGATGTTCAATATGACACCCTCCAGACACTCGAGCAATATTAACCCAAAACATCCCTCAAACTCGTTCCACACTCTCTGTAGCATATCAGGCGTAACAGTTATGTAAGCTGGTGTTATTTCTTGTTTCAAATCATAAATGGTGGATGGATATTGATGATTTGAAACAAGAAATAACAGCAGCTTACCAAACTGTTACGCCTGATATGCTACAGAGAGTGTGGAACAAGTTTGAAGACCTATCGGGTTGATATTAGTCGAGTGTCTGGAGGGGGTCATATTGAACATCTCTGAACTTTGTGAGTGAAAAAACTTCTTCAAATACGCTTTGTAATGATGTATAACAGAAGGTTCTATTATGTTTCTTTCATTAAATACACATTTTTAAAGTTGTGGTATTCTTTTTGAATCACTGTGTAATTCCCTGTAACCTGGCTGGCTCAGGTCTGGTGTCAGAGTTTTCAGGTCACTCCTGATCAGAATAAACTTGAAAATGTCGATGTAAATTCGAAATAACATATCCAAAAGAGAGTTCAAGAATTAGAAATTCAATGCAGTAATTCACAATCAGCATTAATTAACTCGAAATATCAATTAATTTTATACATATTACCAAAGACAATTAGAATACTTAGTTCCTAAGTATTAATAGTTTCCTATCGTCTTTGATATTACCATAGACAACAATAGTATAGTTAGTCTATGATATTACGTACGGTATATGTATTTGAAATTTATATATTTACATATAGGCCTACTGCAGTTGCCTACTGTATGGCTACTCTAATACAGAACGTATAATAATTTATAGGGCTTGTGTTTTCTGCTTAAAACCCCAATTATTATAGTACAAGTATCATCAAAAAAGTAGTCTTTATCTCTTTAGTCTTCAAATTGTAGTATTCTTCAAATTGTAAATACTATTAATAAATTAATATACAAATTGGATTAACTATTGTATGTAGTTGATTGAAAAACATATTTTAAAATCTTGATTTATCCACACTACTGCTCTTCTGTGGAACGTATTTGGTCTGTTTATGTGAACTAATTTATTGGAAAACATTTCAAATAAAATTCTAAAAGAAGCCTTATCTTTAAAAATCAACAAACAACTCTTAGAAAATAGAAGGTCATTTTCGACAAAGTCGAATTTCATTATTATTGGCAATAAGTCTATTTTATCAATACAAGGTTGATAACACAATTCGATCTTGAACAGCCTTGAGAAAGTAAAATGAGTATAGCAGGATTCTTTTAAATATTGTCAGAAAACAGCTGATTGATGTACGCTCGTTTACTAATGTTAAATCAGCTGTTTTGTGACAAGTTAAAAGAATCCTGCTATACAATAATTATTTTTCTATTTCAATCAATGACTCTTGTCAATGGTTTCAGCAGCGGTACTGATAAGTCAAATCTTACATTATTTCATCAACTAAGGGGATATAGCTCAGTGGTAGAGCATTCGACTGCAGATCGAGAGGTCCCCGGTTCAAACCCGGGTGTCCCCTAGATTTTTTTGCTGAATTGAAAATTATTCATATCATCAATTGTGTTTCAATGATAAATATATGAATGATGGAATGGAGATATTATTCTTTAAGGAGAATTATTATTATTTTAAGGAGGAGGGAATAGATGCAGAAAAAAAGAAGAAGAAGAAGGAAAAGAAGAAAAGAGAATAAAAAGAATAAGAAGAGAGTAGGAAGAAGAAAGAAATAGAAGAGAAAGAAGGGAAAATAAGAAGATAAAGAAGAAGAAGCGGAGGAGGAGGATGGAGAAGAAGATGAGCAAGGAGAAGAAGAAGAGAGGAGAAGTAGAAGATGAAGAAGGAAAAAAGAAGTAGAAGGTAGAGGAGAAGGAGAAAGAGGAGGAGTTGGAGGGGGAGAACCGGAGAAGGAAGAAGTAGGAGGATGAGGAGGAGGAGGAGGAGGGAGGAGAGAAGTAGAAGGAGGAGAACAAAGAAAATGTAGATGTGAGGAGGGAGGGGGAGGAGGAGAAATTGAGGAGAAGAAAGAAAAAGAAGGGGAGGGAGGAGGTGAAGGAGAAGGAGATGAATGAAAAGAAGTAGAAAAGAGAAAGAGAAGGAGAAGCTGAAGGAGTAAGAGCAGAAGAAGAAGAAGGAGAAGAAGAAGAAGAAGAAGAAGAAGAAGAAGAAGAAGAAGAAGAAGAAGAAGAAGAAGAAGAAGAAGAAGAAGAAGAAGAAGAAGAGGCAGGAGGAGGAGGAGGAGGAGGAGGAGGAGGAGGAGGAGGAGAAGGAAGAAGTAGGAGGATGAGGAGGAGGAGGAGGAGGAGGAGATGGTGAAGGAAACTAGGAGGAGATTAGATTAGATAAGATAACTTTATTCATGTAGATAACAAAGTTATAACTGCTTAGATTCTAGATTACAGAAGTTGGGAGTATAAGTAATATAATTTTTAACTTTATGAATATGACTAATAATTTTTAACAATATAAGTATTATATGCGAAAAAGTGAAAATGTTAATATAAGTGATATTTATCTACATGAAACGGCGAAGTTTGGACATGTAAATATCCAGGAGAAGGAGAACGAAGAGGAGGAGGAAGAAGAAGTAGGAGGAGGAGGAGGGGGAGGAGGAGACAGAAATAGAAGGAGGAGAAGAAAGAAAAAGAAGGGAGAGGAGGATGAGGAGGAGAAGGCAGAAGTAGAAGGAGGAGAAGAAAGAAAAAGAAGGGGGAGGAGGAGAAGGAAGATTAAGAAGAAGGAGGATTAAGAAGAAGACAAAGAAGTAGAAAAACAAAAGAACTACAGTCGCCCTGAAACCATTGAATATATATCTTTTGGATATATATTAAATGCTGAAACGTTGTGTACAAGAACGAGCAGTTGACTCACCATTCCTGCCAACTCCGTTGGTAGTCCAGTCGGGCGCTTTGAGGTTGGCAGGCCGGGCCGTGGCCACTACAATGTGCTGCATGTCGCGCCAGGTGAGCGCCGCGTTGGCCTCCAGTGCCAGCGCGCAGATTCCGGCCGCCAGGGGCGCTGACGCCGACGTGCCGCTGTGACTCACTGTGCACATGCGGTGCAGGTCGGTGGTTATCACCTATACAATACAAACAAAATCGTAAAGAATAGATAGAATAGAAACAGAGTTTACAGATCCCAATGCTCCCAACATTGCGTATGGAAATAATATGCCTACACCATAGTTATCAAAAGAATCAACGAATAGTGAACTCGCAAAACATCATAGTGAATAATGAAACTAGAAAACAGAAAATACAAAACTGATGATAGCCTCACCTAGGAGAAGACATTTTAGAATAACTATACTCTGTTCACTGAAACAAATCAGTGAATGTAACAGCTGAGTGAGCTTGTGTGAGTGTATTGCATGCCGGCATGTTCACATTTCAGCATTTGCAACTAATCGCGTATTCAGCTGATACGGATTGAGAGTGAGAGAAATTTAGTTATAACATGCCTTTGACTCGGTCGTCCAGCTGTTTTTCGATACACGCACGCACACTTTCTTTACGCGCACTGACTTGTTTCCGTGAACAGAGTATAGTATGGACCTTATATCCTAAACCCGTGCCAAAAAAAATGCCCCTCCCCCATCCCCCAAAAAAAAGTGTCCCCCTCTAAAAAAGTGCCCTCTTCAAACAACCCCCCCCCCTCAATAAAAACGTGTCCCCAAGAAGGCTCCCGCCACCAAAAAAAGGGCCCCGTCACGTAGGCCCTGATTAGACCAAACTCCATCAGACCAATACAAACGACTTTGCATCTTCTTGCATCGCTGCAAGACAGCTGATAATGGCTTGTTCCAATGGCAAGTGAAGTTCAATAAAAGTGATCAAATATATTTTAACGAAATAAAAAGCTTGAAAACTGGAAAATAAGTTTTATGATGTGAATTCACATCAAGGTTATTAGATATAAGGTTGAACCATCACTAATGCTTTTTGAATCCACAAGCTGTTGGAGTGGGGGGACTGATTCGGCTGACGTCATTTTGATAATATCAGCTGTTGGTAATTGATTGATAATAGGTGGACTGTGTCGTAACGTGAATCAAGAAATCAGACTTCCCCCTCCACTTTGCGCCTTACACCAGCGATGGTTCAACCTTCTCTCTAATAACCTTGAATTCAAATCACTTCACAGACACTGACACCTTTCCTATTTCATAAAGAACATCTGTTTGTTATCTTTAAACAGGTAAAAACTTGGCAAAAAACAAGTTCAAAAATTACTACTCCATGATGATACATTGATAATTTCAAACTCCTGTAGAACGAACTTCTTAAAAGGTTCAGTACCTTCATTTATGGCTAGTAACCATCCTTGGGTTAAAATTATGTAATGAGCCTTACCTGTTTCTCGCCATTTGACCCACTACTATAAGTGGTGGCCAGGGTGGACGAGCATGCCTCAGAGTACCAGGGCACAAAACCCTTTTCTGTCGCGCTACTAATGGACAGAGTCCATATCGAATTGGTGTATCCGTCACAATTACAATTGTCATGGTCTCTGCCCCCGTTGCCAGAGGCCCAGATAAATATCGAGCCTTTACCGGCTCGACCCTGCAACCGAGAACACAAAATTAAAATTAAATCTCATCAAGATTTTATACAAATTCGATAAGTATACAAGATGGGTGAAAAGTTTGGAAACGGCTTACTATTTCTTGTACAAAGGTAATTTGACGGTAGGTGACTTTGGGATCGTACTCAAATTGAAAATACTACTTCAAAAATCTGGTCCGACATCTTGGATCTGAAATATTAAATTCAACTTCATTTTTTTGAATGGGAAGGTGGGAATAGGAATGTTATAATTATTTTGATACAGAATTTCAAGACAAATTGAATGGCATAAGCCGCACATTGATATGTCAAACCGTTTTAAAGATTTTTCAGTTTTCAATAAGACATATTAACATTGTCAGTGTGAGTGAACAGTATGAGAACGGCTCGATATCTCATAATACAAACGTAATCATGGTAACAAATGGTAAGGTGGTAATGTTATACATGATTTCGATACTGAATTTAAAGAGAAAATGAATGGCGAAAACCGTACATTGATATGTCAAACCGTTTTAAAGATTTTTCAATTTTTAATAAGACATATTTACATTGTCAGTGTGAGTGAACAGTATGAGAACGGCTCGATATCTCATAATACAAAGGTAATTTTATGGCAGGGATGATTGAAGATCCTACTCAAATAAAAAAAAAACTTTACAGTGACTTTTTCAAATTTAGTCCGTCATCTTGGATTTGCCATTATTTTTCAAATGTTGAGGTGATGATGCAATACATGATTTCCAATACGGATTTTTTTCTCATTTTTACTATAGCTCCTAGTCGAGGACTAATAAGTTATTCTATTTTAACTTAATATGATAATGATTGTTAAAGAAGATGAGACCCATTGGTTCAACCTTCTATATTGAATAAGAACTAATTATTTTTCACACATTCACATTTACTCTGCTTTTGCACTTTCACTTTCACACTGTGAATTTAGAGGAATTTTAAAGCAAAGTGAAACTTATGTTATAAAAATAGGAATAAATAACTGCTCAAGTGTGAACCCTATGCGCAGGTAAATAAAGTTATTATTTACTTAAAAGAAGAGACGCGTTGAAGTTCTGATTTTTTGGATCCATAACGAACTGCGAAGTTAACACTATTGTTCCAACATAATTAAGAATTGACGACATGCAGTCAAATTTGACGACCTATAATCAAATTTGACTGCATGTCGTCAATTCTAGTGTTGAAACAATAAACACGTTGAATAAACAAAATTCCACTTCTGTAATATTGTAAACAATTATCTGAACAATGCCCACTGATTGATAACAAAGTCATTACTTTCAGCTATCAACAAGGGGATATAGCTCAGTGGTAGAGCATTCGACTGCAGATCGAGAGGTCCCCGGTTCAAACCCGGGTGTCCCCTGATTTTTTTTAAATAAAATAGATAAAATATAAAAAATAAATGAAATAAATCAAATAGATAAAATATACAAAATGAATAGAATAAATCAAATAGATAAAATATACAAAATAAATAGAATAAATCAAATAGATAAAATATTTAAAATAAGTGAAATATAAAAAAAATATGTAATTATATATAAAATAAATAAAATGAATCAAATAGATAAAATATATAGAATAAGTGAAATTAATAAAATTAAAAAATAAATAAAATAAAATGGATTGGAAAAAAAGTATAGATTACTACCCTAATATTACCTTCACAGCTACAAGAAAACTATTGATGCTCTATTATTTTATTGAAGCATTAATAATAATTAATAATTCCGTGTAACCTGGCTGGCTCAGGTCTGGTGTCAGAGTTTTCAGGTCACTCCTGATCAGTTCAGGGTCTCTGACGTGACTTAACGACTGTTTTTTAGGCAGCCGGGACCGACGGCTTTAAATATAATGGATGACTGAAGAGCTATCTAGTTAATCTAGCTATCTACTGAAGGTATCTAGTTCCATTCTAGTATCAGTGGGTCAAACTATTTCTTGTGAATTAAATTGTATTACCTATAAGTGTATAACAATTATTATATACAGTATATAGTCCGATTCACGTCAAGAAGTCAGCATTGCTTATATGAGGAGCATAGATGCCGAGTTCCATCAGCAACTGCCTTGTGCTGAACAAGGATAGCAAACTCCCATCTAAGCAATGCTGACTTTTTGACGTGAATCGCACTATACCTTGGTAACTCCCTCCATGAACGCCCTGACGGCAAGTTCTCCTGGTCCGTCCACAGTCTTTCCGTCATCATCTGGTCCCCAGGACGCCGAATAGATGTCTATATGTTGCGGATTCAGACTCAGCGACCTTAGCAATAACATCAATCAATTATTATTATTATTATCAAGATGAACTTATGATTTAGGCACTATTCACCACAAGTGACTACTCACAGCGATTCGACGTAAAAACATTGAACATGAACATTCAAGATTAAAAAGAGGAAGAAGAGGGGAGAAGAAGAAAAAGAAGAAGAAAATGGAATAAGAAGAAGAGGATGAAGAAGAGGATGAAGAAGAGGATGAAGAAGGGGAAGAGGGAGAAGAAAAGGAAGGAGGAAGAAGAAGAAGAAGAAGAGGAAGGAGGAAGAAGGAGGAAGAAGAAGGAGAAGAAGAAAATGGAGGAAGAAGAAGAAGAAAATGGAGGAAGAAAGAAGAAGAAGAAGAAGAAGAAGAAGAAGAAGAAAATGGAGGAAGAAGAAGAAGAAGAAGAAGAAGGAGGAAGAACAAGAAAATGGAGGAGGAAGAAGAAGAAGAAGAAGAAGGAGGAGGAGGAAGAAGAAGAAAATGAAGAAGAAGAAGAAGTAGAAGAAGAATGTTTTAACATGCAAAAACAACTGGGATTAAACATGTAATTTCCTATACTTAACAACTGTAAGCACACCCAGAGATATTAATGATGGGGTTTCGTGGGAGGTTGGGGGTGGTGGGAGATTGATTCGATTTTGGCTGAAACAGCCGGGAAAAATCGGACATTTTAAAAACCTTTTAAAAATCCGCGAAGAACCCCTCTTATTTTTTGTGAAATTTTGAAAAACATTTTCTTGATTTGAATGGAAGACGAAGTGATTCTCTATAGGTTTGCATTGTTGGTTTTTATTTTTGGTGGGGTTCAGGGTGGGGGGTAATGCCCCTGGTGAGCGCGGAGCGCTCACTGTAAGTTTAAGGGCCGGTTCATGAGCTCGGGATTTACCCAAGTCCTAGACTAAAACGGGTGGCTACCGTAGCATTGACAAACGTTTGTCTCGACAGGTTAGTGGGTTAGCAGCATAGAGAGCCCTTAGTAAATAGTTTCGAGGCTAACGTTTGTCGATGCTACGGTGGCCACCCGTTTTAGTCTAGGACTTGGCTAAATCCCGAGCTCATGAACCGGCCCTTAGTTTATGAAAATGATTCTGCCAGCCCAGGCTAGCCTGCTGGCTAGTTATCTACAAATGTAGACTATTTACAGACTGATTTTGAATACCACAACTTTAAAAACGTGTATTTAATGAAAGAAACATAATAGTCTGTTCACATTACAAAGAGTATTTAAAGAGTTTTTCACTCACAAAGTTCAGAGATGTTCAATGACACCAGACACTGACATGACTACACCCGATAGGTACTCAAGCCAGCCACACTCTCTGTATATCAGGCGTAACAGTTTGTAAGTTGTTATTTTCTGTACTCAAATCATAAATGGTGAATGGATATTGATGATTTGAAACAAGAAATAACAGCAGCTACTCAAACTGTTACGCCTGATATGCCACAGAGAGTGTGGAACGAGTTTGAGTACCATCGGGTTGATATTAGTTGAGTGTCTGAGGGGGTCATATTGAACATCTCTGAACTTCTATGTGAGTGAAAACTTCTTAAAATACGCTTTGTAATGATGTATAACAGAAGGTTCTATTATGTTTTTTTCGTTAAATACACATTTTCAAAGTTGTGGTATTTTTTTTGAATCACCCTGTATTTATAATTCATCAATTAAAGTTTTTTTCTCTAATTATCATCATAACAAACCTTGCTTCCACAGCATCAGTGACATCTCCATCCAGCATACGAACACCGCCTATGTTGGCATTGAAGGCGATACCAACTGAACAGAGCGAATTGTTGGCCACTGCTGCCACCTCACCGGCGCAACGCGTTCCGTGACGATTCGAGTCGATCAGATCGTAGCGAGGCATCGGATCGTCGTCATGATTGTTCACGTCGTAGCTGGCTTGTGGGTCCTACAACAAAGAGAACAAAAAAGAAAATTTAAGAAAAAATAATTATAGTGATCGGCTAATAGATTACACACCTTAATAGAATTCATGTATTCACACACACACAAATATAAAACGGAAAAAAAGGTTGTATTCACGTGGATAATGCACAGTAGTACTGTGATATTCATTTAATTTGATGCTTAGCATTAGATAGATTGATAGATATTACTCCTTTGCCATCGTACTCTACGGTCATCAGCAACGTCAAGAAAATATGTCTAATCAATAATTAAAATATCTTCAAAATAGTTTGTCAAATCGATGTGCGGCTTACGCCATTCAATTTGTCTTGATATTCTGTATTGAAATCATGTATAGACCTAACATTCACATTCCCAACTTCCCATAAAAAAATTAAGTTGAATTCAATATTGCGGATTCAAGATGGCGGATCAGATTTTTGAAGTCACAGTAAAGTAGTACGGTATTTTCAATTACGGTATTTTGGGAGTACGAATGTACGATCCCAAAGTCACCTACCGTCAAATTACCTTCGTATAAGAAATATTGAGCGCCTTCGTATAAGAAATTTTAAATGCGTTTTTGCAGATTTTTCAACAACGACTGAAACAAATTCGTTCAAATTTGGCATGCATGTTCAGTTGAACCACAGATAACGTAAATCAACCACAGATTTACGTTATCTGTGGTTTAACCTTTAGACGCGCAGATACGCTCAATATTCGCGTTTTTCTAGCGATTTTCTGCGTTTTCTCAGCTTTTTCTTGAACTAATTGGCATAAAATGTTGAAATTTGGTACTTAGGTTCGTTCAAGGTCCAAAAATATCTGTTAAAAAATGTTTGAGATTCTCCCAAAATTACGCCAGAAATCGGTGTTTTTCTTTGCGTTTTTCATCGACATACCACCGATTTTCATCGTTCACTGTGTCAATGGGGACGGAGCCCCATCGTGAGCGCAAAGTGCTCACTATGTCAGAGGAGGAAGAAGAATAAACATATTGTATTTGAATGTGAATAAATTTGTACATGAATTTTGAATGTGTTCAAAATCTTTTGTATGTGAATAAATGAATAAATAAATAAGAAGAAAAGAGTGAATAAGAGTTTTCACTTCAGTTTGCGTGCGTTTTGTACTGATCACGAATTCGCTAGTCTTCGCACGACTTGTTTCACTTTCAACAGCTGAGAGCGTACATCTTCGCTTAAATCGCAGAGAAAAGAAAGATGATTGGAAACACAAGGAAGAGAACAAGGAGAACAATTGGAGAATTCAGAAGGAATGACAATAAAAACGGAATAGAGAGATTGATAGAATAAAAGTAGAGGGAACTTGGATGACAGTAAGGTTGAAAAACTATTACAAATATACAAACTTTAAAAAAAATCACATTCTTCACAATGATCAGGACTCCGAACTACATGAAAAGTAAGGAGCAGCTGTATAGTAGCTTGAATTACTTCCCTATTGAAACGATTTTGTGACTACGAAACAGAGAAGACAAGAAGAATGCATCTAGCATGTATGACATCCCCTCTGAGCACTACCAAGTGAATTACCCATGCACAGGCCATCCCCAAGTTTACTGACTGCGATTGAAAATTGAGCACAAGAGCAACTTCAACTTCTTCTTCTTCATTATGAAAACAATTCAAACCTATTTCAGAAACGGTGATTCAATCACTTATTGTGTTTTCCAAGACGAATAATTTATTTATTTATTTATTCAGCAATGAAAGTACTTGAGCAATGCTTGAACTGTCTCTAAAATTCTTCCATGAATCGTAGCCTAATTTGTAAATCATGTAGCCTCCAAACTCCGCTTACTATCTCGTGATAGGCCAGCAATGAATGACTCAGCTAGTTCTAAATTCGACCGGTAGATGGCTGCAGTTACTGGGTGATTTACAGCTTCAATCTTTACAGACACGCCTCCAAGCTCCGCCTCTCTCCTGATTGGTCGGCAATGCACAACGCAGCTAGTTCTGAATTCTGTCGTAAAATGGCAGCAGTTACTGGGTCATTCAAGTTACAACTTCATTATTTCGCCGTCTAGATGTCAGAGGTGTTCATTCTTATCCAATGAAAAGAACAGATTCTTTCTATGGAACATGGACATTCGATAATCATAATAAATAAAATAGTGTATTGTATTGTGGAATATTTATTTCAATAGTATACTCAAATTTTCAATTCAATTTTAATAAAAGCGATTAGTTTGACAACCATCAATATTTATGACACACGTAGATTATTCATTCAATCATGGGAAATTCTACTACAGATTTTTCGAGAACGACTGGTCCAAAAAGACTGAATTTGGTATACAAAAATAGTTGAGTACTTTAAAGGATGTGATTATGGGGTTTTAGATTTCCCCACTATAATATTATATACAATTACAAGAAACGTATTATCAGCAGTTTTGAGTCAAAGGGAAGATAAAGTGGAAGATAAAGGGAAGATAAATAAACAATATAATTTCTACGGTTTTACTGTTATTTGACCAAATATGTTATTTTACGATTGACAAAAAAATTTAGGGGACACCCGGGTTTGAACCGGGGACCTCTCGATCTGCAGTCGAATGCTCTACCACTGAGCTATATCCCCTTCCTGGGTTACACAGTGAAACAGTACTAAGATAACAACGTAAACGTTCAGCTCCAGTAGTAATAGAAAAGCCAGATTATAATAGCTCAGCTGCTATATAGATATGAACAACAGTAAAGTAACATAAATAAATATATAAATAACAGTAACTACATACATACTAATATAGATACACAGTCTCTAATGATAACAGAAGTTTAAAACGCTCATTATCTCTATATTTTTATCTTTACGGCTCACAGAGTATACAAAGAGGAGCATAACATTCTTGACTGATTTATAACACCACATATTGAAAGTCAGCCATTGGAGGGAACCTATTAGCCATCCCCTCCAGTTACTCAGGCTAGGCGTACACCGGTTAGTCATGACAAGACAAGACGAGATTAGTCACGTTTAGTCACAGTACTTCACATAGTTGTTTATGAAGCAACACACACTGATTAGTCATTGCATTGGTGTGTGCTGCTTCATAAGCAACTATGTGAATTATTGTGACTAAACGTGACTAATCTCGTCTTGTCTTGTCTTGCCTAACCGGTGTACGCCTAGCCTCAGACTGTATAAAATTTGTGGGTTTCTTCTGTTTTATTCTGTCTGTGGTTTTCAAATCTGTGGTTTTACTCAGACACTGTGGTTTTCTTCTCTGTGGCTTGAGCCTGTTGTAGCCTACTCAGCTTCGTAAATGATTGAATAAATAATTGATTTATTTTATATTTAATTTCCTATGCATTAGTCGATCAATAAGATTTCATTAGTTTATCAATCGCTGAAACTATTTTTATCTGGGTTCGATTCCCGCCCGGGGAGAAAGTTTTTTGTGCAGCAGCATTCATCGAATTTCCTTACTAGCTGTTACTATTCTGTTGTCAATATTTGCAGTAGCAGAAGTCTTCAGAATATTATATGGCATTATAATTAGGAATTTCGTCATATTTTTTATCATTTTTAAACTTGGCACTGAATGGTCCGACTAAACATCACCATAACTGTTCATACTTTGCTGAATCATTTCCACTGATTCTGTTTTGCTGAACAAACAACGCTGTGGGTCAATATCCAATTCTAACAACAATAAAGTTGACAGAAAAATTAGCCTTCGGTATTTTGCAACGCAGCAAACATTCTGTTCGAATTGACTAGACAATAATTGATTATCGCTCACACGAGGAAAACCAAAAATATTTGATAATGAGTTTTGTTCGATTTTGTGTAAACAATAAAAATTAATTAGGACGGTGTCCTTATTCTGAGGCTTATTCATTATACAATTAGGAATTGATTTTGTTAAAACAATGAAACTGTTTAAATGAGTGCTACATTTCGTGATACAGATGAATTTTTTAAAAGTTCAGTAGTAAAACTGGAAACTAGATGACTGTCATCGTGTGGACGCGCTATGACTCATGCTTTTTCATACACAGCAATAGGCGTAACCAGGGGTTACAACATCCCCCCCCCACACACAATTGGTAGAAAAAAATAATTGTATTTTCCTTATGAAAATCTGTTTTGATTATTGAAAAGTAATATGCTTGTGTTTATAGTTAGGCTTATCTCTAATCAAATACATTTAGGCTAGGCGTACACCGGTTAGTCAAGACAAGACAAGACAAGGCTTATCCATACACAGCAATAGGTGTAACCAATCAAACCTCCTACCAAAATTGGTAGGCAAAAATTGTATTTTCTTTATGAAAATCTGTTTTGATTATTAAAAATTAATATGCTTATGTTTATAGTTTGGCTTATCTCTAATCAAATACATTTAGGCTAGGCGTACACCAGTTAGTCGAGACAAGGTTAGTCACGTTTAGTCACGGTAATTCACATAGTTGCTTATAAAGCAGCACTGATGCACGATGGCTGGGGCGTATTGGTCAAGACAAGATGATATCAAACACAGTACATATGGCAATGATGCAATCGGTGTGTTGCTGCGGACTAATCTCGTCTTGTCTTGTCTTGACTAACCGGTGTACGCCTAGCCTTACTGTAGCAAAGAAAACGGGTTGAATTCTTAATATTATAATAAGATACTAAGGGCCGGTTCATGAGATCGGGATTTAGCCAAGTCCTAGACTAAAACGGATGTGAATAACTGTGACTTAACGTGACTAATCTCGTCTTGTCTTGACTAACCGGTGTACGCCTAGCCTTACTGTAGCAAAGAAACAAAGCAGCACTTTGCGCTGCATGGGGTGAACTCTTAATATTATAATAAGATACTCATGAGCCGGTTCGGATTTGTCCTAGACTAAAACAGGTGGCAGCATCGACAAACGTTTGTCTCGACAGGTTAGTGGGTTAGCAGCATAGAGAGCCCTTAGTACATAGTGTCGAGGCTAACGTTTGTCGATGCTACAGTGGCCACCCGTTTTAGTCTAGGATTTGGCTAAATCCCGAGCTCATGAACCGGACCTAATTGTTATAAAAATTGTATAAATATTAATGAGTTAGTACTCACATAGTTTTTCAATAGATCCGGATGATCCCTCTCCAAGCCATCGTCCAGGATAGTGACTACTACCCCTCTCCCCGTCACTCCCTCATTCCAAGCCTCTTGTACAGACATATCCAGTCCTGATCCACGGTTCTTAAAACAATAAAAAAATAAATAAATAAATAAATAAATAAATAAATAAATAAATAAATAAATAAATAAATAAATAAATAAATAAATAAATAAATAAATAAATAAATAAATAAATAAATAAATTAATTAATAAATAAATAAATAAATAAATAAATAAATAAATAGAATAAATAATAAATTTATTTCCTTCAAAACTAAAACCTAAGAATACATAAGTAAAATATTGACTACAAAAATATAAAAAAAACATATAACATCAAGAAAAGAAAATTTATGGAAATTAACCCACTCAACTATGGAAATCCATGTACTAGAGTGGGTGATGGTGTACAATGCAACACAATATTCAGTACTATCGAAAAATATTGTTTTTCAATAATATTTTCAAAATATTTTTTGGCCAAAATATTTTCCAAAATAATTTGAAAAATATATTTTCAAAATAATTGAAAAAATATATATTTTTCCAGGAGGATTCAGCCTAACTTCTTAGGCTGATACCTTAGGCTAGGCGTACACCGCTTAGTCAAGACAAGACGAGATTAGTCACAGTAATTCACATAGTTGCTTATGAAGCAGCACACACCGATGCAATGACTAATCGGTGTGTGTTGCTTCATGCAACTATGTGAAGTACTGTGACTAAACGTGACTAATGTCGTCTTGTCTTGTCTTGACTAACCGGTGTACGCCTTGTTTCAACTTTTCATCAAAGCTTTTAAAGCAATACCAATAGTAGAGAGACTACTAGTTTTTAATATTAGAAAAGTTATTTTTGATGTTGTTTCTCTCGAAATAAGTTTGAAAAGTGAGTGAATAGGTTGATGGTTGCCTCTTATCCCAAAGGCTAGACGTTCACCGGTTAGTCAAGACAAGATTAGTCACGTTTAGTCACAGTTCTTCACATTGTTGCTTATGAAGCAACACACACCGATTAGTCATTGCATCGGTGTGTGCTGCTTCATAAGAAACTATGTGACTAACCGGTGTACGCCTAGCCTTATGCTCAAAATTCCTTGACTTTATAAATTCTGAAGTATTGAGGACTGATTTGAGAACATAGCAACTTTTTAAGAGAAGAATTTGGCTGAAATGTCTACAAATTTGTTTCTATTTTAAGAGAATTTTTCTTACCAAGTACCACATTTGCGTCCATTTGGGATCGTTCAGAGGAAATAGCGATTGCGACTTGGTGAAATCCCGTTTCGATCTGGAAACGACTTTCTGTTGACGAGCCCATTTCACCTGCAATCAAGATTCACATGATAAGGTCACTCACACACATTCAAATATGGGGGTGTTATTATAATATGGAGCCTGTATAATAACAGTGTGGTCATTAGTGTGAAAAGATCGATAACAGTACGTTGTAACATATTTTCACCCGCCTCCGCCATATTTTTGCCAAATTTTCTTCTTATTCGCTGTGTGCACCTACACCTGGCCGATAATCGTATGAGATCTACGATAGAGATTAACATGGATAGGCTTATGTACGTAAAAATTAGTTTATAATTGAAATAGAATTCCCTGTCGCTATTTTCCTACTTATCGATTGTGAAATTATATTTAAAATGATAAAATGAACATATCGCATGTTTTCAATCATTATTATAATCATCAATTCAAGTTTGAGGTTATGTTGAAAAACCAAGTAGATTATCCACTGATTTCATTCCATTGGTCCAATATTGGGAAATGGATTATGGGCGCAAGACTTGAGATCAATCATAAATTTTTAAACTGGATTTTTCACTCGATTAATTCAAAACTGAGATCCGATTTCATTGTTGAATCACTTAACGTTTGGAAATATGGAAGGAATAGAAGCCGCAATTACTATTGTAAACGGTATTTATACAATTAGGAATACGACAATACTTTAAATGCATTTTAAATGCTTATTCCCTATCCTTTCCCATGTTAAACTAACCCGTTTCGTTCACTAAATTTCCGCGTGAGCGCAGGTGTCGATTTTATTATCCCCACCACCTACGTGCACACAGCGAATAGGATTACTACAGGAAGTGAATCAATCCTATAACATATGTTTTGCGTATCATTGCAATGCAATCTTATGTGAATTGGCAAAAGTATGGCTGGATTTGATCGAGCTAACCAATCAAAAGTGTGACATCAAATGGCCACACTGTTATTATACAGTCTCTGTATTTATTGAAAATTAGAAGTTAAGAAATACAGGTGGAATCAAGGTAATAAATTATCCTATAATACAAGGTAGTGGTCACGCGCGTCCTATGCCCGGTTTTTCAGTCGTTCAATAAACTTATCGAATCAATAACGTTTTTTGCATTTGAAAACACATGGTTATTGATTCAATAGTGCTATTGGATCCATAAACTGTCTACTGAGCGACTGAAAAACCGGGCATCAGTCTATTAAAACTCTGAGCCAGCTGATTGTGTGGCGGTATTGGAGATCAAAATTTCGAATAATTTCCCTATACAATTAAGGCCAGAAGAGGTCACGGTGGCTTGACAAGCATGCAGTTTTGAGGAAAAAACATACAAAATTGCTGAGTTCAACGTCTAAACAAAAGGAAAATCACTTTTTTGATCTCCAATACCGTCCCACAATAAGCTGGATCAGAGCTAATTGAATAGACCTAAGCCCGGTTTTTCAGTCGTTTAATAAACTTAGGGCCGGTTCATGAGCTCGGGATTTAGCCAAGTCCTAGACTAAAAAGGGTGGCTACTGTAGCATCGACAAACGTTTGTCTCGATAGGTTAGTGGGTTAGCAGCATAGAGAGCAGCATAGTACATAATGTCGAGGCTAACGTTTGTCAATGCTACGGTGGCCACACGTTTTAGTCTAGGACTTGGCTTAATCCCGAGCTTATGAACCGGCCCTTATTGAATCAATAACTTTTTTTTTTTGCATTTGAAAACACATGGTTATTGATTCAATAGTGCTATTGCAGCCATAAACTGTCAATTGAGCGACTGAAAAACAGGGCATGAGATGCGCGGGAACACTATAGCAGGATTAATTTAAATTGTCAGAAAACAGCTGTTTCGGCAATAAGTAAACAGTGATTTTGACACAATAATCCAAAGGCTTAAGAGTCTTAAAGACCTTTAAAGTCTTTAAAAGACCTTTTTAAAGAAGACCTTCCAAAGAATACCTTTTTAAAAGACCTTTTCAATAATCTGCGAGATTCAGCATTTGTAGGTTTAAGTATTGTGATATTGATTTTCGAAACAGATGTTTTCTGACAAGTTAAAGTGATCCTGCTTTACTTTCTATTCTAATCACCCTACCTCATGCCCGGTTTTTCAGTCGCTCAATAGCCAGTTTATGGATCCAATAGCACTATTGAATCAATAACCATGTGTTTTCAAATGCAAAAAAAGTTATTGATTCAATAAGTTTATTGAACGACTGGAAAACCGGGTATCAGTGGCTCGGAAATGAACATTTTCCTCATTATTCTTGCAAATCTTCTTCTTCATCTTCTTATCATTCTCTCATCCTCACCTCCTCTCTTTTCTTTGTCATCTTTTGTTTGAAAATAATTCTAATCAACTAGAAAAGAATTCAGCTTCTATACTTTTAAACCTTTCTGAGAAGTGTTTGATTTCATTTCTCTCAGAAGAAAACCCTTCAATGAAATAATTAGCACTTCTCAGATTTAGTTAATTTCAAAGCTGAAAACGAACTCTTATTTGTCTTGCACCAACTTTTTCAATTTCCTTCATAAAAGAAGACTGATAATTCTCCGAATTCTTCTCTGGAAGTTTATCTTTTCTTGACATTCAAACTTCCTTGATCCAGAACTGATCTTCTACTATTTTGGATTTTAGACTATCTAATATTACTATTCAGTTATGTTGTCAATATTTGCTGAAGCAGTAGTCTTCTGAACTATTTGTACAGCTTTTTTTTTTTGTTTTTCGTTTCTCTAATAATTATCATGATAGTTTGGTTGCCATGACAAAATTATGAGTTATATATTTCAAATTATATCAATCAAAATTCAATAATCAATCTTCAATATGTTCTGTGCTGTGTTTTAGCAGTAGTCTTCTCAACATGTATTTACAGCAGTTGGATGCAATGACTAATCGGTGTGTGTTGCTTCATAAGCAACTATGTGAAGTACTGTGACTAAACGTGACTAATCTCGTCTTGTCTTGTCTTGACTAACCGGTGTACGCCTAGCCTAAGTACGAAGGCACCTCCATTGAAAATGAATGAAAAACTGTAATGCATGAACGAATGAAAACATTTCTGTTGTAGAATTCGGATACCACAGGATACGGATTCTACTTCATTGCTGGATTCGCTCTCATAATCAAATTAATTAAAAACAAAATTCGTGCGTCTTTTTTATCCCTTTTCAAAAAAACAAGCCAAGCTTCATCACAAAGCCGGTATATGCTTTTCATGGCAGGCTTCAGATGATGAAGGCTGAGGTTTAAAAAAACGCAAAATGAGAAATTTAATTAAATTTCAAGCAGTATCTGGTCGGTTGCTGAGTTGCATTACATTGAAAAAATATCAAATGCGGAAATCTGCTACAGTTGCAAGAAAGTTGCCTATTGTCACAAAATATGTAATCTGTAAAACAGTAAATTTGTGAAAAAATATTTGAGTATTTTTTCCGAATTTATTGGAGTTGTGACCGATGTCTTGTACTCTTCAAAGTCGAATAATAATGTTGATTATAGAACTAGATTCTAGTATATCATTATAGGGACAATAATAATTATATAGATTATCCTCCTTTCATTTCTTGTAGATCAAACGAATTATTTCATTAAAAATGGGTTTATCACTAAAAAAAAATTAGAACCGTATTAAATGATTAAAATAAAACACGCTGGTTCAGGAAAACGTATATAAATAATAAAACCTATAATATAAGAATGAGAAGGATAAATGATAATTAAGTGTAGATTATCCTCTTGCTGTAACACTAGCCTAATATTATGAATACAATAAATTAAATCATATAATTATTATTACATTATAACATTAATATGACATAAGCTCGGGAAAAACAATAAACTATTATATATTCCTGAAATACAAAACACACGAGAGAAATATATCAATAGATAGGCCTATATCAATCCATTGAATCAATCGATAGGAAAGTCAATTATTAACGGAACATTAATTTATTTAATTAACCACAGAGTCAATTGATAGGAAAATAAATTATTAATGGAACATTAATTTAATTAATTAATTAACCACGGAATCAATCAATAGGAAAATCAATTATTAATGGGACATTAATTTAATTAATTAAACAACCACAGAATTAATCGATAGGGAAATCAATTATTAATGGATCATTAATTTAATTAATTGAATGACCACAGAGTCAATTGATAGAAATCAGAAATCAGAAATTTTATTGAAAAAATTACACAGTACAAAAAAAATGAATGAAAAATGAATTGATAGGAAAATCAATTATTAAGGAAAAATTTAATTAATTAATTAATTAATTAACCACAGAATCAATTGATAGGAAAAAAATTATCAATGAATTTTAATTTAATGGAACATTAACACTAGAAAAGATGTTTCAAAATAAAAATAAATCATGCAGACTATTCACCTCTCGTTCTGATAGCAAATTGTCATGATGTTCATTGCTGGGATTAATCGATCTTCTGGCCACACTTGAATGTTGAAGATGGTAGCAGTCAGGGAATATCTGAAAACAAATTGAAATTCTACTATAATAACCATAGTTTTAATTTGAATAGGTTATACATTATAGCATAGAGACTACAGAGACGGTATAAACACAGTGTGTTCATTGGATGTCGAACTCTTTTGATTGGTTAGCTCGAACAAATCCACCATATTGTCCGAGCCCAAGCTCCGTGTCCCTGAAGGCTGAAGAGGAGAGACGAAGAGTGCTATAAAATACACTACAAAAACCGGTTTTTGATGACGCATTGCATTCCTCCCAGGGCCACGCAGCTTAGACTCGGGAAGTACTTTTGCCATTTCCCATAAGATTTGAAATGAAACGCATATCATAATTATGTTATGTTGAGTGATTCATTTTTTACCTACAATTTGCCTTTGCCATTGTTAATTTTCATCATATTTAAAGGCTTTAAAGCAGTCATGTTAAAGATACGGCCCGCGATTGCAGAGAGAAGTGTCACAGAAACAAGAACCATTTTCTCATTTTTTAGATTGTGTGTAACTTTTAATCAGCAAGTTAAACAGAAAATATCAATAGGTGTTCAGAAAAGAGAAATGTTTGTTGTTCAATTGAAAGTAGTAATATGACAATCAAATGTCATTGTAATGGAATATCATTGATCTTTTTTTTGTATTGTTTTTGGCAATAGAAGAATTTATTTATTTTGTCATTTGATCACCTCCATAATTTTTTTACTCTCATTAAATCGAATTTTCAGTGCAAAAGTAACTTACTATAGCAAAAAACATTTTAGTGAGAAAATTCAATTTAATGAATTGTAACTGTTTATAATATATTCAATATATCGGATTACTCTACACATGACAATTCTTGAAGATCAAATGTGACCTTTTTGCTTGTGTTACAAGAAGACTAATTCATCTAAAATTTGAACATAATTCTCATGTATATATATAATAAATATGAACAGAGTTACATTGAATTGAATTTCCTCATGAAAATGTTTTGCAGACTTTTGCTAGTTTCTCTGAAAACTATGAAGGTGATCAAATGAAAGAGAAATTTCTCCTCTTTGAACACCTATAGATATTTTTATATTCAACTTGCTGATATAAAGTTACATGCAGTCCAAGAAATAAAAAAAAATATTTTCAAGTTATTTTTTACCAAATAGCTTCTAAATTCATACATTTATCTCATGTCTTATACTATGCAATTTAATAAGTTAAATTTTTTGATAATTCAGTAAATTTCTTTCAATACGGCCCACCTAGGCATTCTAAATGTAAAATATGTTCCGTGCAAATTTGAGTTTGACATATTAGCTTCAAAGCAATACCAAGAAGAGAGAGACTACGTTTAATGTTATCTAGACAGAAAATACAGACGAAAGATAGGTGATATGAATAATAACCAGCGGAGAAAAAATACATTTAAAATAAACTCTCTAGATTGTCAATAGTTGTTGAACTCCTCCATGAGAGAATATAATAACTTGATTTTTTCAACAAAAAACTGGATGACAACTGAATATTTATGCCTGTCTATGTCATATGTGGAGGCGTATCTCTCTAATTAAGCGTGCTTATAAGCACTTTGAAAAGCAACAGAGCTGGTAAACCGGAATTAATTTTCAACCGGCGTTTGTTCGGTTTGGTTGAAGTGGGGGCGAAGTACCCACCCACTAGGTGGTTTGGGGGCAGGGGGGGGTTGTTCTGAAATAATGAGTGATGAGTGGCAACATGTATTTCCACGAATGTGTGCAGGGGTTGGGGGGTAGGGGGGTATTGCAAAGCATTCCCCCGCACCTTCATTCCAAGCAGGAAACAATTGAAACAAACCGTTGTTACAGAATTCGCCATAGACCCCCCCCTCTTATACCTCTATACTCACTCTCTCTCTCTCACACAATCTCTCTCTCTTCCACCCATTTTCACTTGTGCTTCGCCACATTATGTACTTTGCTTCTATGTTCTGTAAAGGGGTATTAACTCCTCACCACTAAGCCATGTTGACAATTGAAGCAATTTGATGCTATTGACTTCACTCCCTCAAACTCAATCACTCTCTCTCTCTCCCTCTCTCACACACACCTCTTTCTGACATTCTCTCTTTTTCAGTTATCAAATTCTCTCTACCTCTTTCTCTTTTACTCCCTCGCTCTCTGTACGCTTTCCCAGCGTAATTTCTTGTAATGTAAGTTTACTTCAACCAGCTGTGATAATCAACATCGATAATAGCATTCTCCAGTTTATGGAACTTTGCTCTCCCGTATGAAATTTCACGTGTATAGCAGGATCCAGTTTATGGAACTTTTCTCTCCCGTATGAAATTTCACGTGTATAGCAGGATCAATTTAACTTGTCAGAAAACATATGATCGACGAGCAATATCATAATACTTAAACTACAAATGCTGAACCTCGCAGATTATTGAAAAGGTCTTTTAAAAAGTTATTCTTTGAAAGGTATTCTTTTAAAGACTTTAAAGGTCTTTAAGACTTTTAAGCCTTTTGATTATTGTGTCGAAATCAATGTTTAATTATTACCAAAACAGCTGATTTCTGACAAGTTGAAAGAATCCTGCTATATTCGTTGCATGGTTAGGTTTTGGATTTGTTTATTCCAATTGTATAGCTTCTTTAAGATGCGTTTAGACTATGTAACTTTGTTATAAAACATTTGTTATAGAACAAGTTTTCTGTAACTTTTGTTATATAACAACAGCTGACACTACACAAAAGTATTCATTTTGTTATATAACATTTGTAACACTTTTGTGAAACTTGTTATATAACGTTTGAAACACTTTTGTGAAACTTGTAACATAACAAATGTTTTATAACAAAGCTACATAGTCTAAAAGCACCTTTTTGTTCATTGATTCACTTCTAACCCACAATTTGCCTTTGCCGTATTGTTAGCTTTTCATCAAAGCTTAGCAATACTAATAGTAGAGAGACCACTAGTTTTAATGTTAGAAAAGTTATTTTTAATGTTGTTACTCCTGAAATAAGTTTGAAAAATGAGTGAATAGGTTGATGTTTGCCTGTAATCTCAAAAAATGGCGTAGCGGGAATAAAAAATATCCCAATACAATATTTTATGGGTCGAATCACACTTATGATCCATAGTGAATTGTATCTATTGAATTCTGTATAAATAGTAATTCATGTATCTAGAATCAAAATTCTAGCAAGTATTGTAGTTGTATTTGTATTTATATGTGTATTAATATTATATTTCTATTAACATATTGTATAATTGGATTCTATCTAAGAAGCAGAATCAAATTGTCTCTGCGTTCATGAATCCAGCTAACCTCCACGTAGTTTATCGACTCAAGAGCTAGAATTTCAACTTTTTTGGGGCAATTGGGGTGTGGGGAGTCCCCTTTTCTCTACGAAAAAAGCAACTTTCAGGGCACGAGTTTTGGTCATAACCTTATATCACTTTGAACCCCATCGTTTTTGCTTCATGAAAAAATGATCATCCGATGATTCAAGCTCCCAAAAAAAATGAAACTTCTATCCTAAAGCTGGAATCCTCTCGATCAATTCTCAACACTTCTTACTCTCTCTCTCTTTCTCTCACTCTCCTTCCCTCCAAAAAATCAATTTCAGGCGCCAATCTCAGCGCGCCAAATTTGAAAATCATAACCGATAACAGCGTTATATACGCTGCAGGCGTGACTAAAGAGCTTTATTACTAAGCGCTTTTCGAGTAGCGCGTAATCCCACTATATTCTACATGATAGAGAGATTTCCGTCACGAAAAATCTGCCAGGATTTGAGAGAAAATTTGCAGTGTTTTAAATCATTCCACTATATTCGCATTGAGCATACATCTACAGTATTTCCCTCTATCGGATATTTACATAGATTTTTCCTGGTTTCATCTACAGTATTTCCCTCTATCGAATTTTTACACAGATTGTGCCTGGTTTTCACGTCGAGTTCTATTTTCTCCACATCTACAGTATTTCCCTCTATCGGATATTTACATAGATTTTTCCTGGTTTATACGTCGAAATCTATTTTCTAGAGTGGAGTATATCTATTATTCTACATTACTATTTTCTATATGATTGAGAGATTTTCCTCCGGAATAATCTGTGAGAATTTTAGAGGAAATTTGCAGTGTTTTCAATCCTTGCACTATTCGCTGTGAGCATCTACAGTATTTCCCTCTATCGGATATTTATTTACATAGAATTTTCCTGGGTTTTATGTCAAAATCTGTCTTCTAGAGTGGAGTAGAATCTTCATTAATATATTTTTTGAATATTTGCATGAAAAATTGCTTATTATTGTTGTGTATTCTGTATGTCAGCTCAAGGCTACAATACTTCCCATTAATTTCTAAATCCTGCTGCCTGAAATCGCTCAATCAGCTTTCTATTGTGATATTGCAATAGCAGGTCGAGTGCAATATTCAATAGTCCATTGTTTGCCTTCGTATTTAGAAGACCTTTGACTGGTGTGTGTGTGACTATGTTGGTTAATATTGGTTTTAAAACTATTGATTACTGACCTCACCAATAGAGTATAATATTTTCCAAGCACAGACTCAATCAATCAAACAATTCAATACAAATTCAAATTTATTGGATAAACAGAGTACATTGAATATCGAAGAAACACGATCTTTCGAACATAATAAAACCATGAATTCGAAGCCTTAAACAACAATAAATATCTATGCAAACAGATTGTTACAGGTGTACAAAAATTGCTGTGAAAAATGCATTAAAGTTAGTGAAAATCATTTTGAACAATTACTTTAAGTTTAAAACCTATGTGTAGTGTAAATTCAGTTTCAATTAAATTACAACATACATAAAATTGATTTATTATAATATGCTTCAAACAAATACACTTAGGCTAGGCGTACACCGGTTAGTCAAGACAAGACAAGGCGAGATTAGTCGCGTTTAGTCACAGTACTTCACATAGTTGCTTATGAAGCAACACACACCGATTAGTCATTGCATCGGTGTGTGCTGCTTCATAAGCAGCTATGTGAATTACTGTGACTAAACGTGACTAATCTCATCTTGTCTTGTCTTGACTAACCGGTGTACGCCTAGTCTTACTTGATAAAATGACTTAGCCTAGGAGTATTCGGCCAATGAGATCGAGACACAGCATGGTCATCTTTAGACAAAACTCAAGTAGGCCATGGACACAGGCTTCACCCTTTTTTAAGATAGAGAAGATACGATTCTTCCACTCCATCAATGACAGCCCCCTGGTTTCCCCACTACTCTTGGTTCATTCAACCAACAATATCTACTCTAATAATCTAAACGTATTCTAATCTAAACATTCTAATAATCTGATAGAGAACGAGGAGAAATCCCAAGATAATTATTTTCATTCGACATAATTTCGTGAAAAATTTCATCCTTTACAAGCTTTAACGCCTCTTCTCGTCAGCTTTTCACAAATCACGTCTGCTCTCTGCAACTCAAAATAAATAAATTATGAACGAGCTGTCAAAAGCATGGCTCAGAGTTCGAGGTCCCTAATCTCCGCAAAAGAACGTAAAGCAATTTGCTCGACACGAATCTGTTCACAGCATTTACTAAACGATCTTTCCTCTCTTACTTGCCTATTTATTCAGTGAGTTGCCCTGGTTTTCCGATACAAGCCGACAGTTTCCACTGATTTATCAAAAGATCGTAAGGCTTTCTTTGTTGTGAAAATGTTAGGCACTTACGCGTAATTTTCATTTTTTGAAATCGAAAATCAAAACAAATTTATTGCCACATCCTAGGTATAGCAGGATTCTTTTAACTTGTCAGAAAACAGCTGATTTAACGTTAGTAAACGAGCGTACATCAATCAACTGTTTTCTGACAATTTAAAAGAATCCTGCTATACAATTGGTAAGTTACAAGGTCACATTTTAATTCAGAAGCAAATTGGAGATTGAAATGGAAAAGAAAATATATGAAAGAAAAAACATCACTATTATCACAGTATTCCTAACAAAATTACCTTCATATCTACATACGATACGTATTATAAAAGTTGTTAACCGAGCATACTGAAACAGGTAAAGGAGTAGGAGCTGGACAAGGAGTAAAAGAAGAGGGAGGAGGAGGAGGAGGAGGAGAAGAAGAAGAAGAAGAAGAAGAAGAAGAAGGATAAGGAGATAAAAAGAAGGAGGGGGAGGAGGTGGAGGAGGAGAAGGAGGAGGATAAGCAGAAGAAGAAGAAGAAAGAAAGAAAAAGAATAAAGATGAAGAAAAAAGGAGGGAGAAGAAACAGCAAAGGAAGAGGAGGAGGAGAAAAGAAGAAGAAGAAGAAGAAGATGTAGACGAAGGAGGAGAAGCAGAAGAAGGAGGGTGGAGGAGGAGGAGGGAAAGAAGAAGAATTAAGAGGATGAGGAGGAGGAGGAGAGAAGAAGAAGGAGGAGGAGAAGAAGAAGAAGAAGAAGAAGAAGAAGAAGAAGAAGGAGGAGGAGGCGGAGAAGAAGAAGGAGGAGGAAGAAGAGGAAGAGGAGGAGGAGGAGAAGGAGGAGGAGGAGGAGGAGGAGGAGGAGGAGGAGGAGGAGGAGGAGGAGGAGGAGAAGAAGAAGTAGGAGGAGGAGCAGAAGAAGAAGAAGAAGAAGAAGAAGAAAGAGAAGAAGAAGAAAAGGAGAGAAAGAAAAATAAAGA
>CM029537.1:3086464-3271275 GCA_017141395.1 Laodelphax striatellus
TTCTCTTTCTCTCTCTCTGCTTTTCAGCGGTTCCCTTCCAGGCCTATTTCTTTTTTAAATTGAATTTCCAGACGTTATAAAAGCTCGAAGCGCAGCTCTAAATCGCCATTATAGCTCCCTAGGCATTTGCTGCGCTATATTAGACATGTTACTCTCTCTCTCACTCTCTCTCTCAGAGATCACAGGCACGCCAACATAATAAACTCTTCTTTTGCGCGCTTCTTCAAACCTCCGGAGTGTCTTCAATAAAATATAAAGTCACAACCATGAAAGGTATCAATTTATCTTCGTTTAGATAACGCTTAAACAGCTTTTCGTATACCCATGGAGGTTTGCAATAACATGCATAATAAAGTACTATATTTGAATAGTAAAGGTAGACAATTGAACATTCTAGAGGATCTGGGAATAACCAGGGTAACTAGGAATGATCCAAATCACAGTTTAAATGACCAGATTCATTTCAACCAGTACAATACCACAAATCTTGTGGTCCAAGTTTGTTTGTCATTGAATTTTCTTGCTATTTTTATTCCACATTGTTCTCTAAAAGCATTCCTATTCATTTCATTTTTTTTTTTTGTAAATATCAATAACCTATCATTACTTTGTTAGTTGTTTGAACCGCCATTGCTGTGATGTTCGTAGAAACCGCCCATTGTGGGAGGAGCTTATTGTAGAGGAGCTGTAACTAAAGTACAGTGGAATTGTAGCAGAATTTATACTCGTGACCGAGCGCTGTGATTGGCAGTTGAATGGCCTATCAAGGTGACCGACTGCCATTGGCCTAGATAAGCTCCTCCCACAATGGGCGGTTTCTACAAACATCACAGCAATGGCGGTTCCAACAACTAACAAAGTAAAGAAAGGTAATTGGTAATTACAAAAAAAAAAAAATGAAATAAATAGAAATGCTTGAAGGGAACAATGTGGAGAAATTGGCCTGTCGGACAGACACGTAGAAGTTTGGAAAGTAGGGTAAAATAACATATTAGAGATTGGAATAAACAGAATGGGGTTTTTAATTTGGCTGAACATTTGATAACAAACCATCATAAGTTCAAGGCTGAGGAGAATGTTGAGTTTCTGCATTATTATGTTATAAAATGTAAAGAAGTGAGTGAATTCTTACTATTAGTGGATATTTTTACAAGTTATGAAGCACATAGGACCAGGCCCTGATGATTGTAAAAAAATGATACTTAGGTCTGGTTCATGAGCTCGAGATTTAGCCAAGTCCTAGACCTTCACGGGTGGCCACCGTAGTATCGACAAACGTTAGCCTCGAAACTATGTACTAAGGGCTCTCTATGCTGCTAACCCACTAACCTGTCAAGACAAATCCCGAGGTCATGAACCGGCCCTAAATATTTCATTAGTGAAATTCTAGATTTCTGTATTATAACTTTTCCAAGTTTCCTAGAACAGGCTCACCACAATTTTCGTCAACAGGTACTGAATTGCTGAACTGAATTTCCAACATGAATCGGTTAGAACACTCTAATCAATTACAATGTGTGGAAAATTGAATAAATTTCGTGTGGAAAGTTGAAATTCAATTTTGTAAAAATCCACATAAATATTATGTAGTGAACTATTACTGTACTTGAAAATGAGAAAGTCAACAGTAAAATCATCCCGCACATTACCTCCCACTCTGAGCATAGCTCGGTACCCAGATATTGATGTTGAAGTAGGCAAAGCTTCAAGGAGCACTTGAGTATTCACTTATCCGTCACTTAAGTATTCACTTGGTTATCAGGTAGAGGATTGATATGCTTCATCTATGCTCAAGTCATAGTTCATAATGCATCATAGTGTGTCCAATGTAACACCGAAGAGGAGCTTTCTAATTCTAATGCGATTAATGCAGACGATTGGATTACATTCACAAGTGAGATAAGAATGGATGGAGGAGACCTTGTTGCATGTTGAAAAGATATTAGAAGGAGTAAAGGAGAAGGAACAGTAAAGAAAAGAGAAAGACCTTCCTCTTCCTCTTCTTCTTCTCCTTCTGCTTCTCCTCCTTCTCCTTCTTCTTCTTCCCCTTTTCTTCTACTTCTTTTCCTACTTCATTTTCTTCTTCTTCTTCTTCTTCTTCTTCTTTCTTCTTCTTCTTCTTCTTCTTCTTCTTCTTCTTCTTCTTCTTCCTCCTCCTCCTCTTCCTCTTTCACTTCTTCCTCTTCCTCTTCTTCTTTTCTCCTTCTTCTTCATCTTCTTCATCTTCTTCATCTTCTTCATCTTCTTCATCTTCTTCTTCTTCTTCTTCTTCTTCTTCTTCTTCTTCTTCTTCTTCTTCTTCTTCTTCTTCTTCTTCTTCTTCAATCTTCTTCAATCTTCTACTTTTTCTCTTTCAATCTTCTCCTTGTAAAGGAGAAATGAAGGTGCTAAAGGGCAAAGATAATGCAGGATGAGGGCTGAAAGAGGAGATGGAGATGATAAATTGAAGACGAAGAATAAACACGATGACGACGATGATGAAGCAGAAGAAGGAGACGAAGAAAAAGAAAGAGGATCAGAAGAAAAAAGAAGAAGAGCCGCAGTAGAAGATGGAAAAAGAGATGAAGGCGGAGGAGAAGAAGACGAGAGGGGGAGAAGAAGAAGATAACAAGAAGTAAAAGGAGAATAACAAGCAAAAGAAGAAGAAGGAGAAAACGAAGAAAAGGACAATGAGAGGAAGAAGAAGAAGAAGAAGAAGAAGAAGAAGAAGAAGAAGAAGAAGAAGAAGAAGAAGAAGAAGAAGAAGAAGAAGAAGAAGAAGAAGAAAAGAAGAAGAAGAAGAAGAAGAAGAAGAAAAAGAAAAAGAACAAAAGATGGAGATAAAGGAGAAGAGCATGGAAATGATAAGCAGTGGCAAGACTTCTATTGGAAATTTTATCAGCTATGTAAATTCAATAAGTGTCACTCCAATGTCTCATAATGCTTGCTCTTGCTGTATTACACAGGAGGACTCAATTCAATAACACGACTTTAGTCCTTCTGTGTCTTCTACATGTCTGTCTTCTAATACAATATTACTTCTTCTCCTCCTTCTTACTCTTCTCCTTGTTCATCTTGTTCTTCTTCTTCTTCTTCTTCCACTAATATTAAAAAAACTGGAATGTTGAAGAATTGGATTGCAAAGACGAAGGACCAAGAGAAAAGGTCGAATAAGAAAAGGAGGAACAAGAAGAAAAGAAGAAGGAGAAGAAGAAGAAGAAGAAGAAGAAGAAGAAGAAGAAGAAGAAGAAGAAGACGAAGAAAAAGAAGAAGAAGGAAAAATAAATAAGAGGAAGCAGAAAAGTGAGAAAATAAACCATCCTATGGCCTCTGAAATACTGTACAAATTTTTCAAAAGTCTTGCTGGTTGTGGAATACGTTGAAAGTTCTAGAAATGTCTTTCTTTTTTCTTTTGAAAGTCTAAGAACTCAGTTGCCTCACTTTCTATGTGCGTGTCTCTAATTTCGAGAATATTGCTGAGCTTGCAAAAAGCTTTTTCCAATGAAGTTGAAAAAAGTAAGAGAAATCCCCACCTCCAGTATTTTTTTATTTGTTTTCCTGAACCTTGTTTTCAAATTTTTCAAAACTCGTGTCTTGTTAGTAGAGCTGCGAATATTTCAAGCCACTTGTGTATTGATGTTTTTCAATAAATCACTTCTTCAGTATTGTTAGTAACTGCTAGTTTTCCCGTCAAATTACCCGTCATACTTCAAATCCAACTACAAAGTTGTATCATGAGTATACAACTTTTCTTTTCCAGTCGCCTTATTTACTTCAAGCATACTTGAACAATGCTTGACTGTGTCTAAAATTCTTCCATGAATCGTAGCCTAATTTGTAAATCATGTAGCCTCCAAACTCCGCTTATATCTCGTGATAGGCCAGCGATAAATTACTCAGCTAGTTCTAAATTCGACCGGTAGATGGCTGCAGTTACTGGGTGATTTACAGCTTCAATCTTTACAGACACGCCTCCAAGCTCCGCCTCTCTCCTGATTGGTCGGCAATGCACAACGCAGATAGCTCTGAATTCTGTCCTAAGATGGCAGCAGTTACTGGGTCATTCAAGTTACAACTTCTTTATTCCGCCGTCTAGATGTCAGAGCTGTTCTACACTCATTCTTATCAGATTCTTTCTATTGAACATGGACATTCGATATTCATAATAAATAAAATGGTGTATTATAATATTGTGAAATATTTATTTCAATGGTATTCTCAAATTTTCAATTCAATTTTGATAGAAGCGTTAGTTTGACAACCATCAATTTTTATGACACACGTAGATTATTCATTCAATCATGGGAAATTCTACTACAGATTTTTCAAGAACGACTGGTCCAAAAAGACTGATTTTGATATACAAAAATAGTTGAGGACTTTAAAGGATGTGATTATGTGGTTTAAGATTTCTCCACAAAATTATATACAATTACAAGAAACGTATTATCAGCAGTTTTGAGTCAACGGGAAGATAAAGTGAAGGATGTGAACAGGAAGCCTATTATTGCATCACTATAATATGAACTAAGTAATTGTGAGTTGGATTCGTGCATGTGAAGAAACTTTGAGGTGAGTCCAAGAATACTTTTATGGAAAATGTCTTATTCTTTGATAGGCATATTTTGTTTTTGAATCACATGAATCAAAAAGAAAGGAGATCGAAGGAAATTACATGAATTGGAGGAGTTTGGAGTTATGATCAGAGAATTGGAAATTGGGAACTTTTTTGGAGTTATACTTTTCTACAAAAAAAGTCCATGATTGAGTTTTATTCAGTTCCCATTCCCTTGAGCCTCCAAAGCCCTCCCCTTATACGCCCATGTCTCTACGGATAGTTGAAGCTCTGCTTTGATAAGTAAGGTGGTCAACTCAAGCTAGCTTTCAAGTTCCTGCCGCCTCAAACCAAGATCAAGTCACAAATAATAGCAGAAGAAATTAAGATAGATTCACATTAAAAAAGAAATAACTATCTGTGCTCTCAGTTTTGGTTTCGCTTTGATGAGTGAATGAGACACATTAAAAGCCTTCTATGAGTAGAAATGATTACTCTTAATCAAAGTTTATTGTTTACAAAACGATGACTATTGTCTTCTGCAACTCTATCGTAATAATTGAACAATAGTGTAGTGATATCTCCAGGAAATATTGTTTTAATGTAAAATCAGAAATGTATATCAATGTATATCAGAAAGGGGATATAGCTCAGTGGTCTGCAGATCGAGAGGTCCCCGGTTCAAACCCGGGTGTCCCCTAGATTTTTTTACAACTTTATATCAAAAACATTTCAATAATTTTAGTTTTATGAACATTGACGTCTATTAACGTCTATTGAAGTTCAAGTTCTCATATTACTTTTAGTACAGTATTACATTTAGGTACTGTACTATTACAAAATATATAAATATGTATATATGAATACAAAATATATAAATAATAAATATGATTTGATTTGATTTAAAAAAAAAATCTAGTTGTTAGGCTTGGCGTACACCGGTTAGTCAAGACAAGACGAGATTAGTCACGTTTAGTCACAGTAATTCACATAGTTGCTTATGAAGCAGCACACACTGATGCAATGACTGGTGAATCACACCTAGGTTACGATGATAACTTTTGAAAAAGATACAGAAATAATACTCATCAAACGAAAGGATCATTCAAGTATATAGTCAGCATAATTATCATTACTTTAGCCGCAAAAACATGGCTTTGAACTCGAAACTAGAAACTGAAGAGAGCTAGGAACTCAGTGCAGTATATCAGATCTGTCTGTCTTCTTATAAGTTGTATAGATCCAAAGAAGAAGAGGCGAAACGTCGTTTATATTATTATGATGGTGAAGGGAGAGAGGGACATAGAGTCGATGGAAGGGGTAACAGACTAGACGCCAGGATGGAGCTATGTACTTGAGGGAGAAGAAGGAGGAGAAGAAGAAGAAGGAGAAGAGGGAGAAGAAGACGAAGAGGAGTGGAGGAGGAGGAGGAGGAGGAGGAGAAAAGAAAAAGAGAAGAAGAAGAAGGAAAAGAAGAAGAAGAAAATGAAGAAGAAAAAGAAGAAGGAGAAGAAGAAGAAGAAGAAGAAGAAGAAGAAGAAGAAGAAGAAGAAGAAGAAGAAGAAGAGGAAGGAGAAAGCAAAAGAGAGGAGAAGAGGAAGAGGAGGAGAAGAAGAAGAAAAGAAGAAGAGGGGAAAAAGCAGGAGAAAAAAAGAAAAGAAGAAGGTTGAAGAAGATATATAAGAGTAAGAAGATGAATAAGAATATAAGAAAAAGGAAAAGAAGAAGAACAAAATGAAGAAGAAAAGAAGAAGAAGAAGAAGAAGAAGAAGAAGAAGAAGAAGAAGAAGAAGAGGAATAACAAGCAGAAGAAGAAGAGAAAAAGAAGAAGGGAGAAGAAGCAGAAGAAGAAAAGAAGAGGAGAAGATGAATAAGAAGAAGACTTATAAGGAGGCGAAGAAAGAGAGGAAGAGGAGGAGGAGAAAAGAAGCAGGAGGAGAAGAAGGAGGAAGAAAAGAAGAAGAAGAAGAAGAAGAAGAAGATGAAGAGAAGAAGAAGATGAGAAGAGAAGAAGAAAGAAGAAGGGAAGAGAAAAGAAGAAGAAGAAAGAAGGAGGAAGAAGTAGAAGAAGAAGACGACGACGGAGGAAGAGAAGAAGAAGAAAAGATAGAAGATAATGAAGAAGGAGAAGATAAAGAAGAATGAAAAGAAGAAAGGGAAAGAGAAGAAGAAGGGGAAGAGGAGAAGAAGAGCAAGGAGAAGAAAAGGAGTGTTATGCTGGAATGGATGACAGTGTTGTAGTATAGTTTCTACGAAAAAGGCTTAGAGAGATTTTTGGAATCAAGCCAGAACTGATGCTACATCACACGCCAGTAAGTTACACTGCTCCTCACAGCTTTCAACAACCTCCTCCTCTTCTTCTTTTTCTCCTTCTCCCTCTCCTCCTCTTCACCCCTCCTTCATCATCTACCAGTACTTCAATGTCTCCTGCTTTCAACATTTTCCTCTTATTTTCAAGCTCCTTTTCCCAATATGACAAGCAGAAAAAATGTTCTTTTGAAGTTCTCTCCTTATTCCTCCTCCTTAGTACTCCACTACCTCTTCCTCTTCTTCTTCTTCTTCTACTTCATCTACTCTGATAAACTGGGTTTTTTACTGTGTTGATACCCAAGTAGCAGTATCTATACTCGTGACCGAGCGCTGTGATTGGCAGTTGAATGGCCTAACAAGGTGAACGACTGCCATTGGCCTAGATAAGCTCCTCCCACAATGGGCGGTTTCTACAAACATCACAGCAATGGCGGTTCAAACAACTAACATAGTAGAGAAAAGTAATTGATATTAACAAAAACAGATGAAATAAATAGGAATGCTTGAAGAAAACAATGTGGAATAAAAATCGCAAGAAAATTCCAATCACAGCGCTCGGTCACGAGTATAAATACTGCTACACTGTACCTTAGTTTTAGTTCACCAGAGATTGATAATGGTGTAACAACCGAAACTGCAGTATCTCGTTGTTTTATTAAATATGTGGTTTTGACAACATCAAGTCTTCTCATTCAGTATGGATAACTACCACAACATCACCTTCACTACTCAAATCAAATCATATTTGACCTTCACTACTTTACAGAAAGACAATTTATGAGCCTCAAAATCGCTTCCCGGTGGTTCGGAATCCACCTAAGTCCATTCATCTCTCATTATCATCCTTCCCATTACCCACGCACAAGCCTAGAGCTAACGTGGGGATCATCCTCAGCAAAAAAAATATAACTACACTAGAATTCATTATCAGAAAAAGTGAATAGGTAATGTTAAATTGGCACTGCAAATCTCGTCCACACGATGCAGAATGCATGCAATCATGTAACATGTATTTGCACCTTCCGTGAATAAAGTGGATAGTACAATCCAATGAACATTTCCAGCCAAAATTCGGCGATTACTGTTT
This sequence comes from Laodelphax striatellus, assembly GCA_017141395.1. Taxonomy (NCBI): domain Eukaryota; kingdom Metazoa; phylum Arthropoda; class Insecta; order Hemiptera; family Delphacidae; genus Laodelphax; species Laodelphax striatellus. Next base: position 3,094,396 of record CM029537.1, read on the forward strand.
ATTGTTCTAGATCTATTGTTCTTCGAATGAAATTGGAGAACAAAAATAAATTCAGCATTTTTTTTGCTTTGTAATACTTAATATTTGAGGCGAAGATTGAATTCTTAAATGTCAGCAAGAAAAGCAGAACAATGCAATAATTTGAACTTGTTTGAAATTTCATTTGAAAACATAATAATGCAATCTTGAACTGGAAGGAAATATTGATTAATCTGAGAGTAATATTATTGAATTCAATGTTCATTCAATCTAGTTCATATTAGTTTTCTGTTACAATTATTATTAATTAGTGTTTCTGTTATGAAAAGGGTTTCAAGTTTTTTGCAACTTTCAACTTTAAAAGTTGGAACCTACAACAAATCTTCAAAGTGAACTTGATCAGAACAATACTGAGTAACTACAGTATAGAGTTCAAAAATGTTTCCTTTTTCTGCTTCTTATTTTACATTCTCCCCTTCTTCTTCCTCTTCTTCTTCCACCTCCTTCTCACATAATGTCGTCACAATAAAGTCGTATTTTCAATTCTAGTAAGATCCCCAATATCACCTACCGTCAAATTATCTTCGTATAAGAAATATGTAGCCGTTTCCATAATTTTCACCAACCCTGTATATGATTGTGTTGAGGTGAAAACCCAATGGTCGGAAAAGCTCTCAAGAAAACTCCACACACATATTAGAAAGAGAGAGAGAGCAGCTGACAGAATTGCAAGGAAAAAGTTGCACGCTGGAATATCTCGGTCATCTGTGAACGGGAAATATCTTTCAAAGTTTTTCCGACGTCCGACTGTAAAATGGCTGACGTCTACACTTTTCCGAGATGAAAATGCTCCTCGTGTCATTCAATTTATTTATACCCACTCGGTTCTTCTTTCCCTCTCTTTCTACTTCTCCTCTTCATTTTGTCCTTCTCTTTGAACTTTCTTAATAAAAACTTGGTCTGGCGTGAGAACGTATTGTCGCCTTGAAGACAAATTCTTTGTTATTTTTCAGAGTTCAAGATCTTTTTTCGAGCTATTTGTAATGAAAAAAAAACAACAATTAACGCACTAAGGCTAGGCGTACACCGGTTAGTCAAGACAAGACAAGTCAAGACCGATGCAATGACTAATCGGTGTGTGTTGCTTCATAAGCAACTATGTGAAGTACTGTGACTAAACGTGACTAATATCGTCTTGTCTTGTCTTGACTAAGCGATGTACGCCTAGCCTTAGGATACAAAAGATGTCTCAATAGTATTAAGAAACTGGAAAATGATTGGGAGTTTTGAGATGAAAAAATGTAGAGATAATTTAGCGAATCTAAAAACCCTATATCGTGAAAAATAATATTTACATTATATCATTATTTATTATTTTAAATAATAAAGTATTTAGAATACAGTGAATGTTCTGGATGATCATAAAATATTGAAAACTGTTTTAATATTTTGAGAAAAAAATTGAGGAACTGTAGGTGTTTAAAAACCCCTACATTGCAGAAAAAACAACTAAATATGAAAGAAAAATGTTAAATGTCAATAAAAATAATTGATGTCGTCCTCGATACTGTAGTTAAGAAATTACAAAATTGTTGAAAATTTAAAGATAAAATGCGAAGAAAATTTAGGGGATCAGAAATCCCATAGATTTACAATCTATGGGGTATAGATTGTAAAAAAACAACTAATAGTTAAAGAGAAAAAAACCAATTAACGAACGTCAGTTGCAATGGATATAGTCTATTACAACGACTATTTACAACTATGATTGTAAAACTATAAAATTGAAAATATATTGAAAATTTTGTAATATAAAGTTGTAAAAAATTCTAGGGGACACCCGGGTTTGAACCGGGGACCTCTCGATCTGCAGTCGAATGCTCTACCACTGAGCTATATCCCCTTCCTGATATTCGATTATTATTACAAGGTATTATCACGTTTATCACAACGCTGTTGTCTGATTGTTTACAATAGAGTTTTAGAAAACGGAGAGTAATCGTTTTTTAGACTACAGTATAAACATTGATAAAGTGTTATCAGTTAGGAGGCTTATTTGACTAACACCAATGATAATTTCACTAATAGTAGTAGTACTAAAGTAACTGAATTATTGTCTTTGCTAAGGCTAGGCGTACACCGGTTAGTCAAGACAAGACAAGACGAGATTAGTCACGTTTAGTCACAGTAATTCACATAGTTGCTTATGAAGCAGCACACACCGATGCAATGACTAATCGGTGTGTGTTGCTTCATAAGCACCTATGTGAATTACTGTGACTAAACGTGACTAATCTCGTCTTGTCTTGTCTTGACTAACCGGTGTACGCCCAGCCATAACCTAAACAATAGTTATAGGCACTCCAAAGTGATAGCCGTTTGAAAAATTCAATTTTCCAAAATGGCGGCCATTAAAGTCTCATTCCAACCCTTGAGTTTATCATGAGCACGTTTTAATAAAAGTGCACTGGTGTTACTAAATACCTAGATTTCAAGTATTTCCCAGCTTTTTTTCCATGAAACCGTCGCGCTTTAAAACAGAAGAGGTAATCCCTTGATAGTAATTAAACTCATTTGCATGCAAATTGAGGACTTGTTGTCCGCAAAGCTGCTGCGCGTATGAAAGTGGGTTTCCATTCTCCTCTTTTCTTTCCTCTCTCCTCTCCTCAATCTCCTCTCTCTCATACTCATTCATTGTTTTTATTCTTCTTCCTTCTCTTCTTCTCCTTCTTCTTTATCGTCATCATCATCATCATCATCATCATCATCATCATCATCATCATCATCATCATCATCATCATCATCATCATCATCTTCTTCTTCTTCTTCTTCTTCTTCTTCTTCTTCTTCTTCTTCTTCTTCTTCTTCTTCTTCTTCTTCTTCTTCTTCTCCTCCTCCTCCTCCTTCTCCTCCTCCTCCATCACCAACTCTTACTCCTCCAACTTCATCTTCTTCTTCTTCTTCTTCTTCTTCCTCTTCTTCTTTGTCGTCGTCGTCTTCTTCTTCTCCTCCTTCTTTTTTTTCTTCTACTTCTTCTCCTTCTTCTTCGTCGTCTTCTTCTTCTCCTTCTTCTTCTTCTTCTTCTTCTTCTTCTTCTTCTCCTCCATCACCTCCTCTTACTCCTCCAACTTCATCTTCTTCTTCTTCTTCTTCGTCGTCGTCTTCTTCGTCTCCTTCTTCTTCTTTTCTTCTTCTTCTTCTTCTTCTTCTCCTTCTTCTTCGTCGTCTTCTTCTTCTCCTTCTTCTCCTCCTTCTCTTTCTCATCCATCTCCTCTTCTTACTTCTTCAACTCCTCCTTCTCCTTCTCCCTTCTTTTACTTCTTACCTCCTTTCTCTTCTTTTCTTTCTTCTCCTCAATTTCTCCTCCTACTCCTCCTCTTCCTCGTTCTCCATTTTCTCTCTCATCTTCCTTCTACTTCTGCCTTCTTCTCCTCCTCCTCGTCCTCCTTCTCCTCCTTCCTCCTCCGTCTCCTCCTCCCACTTCCTCCTCTTCCTCCTCTTCCTCCTACACCTCCTCTATCTCTTCCAACTTCTTTCTTCTCCTCCTTCTCCTCTACTCTCCTCTTTTTCCCTTCTCCACCTTCTTCTTCCCCTGCTTTTCCTTTTCTACCTCTCTCTCTTCTTCTTCTTATTGTGATGAAACTAACTGTGAAACTAAATTCGCTAGTAAAACCGTGTGGAATATCTGGGGAATGCAAATGAAAAGAAAAATCATAATTGAATAATTTCAACATTTTTCCATCTCTGCTGTTATTTTGTCCGTGTAAAGACACTTTTCATGGAACTGTAAACCCCCTATTAAATCCATGTGAAATGTCTGGTTTATATGAGTGAACATAAAAGCTCTTGTTTGTGAATTAATTATTTTTATTTCTCTTCTGTTACTTTGTCATTGTGAAGGAACATACTATTCATGGAACTGGAAAATTCCTATTAAAATTATGTAGAATATCTGGTGAATAGAAAATCGAAATTTATGATATATGTGAATGAATTTAATATTTTTCCGTTCTCATGGAAATGGAAAATTCGTATTAAATCCACGTACAATATCTGGTGAATACAAATAGCTTGATATGTGAGTAAATTAAATATTTTTCCTCTCATATTTTCTATTTTGTCTTTGTGAACTCTTTCATGGAATAGAAAAAATCCTATTGGTACCATATAACCATTTAGAATATCTGGCTATTACAAATAACAGATGCTATTGTGCTTTTCATCCTTGAAGAATCCTGAGTGAATAATTGTTATAATAGCATTATTGGTTATAATCAAGATATTTACCAAATTGATGATAATTTATCATTCCATCATAGAAGTCACAGCATGATGAAGCTCTTACCTGGAAAAAGAGAATGATTATTTATTAGAAGACAATTTTTTTGTTTGTTTACCCTAAGGCTAGGCGTACACCGGTTAGTCAAGACAAGACAAGAAGAGATTAGTCACAGTAATTCACATAGTTGCTTATGAAGCAGCACACACTGATGCAATAACTAATCGGTGTGTGTTGCTTCATAAGCAACTATGTAAAGTTCTGTGACTAAACGTGACTAATCTTGTCTTGTCTTGTCTTGACTAACCGGTGTACGCATAGTCTGAGACTAATAAGCTATTTTATTTTGACTCAAGTTGCTAAAGTATTTTATTTAAATTGGAAAAATCAGTATGATTATAGTAATTGGAATCAGTTTAATTTAAATGACAGTAGATAATATAACACTTGAAAATAACAGTTGACTATATATACCAGTTGAGAATATATTATTATTTGAACGACATAGATAAGACATTGAACATTGAATATTTGATTAGTCTACAGAAATAACATTCTCATACTTATGTTACACTATACACATGTCTATGAATGAATGTCTATGGCACATGTCTATATATGTAAATGATTGTTACTCAAGTAGAGATCTACTTTACTAAGATCAGAAATCTGAAAAAAATCTATACAGTTATATGTAACAGGTTGAAGTTCGAAGTTCCTACACTATACGAGCTATTCAAATTTTCAAATTCAAATTTCAATTATTCGTATATAAAAAATTCACAATATAGAAGTGTTACAATATTTATTCAATTCAATTCAATTCAATTCAATTCAATTCAATTCAATTTATTAAAGAGAATATACAACACAATACAATACAAATACAAAGTTTTGCACATTAATAAACAATTTCAGTGAGTAGCCTACATAAAATAAACTTTGATAATAAAACTTATTAGGCACTGCCTGCAAAACCTCTAAGGTTTGTGTGCTGGCAGCAGTATCAATTACAAAATACAACACAAACAAATCCATCGAAGTGAAAAAAGGATATGAACTTGAACCTAATTATATAAAAAGTAGTTAAAAATACTTTATATGTGAATAAAATGAGCTATGTTTATTGATTTGATCCAGTCTGCTATTTTTATATTAGTTTTGTTATCTTGCTTGTAATAAAGTTCGATGGTATTAAATTGATCAACCTATCCCTTATATATGTGAATTGTCTCCGGCATACAGTAAGGTCAGTTCCGTTAATTTGAAAATTGTCTTGCATTCGAAAATTATAAGTTCTGATTTGCGGTGTGAATAGGTTTCTATTTTTTACAGAAAAAATGCTGTACTAGCTAATGTACAAATGAGCATTTTATCAGTGTTTGCCCCAAGGTTTTGGTGAGCCACTGTGTGGGTATCGTCTGGGTCGACCAAGGGCAGCTTTTATTATATGTCTCTGAATCAAGGAAATTTTGTTGAAATGTGTGTCCAATGCTCCACCCCAAACCCTAATTCCATACTGTAATACAGATTGAGCATAAGCAAAATATATTAATCTCAAGATAGATAAATCTCCCAGACCGTTCAATCTGTAAAATTTGTGGATAATATGTTTCAATTTTTTACAAGTTTTATTTATGTGCGTATTCCATTTTAGTTGGGAATCTAATATCACACCTAAATACTTGGTCTCTCTCACTCTTTCTAATGATTGACATGTACAGTCTCCATCTCCCTCCTGTAAGCCTTCACTATGGTTATAATGATAGGCGCAGTAGTCTGAGTGAATTTTTATTCCATTACGAAATATGTCTGCAGGTATAGACCTTTCAGATGGTGAGAAAATCATAAAACACTTTTTCTTATATTTAAAGTTAGAGTGTGGTGATCTAGCCACATCTTGACTTAGGCCAGACCAGACTCTGCCAAACTCCTGACCTCTCGCCAGTTAGATGCTGTAAATATTAGGGCTGTATCATCGGCGAAGGAGATTGCATGACAACCACTCATTCTGATCCTCAAAAGATCATTAATATAGATCAAAATAAAATCGGCGAGATTACTGTCCCTGTGGAAGGCCATATTCTGACAGTGTAACTTTACTAGAACTAAGGGTCTGGATTCTTTTATTTAAATAGCTTTTAAATAGCTTCAACACTGGTCGGAAACCTATTCTCTCTAATTTGTTCAGAAGGGTATTGTGTGGAATGGTATCATAGGCCTTAGCCAAGTCCAGATACACTGACAATGTTTTTATTATTCTGGAAATTATCGGTCACTATTCTAACCAGTTCAGTCATTGCTTCTTCAGTGGATTTACCCGCCTGGAAACCGTACTGATTACCAGCTATAAATTGATATTTATCTAGATATTTTATAATTCGTACTTTAATTATTTTCTCGAATATTTTAGATAGGTTACTAATAAGACTTATGGGACAGTAGTTCTCAGGAGCTTTTTGTCACCTGATTTATACAGAGGGATTATTTTTGCAATTTTGAAATGAGATGGGAAATGACCTAATTCAAAACATTTGTTGAATATTATCGACAAGGGCTTCGCTATGTATTCTGATATATTTTTTAAGCATATATTTCCTAGTCCATCCACCCCAGGAGAAGAATTAGTTTTAAATCTTTAATAGTAAGCAATACCTCATCAGAGCTCGTTGGGTACATAAAAATGAATTTGAGTGTTAGTCGCATCACAAGGTGAATTCTGTGAATGTACCAACTGCAATGCATCCCCAGTATCAATCCTCTCCGCATAAGTTCTTCCTACTTCAGAGAAATATTTATTCAGCATCTCCGGGTCGATGTCAGGTGGTTTATACACACGTTTTCTGTCTAAAATTTCCTCAATGCATTCCCATGTCTTCTTACTATTACCTTTGGAAAGCGATATTTTATTTCTATAATAATCAAATTTAGTTTGTTTTATAAGTTTATTTAATGTATTTCTGTATGTTTTGTATTTATTCCGCAGTTGTTGATTGAACGGTTGACTATTTAATTTTTTATGCATTTTGTCTCTTTCCTAATAGATCTAATAAGCCCTGGAGTGATCCAGTTTTTAGAGGTCTATTCCTGTTTTTAATTTTATTTGATCAGTGGAAGATTTTATGTAGCTAACTAGTTTACTGTAAAATTATCAACTTTATCATCTAAATTCACATCGATTTCATTGAAACATGTTTCAGTTTAGCTTCTTCAACTTATCAATCAATATCATATAGTTAATTTTCTCAGTAAAGATCTCTCCACTCTTCTCCAAAACTGTGATTGAATTTCCCAAATGAAAAGTCGTACAAAATGGTCCGTTATGCACGTTTTTGTATAGAGCTCAGTACATAACTCTCTCCAAAATTAACATTTTTCCAGAATATATGATCTATACATGTTTTTGTGTTACCTGAAATACGAGTAGGCTTATTTATCAGGGATTGCAGACCATACATTTGCAGAAGACTGCTATATTCAGTTGATAAATTACTGTTACTTAAAATATCAATGTTTAAGTCTCCAATAAGAAGAACATTTTCGTTTTATGGATATTAGACACATTCACATCTAAGTCATTTAGGAAAGTTTCTATGTTTGAGGATGGAGATCTGTACACTGCAAATAATGTAATAGGGTGACTTAAAGCTACTAATCTAATCGCAATAATATCTGCTGCCGAATTTTCATAGTTAAGATAATGAACATCAAACGATTCTTTCACAAAATACATAATCCATTACTATTATTCAGTTGCCCTGGCTTATCGATAACTGTATAGCCATCTATGCTATAATCAAAATTCTTATCTTTTGTCATCCAAGTTTCCGTTAGAATTATTACATCGTACTTTATTGTACAATTTTGCAGAATATAAACAAACTCATCAAAATTCCTATTGATACTTCTAATATTCATATGTATAATATTTAAAAAATCAACAGTATCTGTTATTTCACCATCTATACTAGAACGAAAATCAAAATTAATAATATCATCATTCTCTATCGTATCAAAACATTCTAAATTTATTACTTCATCGAAACTATATTGAGTATTCATTATTAAATTAAATGGAATTTCAAAAAATTTTTGTCCTGTAATGGTTGTTATATTCATGTTTAAAGTTTATGTTATCTTGCTTCAGATATTGAATATACTCCTATCTAATTAATTAATCTAATTAATTGATTGAGATTTTTGGTAATAAATTGAATTTGAATTGGAGCATTGCATGCTGTGCTAATTTTATATTGGCTTTTTTGCATAATATATTTTTGTATTACATAGTATTTTTGTATTGTATCTTTTTGAATGCAATACATTAATAAATTTTGTATGATACCTTATTTTTTGTGTTATATGAGCGGCTTGAGGCTACAAGTGGACAGAAAATGTTATGTTTTGTAAAATAAATTGCTAAAAAAATTTAGGGGACACCCGGGTTTGAACCGGGGACCTCTCGATCTGCAGTCGAATGCTCTACCACTGAGCTATATCCCCTTCGTGACAAACAAGTGTTTTAAAGATATCTTGAAATCGTTATCAGCTGTAGAGGTACGAATTAATAACAAATATTTTTAGTGGAACTGTTATCAATAATTTTTTCAGTGTACGTGACTGCTTGCTTCATTTGGAAAAAGGCTTGTACAATTTTTCTGTCATCAAATGAATTCTGATGACACACACAAATCATAGTTCACTATACAGGGGCTATATCAGGAGGCCCCAAGGTTATTAGATATATGGTTGAACCATTCCTAATGCTTTTTGAATCCAAAAGCTGTTTGAGTGGGGACTGATTCGGCAGGCGTCATTTTCATAATTTATTTTGATAATATCAGCTGTTGATAATTGACTGATAATTGACGGACCGCGTGTATGACGTTACATGAATCAAAAAATAAGATTTCCCCCTCCACTTTGCGTCTTACACCAGCTATGGATCAACCTTCTCTCTAATAACCTTGAGGATGCCCAAGGCCCGCCATGTTGCCTTTCTTTTTCTCGTGGAAAGAGAAATAAAAGGGGTGGATCAGGAGATGAAGAGGAAGAAGACGAGGAAGAAGAAGAAGAAGAACAAGAAGAAGCACCAGAAGAAAAAGAAGAAGAAGAAATAAGAAAACAAGAAGGGATGATTCGGATGTGGTAATATATTTTGGGAAAATTTGAAAGCGTGTAAGGGTTTCGACCCTTTGAATGTTTAAAATCCAATCGACCCCTCACTGTTCTTAGTTGGTGAAAATCGCAAGAGAAGAAGAGTGGAAAAGAGAATTTATGAGAAAAGTGTTTGATTAAGAGAGAATTTCTGAAGGAGAGAGAGAGAATGAGAAAGAAAGAGTAAGAGAGAATGATAGAGAGGGAGAGAGATAAAAATTAATAGTGAGCGAGAGACTTGAGTGTGAAGACGATTCAGAATAAAAGTAGGGGTTGTCCACAATTTTCAATTTCGTGAAAAATTCTGATAAAAAAAGCTAAAATAAAAATTATAATAAAAGATCATGAAATTTGAACTTACATGACGTGATGAGAGTGAATGAAAACTCTACATGAACATCATTTTGTATAATATTTTATGATACATAGAATTTTAATAACATGAATGTCTTAAAAAAAACATTTGATTGATATTATAATCGACATTGACATAAATTTTATAATCAATCAATGTTTGTTGCTGCGTTATCAATCAATGATTCTTTGTACTACTGTAATGATTTTACTGTAATCTTGTAATTTACTACTGTAATACGGTGCTATTTACTGTTATAATTTTATGTAATACGAGTATCTATTGAACGCATAGCAATTGTGGTTAGGTGAGGTAGGCCTGCAAATGAATGAATAATAGAAATTGATGAATAATAGAACTAGTCGATCGTTGACTTATTGATGAATAATTAAAGAGAATAATTAAGATTATGAGTTAGTTTAATCAAATTAGTTTGAATGAATAATTTATTATTATTCTCTCTATTCTCTTTATTCTTTCTAGGAATGGGGAATGAATGCCATTAGTAATCCTATACTCTATAATACAGGGTTATCATAAAAGAATGGTGCGAAGATTGAATTTTTATATAAACCAGCGTTCAAGCCAGACAACCTAAATTAAACAGGAATCATGAACTGATCCGCGTCAAATGTTTGTCAGAAAAGCGCACCATTCTTTTATGATAACCCGGTATAGCACCTATAATTCCATAATTGAGAATAAATGAGCTCATTTAAGAATAAATAATAAGCGTTCCGTATATTATTATTCAAGAACTGAAGCTTGTCGACTGTCAACCTGTGAACTTACCATTGTGTAAAGCAGGAAATTATTAATGACTGTCAAAAAAATACAAGTTTTATGTTCTCGATTTTACAATTATATTACACATTCAAAAAAGACAGTAGATAATTGACAAATCGCAAGTGAGTATAAGATTAAAACTGCGTATTTCTCTTAGAATGTATCTACTCGTAATTCTGGTTCCTACCAGTAGATGGCAGCATTTGCTGGGTCAAATATAACAACTTCTGACTCCGCCCACTCTCCTGAGTGGTAGATAGTTAGAATAGAATAGAATTTATTTGTTTTTTATTTCACCAGAAACAATAATTACAAAATACATTTCCAGCGATAAAATACAATTGTATCGAAATTTTCAAGAATTTTATATGACCTTAGACTACTTAGAGTAAAAATTAAAACTAAAGAGGATGACCCATTTATTAGAAGCAAGGTGAAATTATTACAGCCTACAAACTACTTATTGAAATTCATAAAAATAATCAAAACCGCATAAAAAATAAAAAAAAGCTTTCCAATGAAATAAACTACTGGCTTGCAAAGTGACAAAGTCACTTGAAGGCAAGCAGGAGTCATAAGTATATTTATCAGAGATACCCGTACACTCACACTAACAGATTGACAGGTACTTAATAATAATGCTTACTGACAATATAATATGTTACAAAATCGTTATACTTAAGTCTATATACCTGTGGTGCAGAAGAGCAGAGACTAAATGAGAATTCATTACAATAAACTTTTACTTTTCGAAGCACATTATTTAACTCTCAATTCTACCAGTAGGTGGTAGGAGATGTTGGGTCATTGATTTAAACTTTTGACTTCGCCTATTCCTTTTAGATTGGTCCATTGGACAGTTGGTGGAGGGGGGGGGGGGGTGGAGGAGGTAGAGGAAGAGGAGAAGGAGGAGAAGAAGAAGGAGAAGGAGAAGGGAAGAAGAAGAAGAAGAAGAAGAAGAAGAAGAAGAAGAAGAAAAAGAAGAAAAAGAAGAAAAAGAAGGTGAAATAGAAGAGGAAGAGATAGAATAGACAATCCATAGAAATGTGTTTTCAGAAGCGGATAGCAGAAATGTTGACTTACCTTTTGAGCGCTTTCAAAGCATGTGTATTGTGCATAGATATTCTTTCTCTATTCGAGAAATATTTTACCGAGAAAGGTAGATACAGTACTGCAAAAGCATTCTATTCTAGTAAGACTCTTACTGCCCACTAGTATATTCTTCCAGTTCTCTAGATAAATTTTCTACTGTAAAGTAAAGATTTTTTAGGATGGCACCTGAATTAAACGAGTTTAGTGAGGAGAAAACAGACACAGGAATGTTATACCCTATAGTCCTATAGGAAATATACCCGGCGATGACCAAATAAGTATACCACGCTTCGCCACGGGTTATATTGTTATTCTTATAATGTTAAGAGCCTCATCAGCATTGACAGAATTTATACAAACGAGGTGATATTTGCAATGCGCTGGTGAAGAGCGGTCAAAACGAGTTTCCTATATTACGAACGCTAGTTTCTTTATCAAAACAACAAGATACCGGTCTCGGTTGTTTCACCATTGTCAATCTCTGGTAAACTTAACTTGAGTAAAGAGCAGCAGTATGTATACTCGTGACCGAGCGCTGTGATTGGGAGTTGAGTGGCCAATCAAGGTGAACGACTGCCATTGGCCTAGACGCAAGCTCCTCCCACAATGGGCGGTTTGAACAAACGTCACAGAAATGGCGGTTCAAGCAACAAGGACGGATAATTTACAAGAAAAAAAACTAAAATAAATAGGAATTCTGAATAGACCAATGCTGAAAATGCGAAGAGAACAAAAAAATTAGCAATAAACTAAGATTTAAGATAAAACTAGATTTGTGGTGTTGTACTGGCTTGAATGAATCTGGTCATTTAAACTGTAATTTTCTGATTATTCCTTTTCACCTTGGTTGTTTTTAAAGCTTCTAGAATGTTAATTTTTCTGCCTTTGTTACGGAAATACAGTAACTCAACATTCTCCTCGGCCTTGAACTTGTGATTATTTGTTAAGGTGGGTTTTCGTTATTGCGACCAAGTGCCGCAGCGGAGCCCGACCCAGCGTTGCCAGATGCAATTGATGAAAAATCCTCACTATAAATAGTTGGAATTTTCCGTCAATTGCATCTGGCAACGCTGGGTCGGGCCCGCTGCGGCACCGGTTGCAGTAACGAAAACCCACCTTATCAGTAATGTTATGACTGGCGTAGTTAGTCAAGACAAGACAAGACGAGATTAGTCACGTTAAGTCACAATAATTCACATAGATGCTTATGAAGCAGTGAATTACTGTGACTAAACGTGACTAATCTCGTCTTGTCTTGTCTTGACTAACCGGTGTACGCCTAGCCTTGTATGGTACGACCTAGATGCCTTGATACTCCTCTTAAATTGACATTGAATGTGACGTTACATTACAGATGCTATAAAGACCCTCTTCTTGTGTTCAAATTTTGATGTTCAATTATTTTTCTCATTTACAAATAAAAGAGAATTTCCAGTTTAATACGCCTCTTAATTAACATTAATTAAAATTATCACGTTTCATTACTGTAACAGCCCCACGTTATGGTGCCATGTGTAACATTACTATGTTGTGGGTCATGTGTGTAACGCTATTATCTTTATGTTGTATGTCCCGTGACGTCAGGATCAAGCAAATATAGTCAAATGTGTCACAAGATAAGGGAGAGCTATATGATGGACTATAGTCACGCATCAAAGACAAGATCTCAATTCACTTATGTAACACACTTGGCTAAGCATACTCCTTGCGTGACTGGGCATGTCAAAATTTGGCCTTGCAAGGGCTCATCCAGGATATTGATATTTTCATAAATTAAATAAATTTAATGTATCAATTGGGATTGCCAAGACAGGTGCAAGAACGACTAGAAAACCCAGTAATTAGGTGAAAAACTTGGAGTATATTCTCCTGTTCCTTCAGAACACACAACTTGAACAATTATATGAATTTTACAAATTTCGTTAATAATTATTAATAACAATAAATAGCTTGTTACAAAATTTATATCTTCGGTAGAGCGTGGGTGTGGATATTTTGCCTGGCAAATAAGATATTACAAAATCTCTAAAATTATGAAAGTCTTAACTACTAGACCATGAGCTCATGTTTCTATGCTTCACGCAGTATGATAATTTTTCCCCACTATTTCACTTTAAAAGAGGCTTTTCGCGCCTTTGGCCAAAGGATTAAATAAACGGATCACTCACAGTATTGGCGATGCTTCGACGTTGGTTACCGTATCCTGGTTTAGGCAGCCATCTCAAGGGTAGATTGGATTCCGTGTGTCATCTCACGATACTGCTTGGCTCTGGACCATGGGTTATAATATTTTCGCGACTTTATATGAATTTAAACAATTATATATTGCCACAGCTCAATATATCACAGTTAGAAAACATTTAAATTGAAATTGAAACTGATTACATTTGAAAATAATTAAACTGCACTCATGTGCTCAAAAGCAACTGCTCTCTAAGGAGTCTCAAACGGAAGAGAATTACCCTTGCTAAAATTCAAGGAAACAGACTTTTCAATAGAACATTCTAGAATTTTAATGAAATGCTGGTTGTGATTGGTCAATTTAATATCGTGTTTTTTGACGTCAGTACAATGCACAAAGTAGTTCCAACATTTAGCAACAATAACCATTTAAATAATATACGATATATTATATATAATACAGAATAACATATAGGACATTAAAATCTTTTCAATTTTTATTTTTATTTTTGGAAGATGCCTTTAAAAATATTCTTTACTTTTCAACTCCACTGCCAAATTCAAAAGGTGAACTGAAAGTTTATTGCTAAATTAATATGCATCCAAATATTTTATGCCATAAAATAACTGACTCCTAAAATAGTATGATCTCATATACAACAAATATTTCCAAAATATATTGCTATGTTCGTGAAACCACCGAAGACATGAGACCTGTATATACATCATTTCACCGGCTTGGGATGATACTTTTGGTGAGTACAAATAATAATATGCATTATTTAATAGCAAGTTAACATATGTGGCTTAAGTATTTATACATTTTATAAATAATGGATGAATCATAATTTTTCCAATGATTTTATTGGCATTGACATCTTTCAGTAGATGATTCATATAGGCAGTGGTATGTTTTGATATTTTTGGATGAAGGTTATGGCTATCTTCAATATTTGGATTTTTCAATTACATAAATTAACATCAAAGAATACAAATAAATATACAATGTGATATGAGTCAGAGATTTTGGTGGTGAGTCGGAGCTTGCTTCCTTGTTATCATTATTTTATCAATATTGAGTACTGCTAAATTAGGTCAGCTTACCGTTAATTATGCTATCTATTATAATACCAGCACTTAGTGGTCATTGACAATATTTTATTGAGGCTTTATTTGGTTGCCAGAATTTGTATCGTGACAGAAGCCCCCTATAGTTATATAAATGAGCGAATAAATAAGCTTTTAATAAGCTGCAGATAGAGCGAGTTTGTATAACTATACAAAGAAAACGAGGCAAATTTTCTAAGATCTCACATAACATAAAGAAGGCTCTAAAAAATATGTGAACACAACTGTCTCATGTTAGCTTACCTTCCGACTCGAATTCGGTACGGAAATATTCTACGCTACCTACTCATAAGATTTACAGAAGCGTAACATCTAATCATGGCAGTGATTTACACAAAAATCAAGCATTTAGCTGAGAAAAAATAGAGCAAAGATAATACATCTGAAAGAGCGATATGAGAATTCAAAAGTTGGCGGCTAAACAATACTATGATGACGACATGTCAAACCAAAGAGTATGCCAGGTGCCGAAGGAATCTCTACAAGCGCTGATGCACAAAAGGTATGTGAGGTTATCTCAGATGACACTGAAAATACAATACAATTCAAACTCATAAGTTCTGCTAGACAATAAATGACATAAATAAAGCTCTCAAACAATTTACATAGATAGATGTACAATAACTCTGGTAACTGATCTGAAGGAAATAGCAGGTAACTTAAATGGGTGTCGACTTGTTTTATCGATTGATAAAGTTATTATCCTAGGGCTCAGACTCGTAATCTGTGGTTTCACCACTTGACTCAAAATTCACTGCCATGCAAACACTTATGGTTACAAATAAATAAACATTCAATAATAATATCAAAATATGTGTTAATCTTAGTTTTAACAAAATTTACTTAATAATACTGGCTACATTATAACAATTTGATTATAAACTTTCACAGCTGTGAAGTATGGAATATATACATGCTGTTTGATTTGTGTGGCATTGGCCTATCGTATGTGTACAATATATCGTCTACGCACACAAGTAGACATCATAACATATGTGTTTTTGGTTATGTGCATAACGTATGACTTCGTAGAAGCTAACAAAAATTCAGATATTTACTAATACTAACAAATATATGATATAATAACATAGTAAGTCTTGGAAAAGAAGGTAATTTCTTACTAATATTTGAAGTTGGTAATAATTTACCGTTAGGATTCCATTTAGTTTGATTAGAAATATGGCGATCGTTGGCCATCAATTATTTTATTAACAGAACTGTGTATTTTTCTAAAAGTTCAATATCACTTATTTTGCGTAATTAATACGGTCAGGCGTCGTAGTACATCCTTGGGACGATTTCTGGCTCATGTTAGTTTGAATCCTGTTGTAGAAAAATCACTTTTTTCGTTTATCTCCAAACCGGAAGCATGTGGTTCTTAGGAATGATATTGTTCATTCTCTATAGTAGGGTTTAATGTTGGCGAGGTTCTCGTACCAAATAGACGAAGTGTTTTCAGGGTCTTGAAGCTGCTCTTATTAACCTTTCGTATACCAGATGTGGGCGATTTAGGTTATGTTGGCCGGTTGGTTGTGGGTAGTTGATCAACGTCTCAAGAGAGGTTAGGTTTTGGTGTCCAAATTTTACAATCTCTTGACTTTATGGCGGGCTTGAAGCGAGTGTGCCGCGGATGAAAACATGCATAATGCTCAAAAGCTGTCGGCTTTTTATATCGAGCATGTTTCCTGTGAAGATGAGAGTTATGATACACTCTCTTATTTATTTTGCTCAACTGCCGCTTAACTTTGCTCTGGGCTGCCGGAATTTGAACCGTCAGAGTCTTATAAGTTTTCTCCCTTCTAGTCATGCGCGATGGTTATTGCCGGAATTTTTCCTGGGATTATTTGATTTTCCATTTGTTTTGATGGTGTACTAGTAGAAGGTGGTGGGCTATTATCTTTATCTGTATTAAAAGTGGTATTTGGTGATGGTGATTTATTTGATTCGTTTCTAGAACTACTTGTGTTGTTGTCTCTATTGGAGTTCATGTAATCTCGGCCATCATAGAATCTATCTTGATCATGGTATCTACGATCTTTATTCCTATTAAAATTGTTATTATTTTGATTCCTTCTGAACCCATTTTTGTTTCGGTAGTTGTTATTTGGTGGTAGTGACTCTATTTCAAAGTCCTGTGAATTATTATTTGTATTGTCACCAGTGTTTGTATTTTCTACTGCTTGATTTGGTGGCAGGTTGGTTTGTACAAAATTATTATTATTTCTATGGTTATTATGCTGTATATTGCTTGTGGAGACAGCTTGAACACAATGAAGGTGGTTTTCAAGGTCTTTGAAACTTTTAATGGAGGCGGTGGCCAATGCTAGTTGGACGTGATACGGCATCTTCTTAAGTGCGATGTGAGCTAAGGTAATATCGGGAATCTGGTTGTCTAGCTGCGAATTTTGATAGCGTAACCGTGAGACGAATGCGGTGTATATGTCTGACCACTTCTTTCGTCAAAATTGGAGGATATTATTTTGATCACAATTCTTGTTGTCTATCTAGGCTCCAATATTGCTCGAGGAAAGCTCTCAGAAATTCTTCTAGGCTGTTGAATTCATGTGCACGTCCATGAAGGAAGAGCAGAGGTTCCCCAATTAAAAGAGAGGATAGCCGGAATCTCCATACAGGCCAACTGATTGGAACTAAGTCCTGTACCACTTTTAGCTGTTCTGCAAACGCTTTAGGTGTCATGTGGAATTTTGTGTTATCAAATTTTCCTAATCCACTGATTAATTGTGACACCTTCTGTGTTTCGGTACTGCTACTATCTCACCTCCTTCTCTCACTCTACTCATATTCATTTCAAGTTGTGATATTTTTGTGTGTGTCTGTTTTATTTTACTATTTAAATCGATTTTGGTATCTTGCAACTCGCTGTCTAGTTGGGTGATGGTTATTTGGTGTTGGTTTAATTTTTTTCGGTTTCTTCAACTCTATTGTGAATTAATGTATGTTCGGTTACTAGACTTTCAACTCGGGTTTGAGTAGTACTTAGAGACGTGTTTGTTAGGCTAAGTTGAGTGTTAATTTCTTGTACAGATTTTTCTAATGGCTGGGTGGAATCTCTAATTTGCTTTTCCAAATTCTTGCAGGTGGTGGCACACTCTGTCTTCTGTTTCTCTACTGCCTGTTGTATGTCGGTTTTGGTTTGTTTTACAAGATTTTCTAGTTTTTTGTTTAATCCATCAGTGTGTTCACTTACGTTTTGCATGACCTTGTTTTCCAGTTCAATCGCATGCTTGCTCCAATCTTCACTCAGTTCCTTCCTCAAATTCACCTGCATGTCATCCATTCTTTTGTTGAGGCATACAGTAGTGTCATCTAACTGCTTTCTCATATCCTTCATCTCTTCCCTGATGTCTCTGATCTCTACTCAATCCTCCATCCATTTTTTCTATTTGATCCTTGATTCGACTGTCCATTCCTTCCATTCGACTATCCATTTTTTCTGTTTGATTATTGATTCGACTATCTATTCGACTACCCAGTTTCTCTTGGGAATCTTTGAGCAGTTTCTCTTGGGAATCTTTGAGGTCATTACTTATTTTGAGCATGAGAGTGACCAAATCGGTTGGAGTGTCATTCGTTAATCTGGAAGTCAGCGGACCCAGTTCATCTGGCGAGAGTTGTGCACTAGGATTGCCCGTGGTCGGCCACGGCGTACGCGGAGGACCTTCTGTCGGGACGACCTCTGGTTCCAGGCGGGTGGAAGACAGCTGACGAAGATTTTCAGGGTCGAAGTTGGCGCTAGTGATACTTCCTGCGTCTCGCTCCCTGGGCGCTGTCTCATCAGTGTTGTTTGTTGCCTCGGGGTTAGGTGTGGTCACCGCAAAGTGTTGTTGTCTCCCAGCTCCATGTAGGACACAGATGAGTTGGCTGAGAGGTTCTCCATGATGGTGAGTTAGGATTTGGACAGCTGGGCTAGTGGTGAAATCCAAGGATGTCGCGGTCCGATGGTGTGAACGCGGCGTGAAGGGTGTAGGCGCGGCGTGGAAATAGATGCGCGGCGCGAGTGCGATAGTGATTCGAGTGCAGTGAAATGTTGACCGAAAGGATTAAGTGATAAGTGATATATACAGTGAGACAATAAATTTTCCAAGACTTATTACAAATAAACATGCACAAAATAAACATGCAATGATAGTTAAATCAATAGATATCTGGTAATTACCAGTAAATAAATTTTTATATATGGTAACTATTAATAAATAGCCCTATATTCAATGCTCATTAATAATCTGGCGATTTTCAAACTATCACAGATAAACAATAAATAAACAATTAATACTCCTAATATCTTGCCTATGAGATCAATTCTGGGGATTTTGCTTAAATTAATAGATTAATTAACAAATTAATAAGCCCCCAAGACCTTAATGCTCTGGTAAACTAATAATATTTTGGTACCTTTAAAGCTTTAATTTCAAGGTTAAATAAGTTAGCTTTCTTAATAGGCTACCTAAAATAATTATTTGAATGATCACGGAATGTGATTCGAAGCAATAAATGCATATATCTCTTTAAATCATTGGCGATATATCTGAGTATACTCTTCCTCGACGTCTCCTCAGGAATAATTTAATAATGAAATCAATATTCAAATTAATTAATTACTTTATTAAAGCTTGGCAATTCCATAAGGTATATTTTCAATTTCAAAAAGTTTTCAACCATCAACTCTGTGATTTCTGAGTTCAAATTTTTTGGCTTTCTTAATAAAGAAATCTTGTACATCTCCTTCAGGCCGCCATGTTGGGTGCCATGTGTAACATTACTTTGTAACAGCCCCACGTTATGGTGCCATGTGTAACATTACTATGTTGTGGGTCATGTGTGTAACGCTATTATTTTTATGTTGTATGTCCCGTGACGTCAGGATCAAGCAAATATAGTCAAATGTGTCACAAGATAAGGGAGAGCTATATGATGGACTATAGTCACGCATCAAAGACAAGATCTCAATTCACTTATGTAACACACTTGGCTACATACTCCTTACGTGACTGGGCATGTCAAAATTTGGCCTTGCAAGGGCTCATCCAGGATATTGATATTTTCGTAAATTAAATAAATTTAATGTATCAATTGGGATTGCCAAGACAGGTGCAAGAACGACTAGAAAACCCAGTAATTAGGTGAAAAAACTTGGAGTATATTCTCCTGTTCCTTCAGAACACACAACTTGAACAATTAAATGAATTTTACAAGTTTCTGTTAATAATTATTAATAACAATAAATAGCTTGTTACAAAATTTATATCTCGGTAGAGCGTGGGTGTGGATATTTTGCCTGGCAAATAAGATATTACAAAATCTCTAAAATTATGAAAGTCTTAACTACTAGACCATGAGCTCATGTTTCTATGCTTCACGCAGTATGATAATTTTTCCCCACTATTTCACTTTAAAAGAGGCTTTTCGCGCCTTTGGCCAAAGGATTAAATAAACGGATCACTCACAGTATTGGCGATGCTTCGACGTTGGTTACCGTATCCTGGTTTAGGCAGCCATCTCAGGGTAGATTGGATTCCGTGTGTCATCTCACGATACTGCTTGGCTCTGGACCATGGGTTATAATATTTTCGCGACTTTATATGAATTTAAACAATTATATATTGCCACAGCTCAATATATCACAGTTAGAAAACATTTAAATTGAAATTGAAACTGATTACATTTGAAAATAATTAAACTGCACTCATGTGCTCAAAAGCAACTGCTCTCTAAGGAGTCTCAAACGGAAGAGAATTACCCTTGCTAAAATTCAAGGAAACAGACTTTTCAATAGAACATTCTAGAATTTTTAATGAAATGCTGGGTTGTGATTGGTCAATTTAATATCGTGTTTTTTGACGTCAGTACAATGCACAAAGTAGTTCCAACATTTAGCAACAATAACCATTTAAATAATATACGATATATTATATATAATACAGAATAACATATAGGACATTAAAATCTTTTCAATTTTTATTTTTATTTTTGGAAGATGCCTTTAAAAATATTCTTTACTTTTCAACTCCACTGCCAAATTCAAAAGGTGAACTGAAAGTTTATTGCTAAATTAATATGCATCCAAATATTTTATGCCATAAAATAACTGACTCCTAAAATAGTATGATCTCATATACAACAAATATTTCCAAAATATATTGCTATGTTCGTGAAACCACCGAAGACATGAGACCTGTATATACATCATTTCACCGGCTTGGGATGATACTTTTGGTGAGTACAAATAATAATATGCATTATTTAATAGCAAGTTAACATATGTGGCTTAAGTATTTATACATTTTATAAATAATGGATGAATCATAATTTTTCCAATGATTTTATTGGCATTGACATCTTTCAGTAGATGATTCATATAGGCAGTGGTATGTTTTGATATTTTGGATGAAGGTTATGGCTATCTTCAATATTTGGATTTTTCAATTACATAAATTAACATCAAAGAATACAAATAAATATACAATGTGATATGAGTCAGAGATTTTGGTGGTGAGTCGGAGCTTGCTTCCTTGTTATCATTATTTTATCAATATTGAGTACTGCTAAATTAGGTCAGCTTACCGTTAATTATGCTATCTATTATAATACCAGCACTTAGTGGTCATTGACAATATTTTATTGAGGCTTTATTTGGTTGCCAGAATTTGTATCGTGACATTACATAACTATATTGAGAATCTCTTCTCGAGTTGAAATTTCCTCAATGATTTTTCTCATTAACGACTGACAGAATTTCCTGTTTGACATTTCTGTAGCATGTTTGCTTGCTTGTTGCATGACTAAGGAGTTCCACATTGCTGAATCGATTCATCAAGCAACACCATTAAAACTTTGACACACAACTTCGACATGAACACCTATTCTATACTGCCAACTTGCACCCTGAACAATGAACCCCTTATTCCTCTATTCACCTCGAAACCAATTATTACTCTTTGAAAACTAGCTGGAATCGAATTCATATAAGTTTGCAGTGTGCAGATGGTTTGTTGCAAGGTGAATAGAATACAAGGTAGCGTTCACAAGGATTATGTTTCTTCTTCTTCTTTCATGTTGGCATCACCCTCAGAAAAAAGGTGAATAAACCAGGATCAACTTTACCTTGGATCAACTGATTATTGAGAAGTAGCTCACAAACATCAGCGCGCTTAGTGAGAGACACAGGAAAAACCTGGGGGGATTGAAGATAGGTTATCATTGAATCAAATGTAAAAATGCCTGTTTCCAAACCCATCATATTTGATAAATATTTGATAAACACAGAACTATCTTTTTTTCTTACATATATACTAATTTATTTTGCTATTTCAAAATGTCTGAATTGTGCCTTTACTACCAGAATGTTAATGGTTTAAGAACTAAGTTAGATGAATTTTCAGAGAATCTATTGAACTCTAACTTTGATGCAATAGCTTTGTCTGAGACCTGGTTATACTCTCATATATCCGATCAAGAGTTATTTGATAATAGGTATACATCAATTTATCGAAATGATTTACCTAATGACGGCAGCAGAGGGTGGGGAGTTCCTATAGCTGTAAAGGATTGTTATAGTTTGAATTGATAGCCTCCTCCCATGGTGAGGGCTTCCAGTTTTGTGTGTAAAGGTAAAAGTTTGGTCATTGTAATATATTTTTGATTGTTGTATATATTCCGCCTGCTTCCAATCTGAATGTTTTTGAAAGGTTTTATGATTGTGTTGAGAGTCTCAATGGATTGATTGATGGTAATATTATTCTGGTTGGAGATTTTAATCTACCCGAGATAAACGCGGCTGATTTCAACTTGCTTTCTGGCTCTGTACGTGCGCGTAGGCTCAATAATTTCTCAACTATGTTCAACTTGGAAATGAAAAATAATGTTATTAATGTCAATGAGCGTACTCTGGATTTGGTTCTCAGCAATATGGATTTGAGTGTGAATAGGGATTCATCACCTTTGGTAAGTGAGGATGCTCATCATCCTGCTTTGGAATTAGTATTTGTTGTGCCTCATTTCAATTTAGACCGTAATCTCAATTCTTTTGTAAATAACCTTGTATATAACTATAAAAGAGCTGATTTTTTGAATTTGTATATTGATATAAGTAATATTGATTGGTCGTCTCTATTGTATGACAGATGTTGCTGAGGCTGTAAATGAGTTTTACAAAATTTTATTCTCTGCCATAGATTTACGTGTGCCTAAGAGAAATGATGCCAGAAAACAGGGCTATCCTTTTGTTTCACTGTTGAAATAATAAGAGAGATTAAGCTTAAGAACAGATTGGCTAGGAAACGAAGACGTTCTGATGTAATTAATCGTAGGTTTGTATTGATCAGACGTTCTTTAAAAGCTAAAATACGTGAGGCCAATGCAAGATATTTACTTTCGGTTCAGTCTTCAGTTAAAGGAGATATCCGCTATTTTGGTCCTATGTGACCAATAAGCGTACTGCTGCAGCCCGTATGAAGAAAACCATGTTTCTGAATTCAACAGTCCTTGAAAATAATTCTGATATTGCAAATGGTTTTGCAAATTACTTTGCGTCAGTGTATGATGATTCGGTTGGGTCTTCAGGTGTGAGCTCACCGGCTGTGTCTCAACAGAGTGTTCTGGATTTGAGGGCTATCTCTATTGAAAACGTTCAGAGAGCTATTAAATCGCTCAAGCCTAGGGCATCATGTGGTCCGGATGGAATTCCTCCTTTCTTGGTGAAGGGATGCTCTGATCTTCTGTCCATTAGCCTCTGCTTCATATTTAATCTGTCTCTGAAGCTTGGAGTCTTCCCAAAAGAATGGAAGCTCTAGGGTATCACCAATATGTAAATCTGGTAACAGGCAAGGCATTACTAACGTGCGGCCAAGAAGCTTGACTAATGTATTTTCAAAGTCTTGAGAATGTTATTTTTGATTATATTTACAAACACATGTTGAACAATTTTAATAATCAGCAACATGGCTTCTTACCAGCTAAGTCGACTAATACAAATCTAATTGAATTTTCTGGTGACATATTGCAGGGTATGGATTCTTCGGGGAGGGTTGATGTTATATATATCGACTTTCGCCGAGCATTTGATCTTGTTAATCATGATGTTCTCCTGCGTAAATTACTAGCCTATAACATATCTGATTCAACTGTTAAATTTCTGTCTTCTTATTTGAAAGACAGGAAACAATTTGTTTCTTATGATGGTTGTGATTCTGATCCATATGGCAACATATCAGGGGTCCCACAAGGTACATCCTTGGGTCCTCTTTTATTCCTCATCATGATTAATGATTTACCTGATGTGTTGAAGAACTCAAAATGTCTCCTTGCCGATGACGTGAAGGTATATAAAACTATTACAAATGTTGATGATTGTAATTTATTGCAGGAGGATGTTGATAGAATAGTCACATGGAGCTCTGAAAATGGTCTGAAGATCAATTCCGATAAATCGAACATGATGACTTATTCAAGACAACATCTTCCTTTCAATTTTTCTTACCGCTTAAATGGTTCAGCTCTTCCAGTTATTACGTCATGTAAGGATCTAGGAGTCTATTTCATGAATGATTTCAGATTCAATTCTCATATTGAACATGTTCTGAGTGTCTCTAACAAACTGTTAGGCTTTGTAATTAGAACATGTAGAAATTTCAATGATCTGGATACTATTACCTATCTTTATAAGTCCTTGGTGAGAAGTAGATTGGAGTATGCCTCAATAATTTGGGATCCTTATCACACTGAATATTCTGATTCTCTTGAAAAGTTCAAAATAAATTTCTACGTTACTTGTATTTCAAAAGTTTGGTTACTATCCTGTTTTGCTTACCCGACTTCTCAACTCAGGAAAATGTTCAAAATTCCTACTCTAAAATCCAGACGTAATTTTCAGTCTCTCATTCATTTATATAAAGTGATAAACGGTAATATACGGCATGCTTTTCACCTTGAAAGACTGGGATTTTATGTACCGACCGTATCGCGTGGAAGATATTTTTCGTTTTTTATCCCCAGATCTCGAACTGTACAAGATTTCAACTCTCCCATCAATCGCTCTATGAGACTCTTCAACACGGTATCACGTAATATTGATATTTTCAATCCCTCTTTAAATGCATTTATAAAATCTTGTGAATTGCTATTAAAATATTAGGATTTCCCTGTTCTTTTGAATTGATTCATTCTTTCTCCTTCTCTTATTTTTTTTTTCTCTTCCATTACTTTTATTTCACTTTCTTTTTCTTTTTACAATAGTTTTCTTCCTTACTTTACTATTTACTTACTTTATTGTTACTTACTTATTTTATTATTTAATTTATTGATAACCTATTAACCTACTTTATTATTTCATTAAAGGAATGTCAAGTGAACTTTGTTTATTTCTGTACTATATTTATATTGAGATTTATATGCTATACAAATTTTTTGATTTTCTTGTATTTAAACAATATTTATTTAATTGTAATTATATTCATGTAATCGTGGAGAGCGGTTCTGGGCAAAATGCCCGTCGCATCCACTTGCTGTAATGCTTTTTTCCAATAAATTGAAATTGAAATTGAAATTGAATATTCAGCCAAAATATTCCAGTAACTTATAAAATCAAAACTTCAGTTGTCTCTTCAAGAGAAAAGAAACAAAGATAATTTCAATTTGATCCTCTTTCCAAAAGCATTCCTTTCCAAAAGAGAGTGAAATATGTAGTGATATAAAATATAATATTGAACGCAAATAGATGAAATATGAAAAATATAAGATGTAAATATAATGTTGTAATTGAATTAAATATTATTCGTGTGAAATAGTTTATGTCTCTGGAATAATAATGTTTATCATACATACGATACCGATGGTTACACATAGCGGGAAGTTCAAACTTAAAAATCCTAACCTAGCAAGAAGACTAGGCTTTACTCTAAAAATAGTACTTTAATCCAATTAATACATTCATTAAAACACATTGAAACCACTGAATAATAGATAGCAATAAAGTATTGATGATACCTTAATGATTTAATTGAATTGTATCTCAAAATCGTGTTTTGTCCCTATCTCACAATGATTAAAATCCCCCAGGTTGTTCACTCTCTCTCACTAGAGCGCGCTGATCAGGTCTATCAGCTACTCCTCAATAGATTGAAGTTGCACCAACAAGAATCGACTTTACCTTGGATTAACTGATCCTGTTGGATCAACCCAACATACGAATAAACAACAGTTTTATCGCGACTGTACCGTGGCAAACTGTTTATCTATTCACTGATCAGAGCCTGACCTCTACCGTAAATTCAATTTCGGAACTCGGCAAACTCAAAATTCCATTTGGCATTGTGAAATATTGGTTCCAGCTCCACTATAGGTATACAAGCGTCATAATAACCGTCTACATATCAGTGATATATAGATTATATATATAAAATTGATTATAACTATGTATATATCAGTGGTTGGGCTTTCTCTCTAAATAACACTCGCCAAAACAGTGCGGTGGTGGAGCTTCCTTGATTTAGCGATGCTTGTTTTGTTGAGTGAGCATACTCTCAATTGGCAAACATCCATGTGTGCTAAATTATTGCTAAATGTCATGTTAATTGCTGCAGCTATATAATGTACAACTGTACAACACTTTATCAAAGCAATACCGACCATGAATTAGATTCTGCAGCTATCAAAACCACACAGTGTTACACGCGATCTGGTGGCGAATTTTCGAAACACAACATAAACACAAACACTCACACACCGCATGCAGAACCTTCGACCATATTGTATAGAATATACATGGTCGTAGTGCAGAACTGTGGATAATTTTGAGGTTAGAGTTAGGGGTGAATTATTATAGCCTCACTCGAAATAACACACACACAAACACAAAAATTGGTTAAATTGTTTTGGATGGAACTGCATCATATAACGCTTGAACTAACTACACACATAGAATCACAGTTATGAATTTGATTTGTAAGTTTTGAGGTTAGGTACTTCAACTCCACACTCTTGTAAAAAATAATGGACCTTCAATGTGTACTGTACAGTCAGAAGTGGTTGATGAAATATAGCAGGAACCTTTTAAATTGTCATAAAACAGCTGATTGATGTACGCTCGTTTACTAACGTTAAATCAGCTGTTTTCTGACAAGTTGAAAGGATCCTGCTATACAACAGTTATTCATGAACTCACGAAAACTCCATAAATAATTTGGGTAAACTAGAATTTCATTATCATAATAACGATAATGATAAATAATGTCCTAAAGAATAGTAAATTTCAATTTCAATTCATTTTATTGCCAAAAAACAAATAACAAATAAATAATTTGGGTAAACTATAATTTCATTATCATGATAATGATAATGATAAATACAGAGTATCTTCCAAAAAAAAAACATTCTCTTATTTTGTCAATTCTTACGAATTCACGCGAAATAATCCAGTAGGCTACCTAGAAAACTGGCGGTTTTGACAGTGTAACTTTCAACCGAGAAATCATGATATTTCAGTTATTTATTATCGGATTTTACAAAACCAGGTATCAATTTCTTCAGAATTAAAAGCTCTAAACTAAATTGTAATGATACAATTTTTGTAAAGACCAATACTTCCTCCGTAAAATCAAACTGAAAATTTCATTCAGCCGCCATTTTGAAGAATTGAGATATTGGAAATCAAGCATGACATCTTCCCAATGAGATCTTCCAATAAGACATGAACGAACGCAATCGGTTGACAAACCACGGTGGAGTTCTGCTCAGTAATAATTCATGTTTGCCTATTTTATACAAAGATTTAAAGTGTCTGTCTAATTTCAAAGAATAACGATTTGGAAAAAAAACTAGAGCAACAGGTTTAAAAGGAAAAGGAGAGCAACACGTTCTCAGAGATCCCGTTAAGGAAAACCAAACATTGATTGAATTGTTTGAAGTTTTGTCAACATTTCAATAAACAAAACTAAATTTCCAAAGTGAATTGTGCCTAAATTTGATCCATTGTTTGCATTTGCACATTAGGTCACAGTCACAGAATTATTGATAGATAAATGATAAATGACTTTATTTTTCACTTTCACATTACAAAAGTGCTGTGGGCGAAGTTGGGGCATACAAGCCCCCTCTTCCACTTGACCCATAATGCTGAGCATACTAGAACTTGAAAGAATAAACTGATCTACCTAGTCTAAGTTAGATGTGTCTAAGTAAATCACTTAATTTGAGTCTAAGTTTTGTGACTTCTTGGTAGAAGAGCTAAACAGACTCGGAAATACCGATATTTTTCAATATAAGACGCGAAAGAAAGTAATGAAGCAATATGAAGAGATTTGCTCCAAGTCGTTCTGTTTATAAACGAGAGGCAAGAGTAAGATTTATGGACTCAATCTGTGCTGGATGCAGCGGAACCGTTTAAGGCTAATGGTGCAATGAAGACAGCACAGCTTGCGAAAGCCCTGTTGAAAGCCTAGCTTACAAAATAGAGTAATATTGAAAACCGAGTAGGAACAGTATGCAAGGAGGTGGGGTACAGGTAATAGACGAGGAATAGCAGGAGCAGGGGGAGGAGGATGAGTAGGAAGAGGAAGATGAAAAGGAGGAGGTAGAAGAGGAGGAGGAGGAGGAGGAGGAGGAGGAGGAGGAGAAGGAGAAGGAGGAGGAGGAGGTGATGAAGGAGAAGGAGAAGAGAAGGAGAAGGAGAAGAAGGAGAGGAAGAAGAAGAAGTAGTAGGAGAAGAAAAATAATAATAAGAAGAAAACGAGAGAAAGAAGAAAAAGAGAAGAGAATACGGAAGAAGGAGGAGGTGAAGAAGAAGAAGAAGGAGGAGGAGGAGAAGGAGGAGGAGAAGGAGGAGGAGGAGAAGGAGGAGGAGGAGAAGGAGGAGGAGGAGAAGGAGGAGGAGGAGAGAAGAAGAAGAAGAAGAAGAAGAAGAAGGAGAAGAAGAAGAATAAGAAGAAGAAAACGAGAAAGAAGAAATAAAGAGAAAAGAATACAGAAGAAGAAGGAGAAAAAAGGAGGAGATGAAACAGCAAAGAAGAAGAAGAAGAAGAAGAAGAAGGAGGAGGAGGTAGAAGAAGAAGGAGGAGAAGGAGGAGGAGGAGGAGGAGGAGAAGGAGGAGGATGAGGTGGAGGAGGAGGAGTAGGAGGAGGGGAGCTGGAAGGACCGAGGAGGAGGAGAAGAGGGAGGAGAAGAAGAAGGAGGATGAGGAGAAGGAGGAGGAGTAGGAGGAGATGAGGAGGAGAAGGAGGAGAGGAGGAGAAAAAGATAGCACATGAAGAAATACAAAGGAAGGAGAAGAAGAAGAAGAAGAAGAAGAAGAAGAAGAAGAAGAAGAAGAAGAAGGAGAAGAAGAAGAAGAATATGAAGAAGAAGAAGAAGAAGAAGAATGTGGAGACAAAGAAGAGGAAGAGGAGTAAGGGTTGAATACTAGTCGAACTTAATGAAGATATCAGTAGAGCAAGTAAGTCCAACGTACAGGCTACATTGAAGACCAGGCCTTAGAAATGGTTACAGGGGCCGAATATATACATAGCTATAATCCGCACGTTATATCTCGCAATATCTATAGCTATAGCGAGTCGGCTACAGCAGCCTTCCCTCTTGAAACTAATAATGAACCTAGACTTCGCTCAACTGACAGCATAAACACTGTAAACTTGGCCTGTTTCATTTCAAACTACATAATTATCATCAATCTGACCGGATGGGTTGTTGTTGATTGATTAAACATGGAGTTGTGACTTCAATTTGAAGGTTCTAGAGTTCCATTTGTTCTCAAAAAACCCAAAGTTCTCACGAAAAAAAACGTTCATGAATACGGACCTCAATTTCAGAAAATTAATTATCTAAAATAATCATTTTAAATGAGTCAATTGCTGTTTACAAATGGGGAAACAAACATAATAAATATTAAATTCTCCACATTTCTACGAGAATAAAAATGAGATGAAAAAATTGACAAAAGGAATTTTAAATACCTCAAGAAAAATCTATTTTTGATGTCAAATTATACATCTTAATACAGTTTAATATCTGTATGAACTCTCAAACAATGATTCTGAACTCAACTGTTATTCTGATTAACAACATGTGATAAACAAAATTTAAAGTCTTCCATGTATTGAAGAAGTTGAAGAGTAGAATGACTAGCTTCTAACATGGAGTTTTTCAACGATTTGCCATCCGCCAAATTGAAAATATTCTGCTATAGTTAGATTTCAGACGTATCTGAAGCAGAATCGCTGAAGACACAATAATATTATTTCCATATTATTTCTCCAAATTCCGTTAGTATTATCTATCATTTAATTCTCGAAAAATTATTTCAACAACCAATTAATCAAAATCTTGTGATTTGAAATTGTAAAAAAATCTAGGGGACACCCGGGTTTGAACCGGGGACCTCTCGATCTGCAGTCGAATGCTCTACCACTGAGCTATATCCCCTTTGTTATTGCCTGGAACGTTTTAAACTCTCTCAGCTTTTTATCTGTGATAGCCAACACGTTTCCTGTTGACTTGCATCAGTGGATTAGTTTTTAGTGTTATCTTTATACTGTACAAAATACGCAATCTTTTTTTTGTGATCGGAATTCCTCAGTGGTTTCTCAACCGAATAACTAAACCTTATCGATACCTAAATCGATAGCTTTTAAATGATGTTTCTATCCAGACCCATTAGCGAAATACATTCACTCACTCACTCACCTACGCACACTCTCACTCACTCACTCACTACCCTCTCCCTTCTGCACTCACTTACTCATTCATCAAAAATTTTCAGAGATCAGTCAATCGTGTAAATTCGTGAGCCCTAACAGCTAGCACGAGGCTGAACTCGAAAGTTCCAAATATATTCACGAATCACAGTGATTGAGCTTCACGCTTCTACTTAAAATTTGATAGATTGTAAGTAGATTTTTAGATTATTTTTAAAATTTTCTCATTTTTCTTTTTTTAGATTTCTAGATTAATTTTAAGTAGATTTTTAGATTTTCTCATTCTACTCATCTTCCTGTTCCTCCTTTTTCACTACTACTACTACTCCTTCTTCTCCTTCTCCTCCTCCTTCTCCTCTTCCTTCAACTTCGTCTTCTTCTTCTTCTTCCTCTTCTCTTCTTCTTCTTCTTCTCCTCCTCGCTCCTACTCCTCCTCCTCCTCCTCCTACTCCCATGTGAGACTTGAAGCTAGTAGTGGATTTCGCTACGACATGAAATTGCACCAATCTGTAAATTCATGAGAGTGTAGTTAGCCCACCCATCGCTTGCTGCTAATCGCAATCAAAATTCAGCCAAACTGTCCTACTTGCTTAAGCGCACTCCAGTCCCATCCAACAGCTTGAGCGAAATTCCGTGCCATTCATCAATATGCACGATCTAATTATAAGCTACAGCTTGTAAACAATGTTATTTGCACCCTACGTGATTAAATGCCACAGAGAACAGATTAGGATAGATGTCCCATCGTACGTTAAATTTTGTGACCAGAAATGGAGGGGCCGATCCTAGCGACATCAACGAGCTAAATATAGTAAACCATATTTAGGTTTACTATATTTAGCTCGTTGAGCGACATCTCTTAGAACTCAGAGTAACTGGAAACGTAACTGTAAACTCGCCAGTGGCGATGAGACAGACAATGGGCCGTATGAATAAAAACTGAGCATATGCTCATAAGCACGAGCATGAAGCATAAGGTTTTATTGAAAAAAATTGACAAAAAATTGAAAATGGGAAGTTACCGCCCCCAAAGTTTGCCGCTCCAAGCGGCGGCATTGCTCTTTAATATAACTTTCAATAAGAAATTCAATTAACATTTTACTTGTTTAAATGCTATTACATCTACTGTATTAAAAAAGCAGTCGGTTTTGCTTGAATTTATTGAATTAATTGAGCTATTTTAGTATGAGCAAAAGGTGAAAAGCTGCTCTAGACAAGACTCAACTCTCAACTTTTTTGAAGCACTTGCTTCAAAAGCTGAGCAAATGCTCTAGTAACTCTAGTTTATTCATACAGTTTTGAGCATAACCTCTATTTTTGAGCAAATGCTCAAACTAATTTTTGGATGAGCATGAGCATAAGGTTTTGCTCTCTTTTATTCATAGAAAATGAAGCAAATGCTCAATATTTTAGAAGTATAAGCAAATGCTCAACTTTATTCATACGGCCCAATGGGTGTGCGAATGAGAGTGAGTGAGTGATCAATTGAGAGAGAGAGGGACCAGCGTCAGCGCTATCTTACCTTACGGCGCCCGAACTACATACGTGGCCATCACTATTTGACAGCACTCAAAACCGGCACACAGTTCCCTATGCCTTGAACGATCTACTAGAGAGTGTTGCTTCTCTATGGTCTGTCGAGGTGAGATCTTCTTATTCATGATTTTGTTTGGAATCTGGTGTATTACCATGATTGGATCCAAGTTATCAGATCCAAGGTAGTGTTCTTTCATTTACAGAACTAAAACCATGGGTTTGATTCGTTAAAAAAATGAAGCGATCAACAGAAATATCTCAAGATCTGTGTCTGACAAATCTTTTGAAAGCATTTTTAATGGATATCCGAGAACATTTTATGGAGTTCAGTGTATTACACTATGGCGGTTTTTAGGAAAGAAATTCTTCACTGGAATAATAATGTATAATTCAACAAGATTGTTTGCACCGGAGAAGAATAATGAAGAAGATAGATGAGGAGGAGAAGATGAAGAGTGACGGGAAGGAAAGGAGGAGGAGGAGGAGTGGGGGATGGAGGAGAACAAGACAGGAAATAAGGATGAAGAGGAGAAGAAGGAGGAGTAGAAGAATGAGGAAAAGATTTAAAAGGAAAAGGAGGACGAGGAGCGAGGAGAAGAAGAAGAAGAAAGAAAGAAGAAGCAGAAGAAGACAGGAAATAAGGATGAAGAGGAGAAGAAGGAGGAGTAGAAGAATGAGGAAAAGATTTAAAAGGAAAAGGAGGACGAGGAGGAAGAGTGAGGAGAAGAAGAAGAAGAAGCAGAATATAGGAAATAAGGATAAAGAGGAGAAGAAGGAGAAGTAGAAGAATGGGAAAAAGATTTGAAAGAAGGAGGAGGAGGAGGAGGAAGAGTGAGGAGGGAAGAGGATAAGAAGAAGAAGAAAAAGAAGGAGAAGAGGATGCGACTGTTGATGAAACTGGTAAAACAATAAAAGATATCAACATTTCATGAAGAATGTAGAGAAAGAGTTGGAAGATCAAACGAAAGCAAAATAATAAGAAGAAAAGAAAAGAGGAGCGGGAGATCGAAAGAAGAACATGACAATGAATAATTCAACAACAGGAATCTTTCGCGGCGCACGTAATGAAATTGCAGATTCAGCATAATGTAGAACATTTTGCTAAACGTTGTGGTTTGAGCTCGGTTCGAGATTCAGAAACTGAAACTGAAAACGAAATCCGACACTGTTCAAATTGGTGGAGAAGAATTTTTTATGAAGGCGGGAGAATCAAACGTGTATAGTGGGGGGATGGGGGCTAAACAGACACATGTTTGTTGATTATGCGCGCACATACGCACCTACACCCTTGCCTGTCTCCACCGTCATCAAAAACTTACGACTCTATGGCCCTTAAAATCATGAACTTTCCTTTCGTGAAAATTAAATTTCAGAACATGACGATCTCACGCTAAAAAGACAAATAAGTTTTAGTAATATTCAGATTGAAAATTTGTCAAGTCATATTTTTGTTCTCTAAGGCTAGGCGTACACCGGTTAGTCAAGACAAGACAAGACGAGATTAGTCACGTTTAGTCACAGTACTTCACATAGTTGCTTATGAACCAACACACACCGATTAGTCATTGCATCGGTGTGTGCTGCTTCATAAGCAGCTATGTGAATTACTGTGACTAACCGTGACTAATGTCGTCTTGTCTTGACTAACCGGTGTACGCCTAGCCTTAGTAATTATTCAGATTGAAAATTTGTTAAGTCATATTTTTGTTCTTCAAGCTGTTCCATGAACTAGGAGAAAATTTATTATTTTTGAAAATTTTTAACCGTTTTGAAACTGTAGAATGTGCAATTTCAATATAACTTAGTTTGCATTTTTTACACGTGAATTTGATGCAACATGAGTATTTCCAAGTACAATATTGGTATTACAAAATTATCAAATATTATCGTATATTAGCTAATACCATCCTAGACACCTGATACCTGATATTTTAGCTGAGCTATTTGATACCTGAGACCATAAGAAAAATTGAATCTTTTGAGCTATCCAAGAAATCAATAAAAATAATATTAGTTGAAGGAGCTAATTATTCGGTGGCAGATTTCAATGTTCTCTAACTCTGTAGAACTCTGTAGACTTAATCACTTTATACGTTAGTTTAATTTTATTGTAAAACTTTTGCTTTCTTGTTATGACTACTGTATACATACTCTGTAGACATATCACCTATCAATTGGGAGTATTGCCAAAAACTGATGTAATGTGATGAAGATGAATAAATAAATAAATAAATAATTTGAATTGTTTTGTATACAGTATTTGATATATTTATTTCTTATGTAGGTACGTATATCGTTTCATCAAATGAATTGATTGATTGATTGATAATTTCTCTCATTATTGCATACAAAAAACTCTCTCAATGGGTATTGTCCGGTTTTTTTTATTGTCTGAATATTTGTTATGGTGAAAAATGTATTAAATTGAAAAATCTTTTGGCGTATTCCTTCTTACTGAGCTTCCTCCAGTACGATATCTGATGTAAAATCTAGAAGAAACTCACACTGGAGAAGTATGTGATATGATACGGTACTGTAC
Source organism: Laodelphax striatellus (assembly GCA_017141395.1). Taxonomy (NCBI): domain Eukaryota; kingdom Metazoa; phylum Arthropoda; class Insecta; order Hemiptera; family Delphacidae; genus Laodelphax; species Laodelphax striatellus. The sequence continues at coordinate 3,129,130 of CM029537.1, forward strand.
TCCCAAACGATACAACTCTGAGCAGGCAAGCGGCGCTTTGCGCTGCACGGGGTAAACTCGTATAATATTATTGAAGAATCACTTACCAACAAGAATTCAATGGTAAATGGTAAAATGTATGCGTTTTACGTACCTGGAACAGAAAAAATACATAAAAATCAAATTCGAGACAATAAAGTATTTAAATTTGAATGATTTTATATATTCACATGGTGCAGGTTATTTTTAAAGCTGCAAAAAAATCTAGGGGACACCCGGGTTTGAACCGGGGACCTCTCGATCTGCAGTCGAATGCTCTACCACTGAGCTATATCCCCTATCCTGCGTGACATTATGTTTTCAGACATCTTCAATTCTCTATCAGCTGGAGAGGTATTATAAATCAATAACTTATATTTCCAGAGAAACTGTTATCAATATTTTTCTAATTTACGTGACTGCTTGCTTATCAGAAAAAATGTTGCTGATAAACTTCTAGTGACAATCACAGTAATTAGTCAAAATATTTCGAAAATGTAAGGCTAGGCGTACACCGATTAGTCAAGACAAGACAAGACGACATTAGTCACGTTTAGTCACAGTAATTCACATAGATGATCATGAAGCAGCACACACCGATGCAATGACTAATCGGTGTGTGTTGCTTCATAAGCAACTATGTGAAGTACTGTGACTTAACGTGACTAAACGTGACTAATCTCGTCTTGTCTTGACTAACCGGTGTACGCCTAGCCTTAGATGAATTTGTACTAAATGCTCTAAAAGAAATAGTTTGTTATTGATACCTAATCATTTAATAGTCGATGTATGAGGAGGTAGAGGAGTAGGAGGAAGAGGAGGAGGAGAAGGACGAGGAGATAGAGGAGGAGGAGGAGGAGGAGAAGAGGACGAGGAAGAGGGCGAGGAGGAGGAGGAGGAGTAGAAGGAGGGGGAATCCGAGAATGAGTTGATAAAAGGAAAAACTGTAATAAAAATAAAACCGGTCTATGTTTTTGAAACCTCATTAACGTTGTAATGATATTTTCTGCATCTGACAGCTGGCATTGTTCACTGTTATCATCTTCTTTATGTCACCGAAACCAACCTTTTTTTGTGTTCTTAATTATCACCGAAACCGGGAAAATCGCTATCAAGTTGACATCTCCACCACAGGAAAATTTTCCAACCGCTTTTCATTCTTATTCTATATTTTATCACAATTGGAATGAGGAGGTTATCTTTCTAAGCTTCATGTATTCGCTGTGAGCATCTACGGTGTTGCGCTCTGGTGGATAATCGTATGAATCTGTCCGAGAAGATTATCATGGGAAAGGATAGGCTTATGTACGTAAAAATTAGTTTATAATTGAAATAGAATTCCCTGTCGCTATTTTTCCTACTTATCGATTGTGGAATTATATTTAAAATGATAAAATGAACATATCGCATGTTTTTAAATATTATTATAATCTTTAATTCAAGTTTCAAAATCAACTTCGAAGGTTATGTTTCAAACAGACTGAGCAGACGAAGTAGTTTATCCACAGCTGAGTTCATTCCCATTGGTCAATATTCCGAAATGGTTTATGGGTGCGAGACTTCAAATCAATCATATGCTTTTGAACTGGATTTTTCACTCGATCAATTCAAAACTGAGATCCGATTTCTTTGTTGAATCACTTTACGTTTGGAAATATGGAGGGAATAGAAGCCGCAATTACTATTGTGAACGGTATTTATACAATTAGGAATACGAAAATACTTTAAATGCATTGTAAATGCTTATTCCCTATCCTTTCTCATGTTAAACGACTCGGTTTCGTTCACTAAAACTCCGCGTGAGCGCAGATGTCGATTTTATTATCCCCACCACCTACGTGCACACAGCGAATAGAGTAAAAAGCAGAAGAGAGATGTGTGAAGGACTATGATTAGAGAGTAGATAGAGAAAGAGAAAAGATGAGGACGAAGGAATAGGAGAAACAGAATAGAGAAAGACGAGGAGTAGAACAAGGAGAGTATAAAGAAGACCCAGAGAAGGAGAGGATCAATTTAAAAGATAGAGAGAGAGAGTTCACATGAGGTAATAATGACAACAAAGCTTGCGAAGTGGCTTTACGTGATAAAGTGGAAGTAGGTTGTTTACATTGTTCTGAAAAAAAACCGAAAAAATTCAACACCATTCCAAGTTTAATGTACTGTTCTAAACAATGGATGTCCCACTTTCTTTAATTAAACTTTTTTTCAAATTGTTGAGTCAACTGTTATCAACAAAATCGAATTTCAATTCTGTCACATGCAGTCTGTTAGTAATCCGCTTTTTTACAGTTTGAATGTTCCAAGATTTGAAGAGTTCTACAGTTCTTTACCTAGTTTAAAATATGTGAAGTTCATATACCTAGATTTAACCTACGATTTGAAGAGATCACCGGACTGGAATACGAAGGAAGTGAGTACCTAAATTTATATTCAATTTAGACTAGTATTAGGCTAGGCGTACACCGGTTAGTCAAGACAAGACAAGACGAGATTAGTCACAGTAATTCACATAGTTGCTTATGAAGCAACACACACCGATTAGTCATTGCATCGGTGTGTGTTGCTTCATAAGCATCTATGTGAATTACTGTGACTAAACGTGACTAATCTCGTCTTGTCTTGTCTTGTCTTGACTAACCGGTGTACGCCTAGCCTTATAATACATTATATTTTGAGGAAAAGTATTAAATAAATAAATAAATAAATAAATAAATAAATAAAGCTTTATTGACATTCTAAGAAGAACAAAAGCCTCTCTTACGAGGTTATAAAGATTGGCATTGCCCAAAAATAGTTTAATTTTACAGAGGAAAAAGTATTACCCATGCAGTAAATAATCGCTCTCAAACTTGAAGTGCATACTTTTTGGAACGCCTGTTCCTTGTATACCTTGTTTGTGGGACTTTCACATCATCCTAATGGATGTAAAGGTTTCCATCAAATAATTTTCACCTTGAAACTTTCAAGCATCTCCCGAAGTTCAGCTTTCGCTCAAAGAGATAGATCCCACTCTGTGGCGAAAATACTGTGTTTGATTTCCCAGTAATAGGAAAACAACATAAATAAATTAACGAAACCTTTCAGAGAATATGAATGATTCCATTTAATGGTTGTTTCAAAGGCTTCCATATTCAAATAAAATGATTACCTTTGACGTTTGAAATTATTATTATTTAGCGTATGGCGTATAGCTAATTGCAGGATATTAATCCTTTGTCAATTTATCAAAACAGCAAAATAAAATTATATACAATATTAGGTAAAAATACTAACTCACTCCATCCTTGATTGTCAGATACTTAGAGGCGGATATCTAAATTTCTTATGTACTCTCTTGCCCCGTCAGTCAGTATAACGAAATCTTTGTCATCTCCATTATAAGCTCTTCCTGCGCAGTGTCTTACTATGTGCCTCACTGTCTGCCGGGTCTCTCCACAGTCACAACCTGGATTATCAATAAATCCCCAGTCGCAGAGTGCTGCAGCACTTCGCCCATGACCTGTTCGAATTCGGTTTAGTGTGGACCACTCCGGCCTACTAAGGTTGAATCCAGCCACACTCTCACCTACTGAATAGTTCATGCACACACTGAGGGGGGCATTTTCAAGCCAGTCTTCCCTCCATTTCTCAATAGTAGAGAATCTCTCATTTTGAAGCTCTTTGGCCATTATCATGGGTGGGTGTCTTGACACCAATCTGTTCAAACCAAGAGCTGGTATATCCTGGTGTATGGGCAATTGTGTGTGCTTCATTACTCGATCAAATTCTCTCAACAGGGCACAGGATCTGCGGAATCTGGGTGGAGGAATATTACTCAGCACCGGCAGCCAGTACAAGGGAGTCGATCTTATTGTGCCAGAGATCATTCTCATTGTGTTGTTGAGCTGGGAGTCAATCTTCCTTACGTGGGTGCTATTTATCCACACCGGAGCACAGTACTCTGCCGCTGAGAACACCAATGCCAGTGCTGAGCATCTAAGAGTGCTGGCTGATGCACCCCATGTGGTACCACACAGCTTATGAATGATGTTATTCCTGGTTCGTAGTTTTGCAGAAGTCTTTTCTAGATGCTGTCTGAATGACAAAGTCCTGTCTAGAGTGACACCTAAATATTTTGGGTAGAAGTTGTGGTTCAGAGGTACACTCTCAAACTTGACTGTAAGTCTCTTACTGGCCTCCCTATTGCTTAGATGGAAGCAGCAAACTTCTGTTTTATTTAGATTGGGCTTGAGTCTCCATCTGTTGCAATATTCAGCAATCTCTTTGAAGTCTCCTGTGAGAGCAAGCTCGGTGTCTTTCATGGATTTCTCTTGGGTTGCTATGGCAATATCGTCGGCATATGCAAACACTCTTGACCTCAACCTGGGTAAGTCAGCTATGTACAGGCTGAATAGAAGTGGAGAGAGAACAGAGCCCTGAGGTAATCCATTACTCAGCATTCGTTTTTTACTGCATCTAGTGTCCATATGCACCCGGAATGTCCTCCTTTTCAGCATATTATTGATCAACCTGACAATACGTAAGCACGGCAAGGTCTGTAAGAGTTTAAACATCAGACCCTCTCTCCAGACTGTATCATAAGCTGCAGTTAAATCAACAAACCCCACAGATGTTTTCAGATTTTTCTGGAAACCAGCTTCAATATGGGTTGTTAGAGCAAGAACTTGGTCTGTACAGCTGCGTCCAGGTCGAAAACCAGCTTGCTCAACTGGAATGTGCTCCATTATTGTTGGGCCAATTCTGTTATAGACCAATCTTTCTAATATCTTTAGACTCACACTGAGCAGTGCAATTGGCCGATAACTCTCTGCTCTATCATTGGGCTTTCCAGGTTTTGCAATTGCTATTATCTTTGTCTCCTTGAACTCAGACGGTAGCTTTCCTGTATGCATTATGCTACTGTAAAAAAGAGATAGCCACTTCTTGGTTTTTGTTCCAGCATGTGCTAGGAATTCTGGACACATTCCATCAGCTCCTGCAGCCTTTCTCACTTTCAATCCTTGCAGGGCTATATCAACCTCCTCCTCAGTGAATGGCTGTGAGGTTTCTTGATCCATAGGGGTTGTATTTTCAAGGATCTTCAGTTTGAGCCGTATATCTTCTTCTGTGTCTTCTGTGACGTTTGAAATGTTTATTTGTGAAAGGGAGAAAAGTACAGTATGATTACTTTAACATAATACACAGATTCATAGAATGAATTTTGATGAAAAGGGTTCGTTAATTAAGTTTTTGAAGGTTATTTATGCCTTTGAAGGGTCGCTGTGCATTATCCCTTGAAGCTATCATTGTTCAATTGATGATAAAGAGTTTACAATTGAAAATATAATTTTTGCTTTTTATTGGTTTGGTAGTAAATTTTAGGGCCGGTTCATGAGCTCGGGATTTAGCCAAGTCCCAGACTAAAACGTGTGGCCACCGTAGCATCGACAAACGTTAGCCTCGACACTATGTGCTAAGGGCTCTCTATGCTGCTAACCCACTAACCTATCGAGACAAACGTTTGTCGATGGTACGGTAGCCACCCGTTTTAGTCTAGGACTTGACTAAATCCCGAGCTCATGAACCGGCTCTTAGAATGTCATCTAGCGGAATCAATAGGTAGAGAGGTATTTTTTCGTTGTCATCATACTCTACGGTCATCAGCAACGTCAAGAAATGATATATCTCTATTTATCTATCTATCTGAAGCCAAGCGTCAAATAAAATGAATCTTATTGTACTGACACAGCTAAGCATAACATCAGCTGTTTATTGAAAAATAATCTCGACAGAATAAATTCGACAGATTGGATAAAAATCTTCTATCTATCTCTATCTCTCTAATCTTATCTATCTATATTTTTTCATAATCATTTTATACTTGATATAATATAATATTACAGTAGAATATTAGAATATATAAATTCATATCAATATTCCAATCAACATAAGCACTAATCAATACAACCAATCTATAAACAGTGGAAGGGGGGGAGGAACAAGGAAAAGTTGTTTTATTGACTGAAACAGGGGTGAGTAAGGAATACCACTCATCCATAAAAATACCTGAAAAGGGGGAGAAGATGAAAAAGAAGAAGAATAAACAAGAAGAAGAAGGAGAGGGAGAAGAAGAAGAAGAAGAAGAAGAAGAAAAAGGAGAAGAAGAAGGAGAAGAAAAAGGAGAATAAACAGGAGAAGAAGACGGAGAAGAAGAAGAAGAAGAAGAAGAAGAAGAAGAAGAAGAAGAAGAAGAAGAAGAAGATGAGAGAAAAGAGGAAGAAGAGGGAAGAGAAGAAGATGAAAAAAAGAGGGAGAAAAGAGGAAGAAGAGGGAAGAGAAGAAGATGAAAAAAGAGGGAAAAAAATAAGTTGTTTTAATCCCCACCAATCCATAACACAGGGGGGAGGGGAAAATACCATTCATTCCTGGAACACCTGGAAGGGGGAGGTTGTTTCCCCCCCCCCATAACTGCAACCATTAGTATTCAGTAGCAGTCGACTACAGCGGGCCAATAAAGGTGAGAGGAGAGCCGTTGTTCATAGACACTATCAATCTCGGGGCGAGCGGACACTTTTCATGGGACACTCTGTATATAATGCTGGTCCTAGGTGGGCAATTTCAGCCCAGTTAGTTGATAATAGCCTCGTATTTCTTCATAAAATCACCTAATAACCAGACCCGGCTACAAAGGCCTCAGCTAGTTCATATCAAACAGCTCCATTCAACTGCTGGTACTGAAATTCTTCTTGTTTGTCTTCTTCATGTTCATTTGTTGTTATTCTCCTTCGTTTGTTCATGTTCTTCTTTTTCTTGTTCATGATATTCTCCCTCTACTTCTTCTATGAGTATTTCTTCCTCTTCCTCTTCATATTCTTGTTCTTCCTCTTTGAATTCATCTTTCTCTTTCTCTTCGCGTACCAACCCTTCTTCTTATTCATGTTCTTGTTCTTATTCTTATTCCTGCTCAAGTTCTTATCCCTCCTCTATCTTTTTTTTCTTCTTCTTCTTCTTCTTCCTCTTTTCTTCTTCTTCTTCAAGTTCTTCTTTCTCTCCCTCTTCTCCTGATTCTGTTACTATTCTCTCTTCTTCCCCCACTCTTCTTCACTTTTGTTCTTCTTGATCATTTCTTTCCTTGTCCTCATCAGCTTTTCCAAAGAGATGGGGAAGAAGATGAAGACGAAAAGTAGGAGAAGAAGTAGGAGAAGAAGAAGAAGAAGAAGAAGAAGAAGAAGAAGAAGAAGAAGAAGAAGAAGAAGAAGAAGAAGAAGAAGAAGAAGAAAGAAGAAGAAGAAGAAGAAGAAGAAGGAGAAGAAGGAGAAGAAGAAGAAGAAGAGAAGAAGAGGAAGTTGAAAAAAAGAAGTTGAAAAATAAGAAGAAGAAGAAGAAAAAGAAGAAGAAGAAGAAGAAGAAGAAGAAGAAGAAGAAGAAGAAGAAGAAGAAGGAGGAGAAGAAGAAGAAGAAGAAGAAGTAGAAGAAGAAGAAATAAGAAGGAGGAGGAGGAGGAGAAGAAGAAGAAGAAGAAAGAAGAAGAAGAAGAAGAAGAAGAAGAAGAAGAAGAAGAAGAAGAAGAAGAAGAAGAGGAAGAAGAAGAAGAAGTAGAAGAAGAAGGATAAGAAGGAGAAGAATAATTTTTATCATTTTTCAAACTTATTTTGACAAAGCAACATAAAAAATAATGTTTCCAACATTAAAAATAGTCTGTCTACTCTTGGTATTGTTCTAAAACCATAAAATGATGAAAACTATCTCTGGCAAAGGCAAATTGTAGGTAATAAGTGAATCACTCAATATAACGTATGATTTGCGTATCATTTCAATGGGAATTGGCAAAAGTATGGTGGATTTTAACCAATCAGAAGCGAGACAGCAAATGGCCACACTGTGCTTATACAGTCTCGAAATACAGACGAAACATTCTACTTAGTTAGTCTAGGACCATATAGTTAACACAGGACAAGGAAAACGCATCTCGGAAGTTATTAATAAATGCTCTACTACTTTGGTCTCTCCTCTTAACTTGTATTCCCTAGAGTTTCGTTACTTGTTTATAAAGGTGACAGAACATTATAACAGAGTCACGAACCGGGGATGCTCTGGGTGAGATATCAACCCTAAAATTACCATCTCGTAGGATTCTAGGGAACGAGGGTACATTGAAACATCTCTATTAACTCTCCTGAACTTGTTGTAATAGAGTAAGTTCAACTAACTTACGAAAGATTGATGAGACAGAGTGAAAGAGAGAGTGTGTGAGAGGGTGAGAGTAAGCGAAAGAGAGAGTGAGAGAGTGAGTGGTGGGAATGGGAAAGATGTATAAAGCTCATTGCGTCATTTGGGGCGGAGCGCTCACTCTATAGTTTATGAAAAGATTCTGCCAGGGGTCCAGAGGGCGGAGCCTTCTGGCTAGCTGAGGCGAGGGAAGCGAGCCTGCTGGTTGATTATTAGTATTCTATAACACAAATACAAAATATCATTGATATTATGTTAATTCAAATATTGAATAAAACTTGACAAATTTTAATCCAAATATTTGAAATGATTACTTTGAGTTCAGCTGATCTGTCTATTCAGTGTGGGGTTTACAATTTTTTGGAATTTTATCTTTCAAAACTGAATTTCATGAATAATTCGTTTAGCGTCGGATTGTAAGGCTAGGCGTACACCGGTTAGTCAAGACAAGACACGACGAGATTAGTCACGTTTAGTCACAGTAATTCACATAGTTGCTTATGAAGCAGCACACACCTATGCAATGACTAATCGGTGTGTGTTGCTTCATAAGCCACTATGTGAAGTACTGTGACTAAACGTGACTAATCTCGTCTTGTCTTGTCTTGACTAACCGGTGTACGCCTAGCCTAAAAGAAAGGTTTGTGAATTAGAAATGAACAATACAGAGAAAATTGAATTTTTATTCTGCACTGACGTCACACGATCAGCTGAAATGAGCGCATCATTCTTGTGAACACTACCTTGTATTTGGATGGGTCTCAAAGGACCCCCTCCATGAGCTTCAGGGATGGTAGACACGTGAAAAGGACTCCCCCCCATTTAAAGGGTTTTTGGATGGATGAGGACGGGAAAGTCCCCCCTTAGGTGTTTTAGAGATGAGTAGGTGAGCAAACAACCCCCCCTCGCCTCACGAACGGTTCCAGTGGGAAGTTTTCGGGATGAGATGGGGACGGATAGGTCCCCCCTCAGTGTTTTAGAGAGGAATAAGTGGGGGAAACCCCCACACTAGTAGCAGTGAGGGGAGGGGGTTTGTTGATTGCCCTGGGAACGTAATCAATTATTTCTGTTCCATGAAATTGGTCTAAGCTCATCGTTGGACAAATATCCCTTTCACTATCTCTATTTCTCTCTCTCTCTCTTTTATGGCGACATATTATTCAATCAATGTATGTTGCCTGGATACAACAGGTAAAAGTCACAAGTTTCATTACAAGCTTAACACTACTCTAAAATTTGCTATAACTCGCCATTTCATGGCACGTACTATAGCAATGATGTAATTCAGAGTGAACTCTTTAGTGACACTGATGTTACACTACCGTGAAAGTTTTTATTTGGCGGATGGCGAATAATTGTTGTTGAATAAAAATAAATGTATAGCAGGATTAATTTAACTAGTCAGAAAACAGCTGTTTTACGCAACTTTGACACAATAATCCAAAGGCTTAAAAGTCTTAGGGCCGGTTCATGAGCTCGGAATTTAGCAAAGTCCTAGACTAAAACGGGTGGCTACCGTAGCATCGACAAACGTTTGTCTCGATAGGTTAGTGGGTTAGCAGCATAGAGAGCCCTTAGTACATAGTGTCGAGGCTAACGTTTGTCGATGCTACGGTTGCCACCCGTTTTAGTCTAGGACTTAGCTAAGTCACGAGCTCATGAACCGGCCCTAAAAGACCTTGAAGTCTTTAAAAGACCTTTTTAAAGAAGACATTTCAAAGAATACCTTTTTAATAATCTGCGAGATTCAGCATTTGTAGGTTAAGTATTGTGATATTGCACGTCGAAACAGCTATTTTCTGACAAGTTAAATTAATCCTGCCATATTTGATCCGTGTATCGTATGTAATACCAAATGATTCTTCTTACCTACAATTTGCCTTTCCCAGTGTTAATTTTTCATCATTTCAAGCTTTGAAAGCAATACCAATAGTAGACTGATCATTTTTAATGTTATCAAAAAGTTAATCTCAACATCTTAACAAGAGTTAATTTTTTAACATGAAAAAGTTATTTTTTATGTTGTTTCTATTGAAATAAGTTTGACAAATGAGTGAATGGTTTCTTGTTTGCCTGTAATCCCATATCAAAAATTGAAAAATTGGCAAAAGTATGGCGGTGGCGGGAATAAAAAATGTTTCAACACACTGTTATGGACCTTTTCACACTGTGATTCTACAGCACTGAGCTAAATATCCATAGGTAGCAGGATCCATTCAACTTGTCAGAAAAATAAAAAGACCTTTAGACCTATTCTTAAAGACCTTTAAGTCTTTAAAAGACCTTTCTAAAAAGACCTTTTCAAAGAAGGCCTTTTAAAGAATAACTTTTCAATAATCTGCGAGATTCAGCATTTGTAGGTTAAGTATTGTGATCATATGCTCGTCGATCATATGTTTTCTGACAAGTTAAATGGATCCTGCTATATCTCTGCTCCGTAATGATGTCAACAGCTGATGAGGTCCAAACTTGTTGCAGGGCAGTGGAGACAAGTTAGTATGCGATTAGGACGAATACCGAATTCAGCTGAGTATGCACTTCAAGAGTACTGTATTACATGTGCTTAATGGCAGTTTCAGATAGGGTTTCCAGTTTAATTCAGTCAATCGATCTCCAACACAAAACAATTCGAAACTGTCTGTGGTTTTCTCATCGGTCCTCTTCTATCTCTTCTTTTTCTTCTTCTTCTTCTTCTCCTCCTTCTTCTTCTTCTTCTTCTTCTCCTCCTCCTCCTTATTCCTCTTCTTCTTCTTCTTCTTCTTCTTCTCCTCCTCCTTCTTCTTTTCCTTCTTCTTCTTCTCCTCCTCCTTTTCTTCTTCTTCTCCTCCTCCTTCGTTTCCTTCTTCTTTCCCTCCTCCTTCTTATTCCTCTTATTCTTCTTCTTTTAATCCTCCTCCTTCTTTTCTTTTCTTCTCCTCCTCCCCTACTTTTCCTCCTCTTCTTTTCTTCTTCTCCTCCTCCTCCTTCTACGTTTTCCTCCTCTTCTTTTTCTTCTTCTCCTCCTCCCCTACCACTTTTTCCTCCTCTTATTTTTCTTCTTCATCTCCTCCTCCTTCTTTTTCTTCTTCTTCTCCTCCTTCTTTTCTTCTTCTTCTTCTCCTCCTTCTTATTCTTCTTCTTCATCTTCATCTTCTACTTATCCTCCTCCTCCTCCTCCTACCTTATCCTCCAATTCTTTTCTTCTTCTCCTCCTCTACCTCCTCCTCCTACTTTTTTCCACCTCTTATTTTCATCTTCTTCTTCTCCTCCTTCTTTTTCCTCCTCTTATTTTTCTTCTTCTTCTTCTTCTCCTCTCCTTCTTTTCTTATTCTTCTTCACCCTCTACTTCTTCTTCTTCTTCTTCTTCTTCTTCTTCTTCTTCTTCTTCTTCTTCTTCTTCTTCTTCTTCTTCTTCTTCTTCTTCTTCTTCTTCTGCACCTGCTCCAAGTTCTTTTTCTACTTTCAACGTCTACTTCCTCTACTTCTTCTTCTTCTCCTCTTTTCCTTCTTCTTCGATTCTATATCATAAACATGAATGATATAGTAAGTGTATTATTTGCATATCAAAATGGGAATTGGGATACATTTACCGAACGGCTACCAATAAAACTGGAAAAGTTCAATAGACCTCCTCTGCAACTGAATCAAATAATGACCAGAGAGGAAATTTTGTCACACTTAATTAGAGCTGTAATTAGCCATGCTTTGACTACTCAAGCTGCCAATCAAGCTTGAATCGATGGCGCTTTTGTTTGATCGAATTCAAATGTTGCATCATTGAGTTATTCGAATTAGCGCGCCAATTGCAATATGACCATTGGCAAATGGCATTCGAACGGTAGAACCAATAACGCTCCTGTATCCTCTTGTGTTGTTATTACACATCAAATTAATTTTAAATTAAGTTCTAAATTAATTTTGAATACATTATAAAACTACTTTAAAAAACAACGAGTTTACCCCGTGCAGCGCAAAGCGCTGCTTGCCTGCTCAGTACTGCTGTATCCTATATCGTTTAGGAATACAATATCATTGCAACAGACTGGTATCAGTGTGAGTTTCCTCTAGATTCCACATCAAATCTCGCAGTGGTGGAAACACAGCAGAAAGGAATGCACCAAAAGTTTTCTAATGTAACAGATTTTCTTTTGAACTTGAATTTATTGGCTGAATCATCTCATGCAGCTAACTGACTTTGTAAAGATGTATGCTCTGTGTTATTTACCAAAAAAAAACACATTAATAGAAATATTTTACAGATTCAATTTTTTTTTCCAAATTCCAAATTCTTTGTACAAATTAGAACTACTAACATAGACGTTAAAATTTAAAGTTTGATTTATCTTTTGAAAATTGACTTACGTTATTAATTCCCCGGTTTGTAGGAGAATCATTCCAAATCTTCATCTACATGAAATGCAATGAATAATTTCCATTGAAATTAATGCAACCCAGCATAAGTGATGATAAAATCTTCTTTATTATTATTTGCTTATGGCTTTCTTGGCGGAGAAACCCTCTTGGATGTACTGCCTTGCCGAATTATCCCATGTTACCCAATAATTGAGGAAATATGAACAATTTATAGGTTAAAAATATTCGTCCATCACTTTGAATTTCTGTTCATAATTCTGTAAAAATCATTCACAATCGAATCCTGATAAAAAAGTTCACAGACACACAACTTTGAAACACACGAACTCACGAAACCACAATTAAAATTCAGTATTAAACTTTGACGACAAATTTAGAACAAGAAGTTTCACAGCACGTGATTTATAGAAAAAGAATTTATTTTTCCATTCAGAAATAGACTACATACTGATGGCAAGAAATTATGTATAGCAGGATTCTTTTAACTTGTCAGAAAACAGCTGATTTAACGTTAGTAAACGAGCGTACATCAATCAGCTGTTTCTGACAATTTAAAAGAAACCTGCTATACACACGACATTTGGAAATAGATTGCAGCCGCAATGAAGAAGAACGAAACATAGAGCATTCTCGCATTGACCAATCGTATTGCGTTATGAATGGGAGTGTACAAGGCAGCCATTACTGTCTTGTGATTGGAGGAAGTCAAGTGACGCATGAGATGTGAGCTTCGAAAAATGGAGTCTAACATCGACCAATGGGAGGGCGTTATGAGTGGGAGTGTACAAGGCATCCATTACTGGCTTATGATTGTACGAAGCTAAGTGACGTGTGAGATGTCAGCTTTACAAAATGGAGTGTAACATCAACCAATGGTAGAGCGTTATGAGTGGGAGTAACAATATTGGCCACCGAACAGTAGATTTTTATGAATAGAATGGTTCACTAAATCAAGTTCAATTGAGAAGTTTAACGTAAACTGTAAAGCTCGATTTATTCAAGTTACTATGTTCATTACGAGGTTCGGTTGTTATTTATTTATCAAGCAAGATTAATTTCGATCCAGGATCACTACAATAATAATTAAATGGGACCAGCTGATTCAAGCTCGATTTATTCAAGAAGATCTGTATAGGCTACTGCAATAAAGGAATTGCTGCTGTATCAAAACTTCAGCTAGGCGTACACCGGTTAGTCAAGCCAAGACAAGACGATATTAGTCACAGTAATTCACATAGCTGCTTACGAAGGAGCACACACCGATTAGTCATTGCATTGGTGTGTGCTGCTTCATGTGTGAATAACCGTGACTAAACGTGACTAATCTCGTCTTGTCTTGTTTTGATTAACCGGTGTACGCCTAGCCTTATGGACCAATTTGATGGTTTTAATGAGCATTAAGGGCGTCATCTTTCCTATGTAATTTTTAAAACATACCCAAGGGTTTTGGAGTTTTTCATACAAATTCTCAAATTGCGTTATTTGCTTAGTATTTTTGTGTAAGTAAGATAAATGTATGACTGAAATAAACTTTCTTATAAGGCTAGGCGTACACCGGTTAGTCAAGACAAGACAAGACGAGATTAGTCACGTTTAGTCACAGTACTTCACATAGTTGCTTATGAAGCAGCACACACCGATTAGTCATTGCATCAGTGTGTGCTGCTTCATAAGCAGCTATGTGAATTACTGTGACTAAACGTGACTAATGACGTCTTGTCTTGTCTTGACTAACCGGTGTACGCCTAGCCTTACACTTTGAAAAACATGCGCCATTATGTACATTTGTATAGAAACTGTATCCAGCTGAATTTGTACAGTAGATATTTCAGGCAAGGTGATAAGGCTGCAAAGGTTGAGAAAGGATTATTAATAACGAACTTTTACAGCTGTACGCAGGCTGTAAAAGCAAAGCAGAGCAGAGCTGAACAACACACGCTCGTATGGTAATAAAACTTGTGAAATTTTCTCAGTACAGTTCAGCATTCATAAATCACAATGAGATTAAGTTGTCTTGAAGATATACGACGAAATAAATTTCAAAGGTAAGGTCTGTTTCAATACTGGAGCTGTGAAGTTAAGGGCTTCGGATTTATTTGGTTTAAAAACAGAATCAGGTTGGAACTGTGAGATGAAGGTCGATTTTATAAACAGTTCTTCAAGCCTCATAAACTAACTCTTCTTTATAAAGTTTATCCCAACTCTGAATTTGTATTGATTTGAATGAAAAGATTTCAAAAAAGAGAGTCAGAATTTGTAGGTATTCGCTGTGTGCACGTAGGTGGTGGGGATAATAAAATCGACCTCTGCGCTTACTCGCAATTTTTGTGAACGAAACCAGGTAGTTTAACATGAGAAAGGATAGGGAATAAGAATTTACAATGCATTTAAAGTATTATCGGATTCCTAATTGTATAAATACCGTTCACAATAGTAATTGCGACTTCTATTCCTTCCATATTTCCAAACGTAAAGTGATTCAACAAAGAAATCGGATCTCAGTTTTGAGTGAAAAATCCAGTTTAAAAGCATATGATTGATTTGAAGTCTCGCGCCCATTATCTATTTCGAAATACTAAATGGGAATGAACTCAGCTGCGGATGAACTACTTCGTCTGCTCAGCCAGTTTGAAACATAACCTTCAAAATTGATTTTAAAACTTGAATTGAAGATTATAATAATGTTTAAGAACATGCGATATGTTAATTTTATCATTCTAAATGAAATTACACAATCGGTAAGTAGGAGAAATAGCGACAAGAAATTCTATTTCAATTATAAACTAATTTTTACGTACATAAGCCTATCCTTTCCCATGTTAATCTACCTGGAAAGATTCATACGATTATCCGCCAGAGCGCAACACCGTAGATGCTCACAGCGAATAGTTCCAAATCCCAGAGCTCGAGAAAAGTTTGCCTGTTTTAATAGTCTATGTTGAATGATTTTTCAGAAACACGTGAAGCTTGGAAAGGGGATGAATCGTAGAATTGAACTTTTTTCGATTTTGCAGGGATGTTTTCTACTTTCCATTACTTGATGCATATTATCATCTATCTATGTTGTGTTATCGTCCTAATTGGTATGGAAGTTTTCAAGCTTTTTTCCCAGAATTTTCGCACAGTTTTTCCACAATTTTCAGACAGTTTCCCATTGTTTTCGTAGCAGATTTTCCAGCGTATACTGCTTCTGAAAATGAGGTCGCGTCGCGCAGTTCATTGGGTTTTTTCCAGATAGAAATTTGCTAACTTGCAAAAATTCCTCTAGGCAGACTCACTTTATTACAGAGTGTTGAATATTTCCCTCTCTTTTTCACATTTACCACTTTTCCTCACTCACTAGAGACCCATATACGTGAAATGCTCATCCATTAGCTCACTTTTCTCATATTATATTTTCAACACTCGCATTTTTTCTCTACTTTTCATCAATCGAACATTGAAACTGAATTCATATTCGCAAGATTGATTTCTTTTATTGAATTCTATCCAATAGAATAACCTTGTACTGAACAGCTGACTTAAAAGGTGGGCACGCACTATCCCCGTACAGCACAGAACAAAGATTCTTTTGCCAAATTTTTGAATTTGATATGTAGTGGCGAAACGTGGTATACTTATTTCCTATAGGATATATACCCGGCAATGACCAAATAAGTACACCACGCTTCGCCACGGTTGATATGGGACGAACATTGACCCATTCTCTCATTTTCAAAATTTATTTCAAGAGAAATTACAAGGAAAATAACTTTTCTAACATTGTTTCTCTACTCTTGGTATTGTGTAAAAAGCTTACAATGATGAAAATTAACTCTGGCAAAGGCAAATTGTAGGTAACACAATAACTATTGTAGTGTTGTGAATCACTCATCATAACATAATTATGTTTTGCGTTTTATTTCGATGAAAATTTAATGTGAATTCGCAAAAGAATGGTGGATTTATTAGAATTTTGACAAATTATAATTAGAATTTGACTTTTTGAAGTCAAATTGAAGTGAAAGAAGAGAGAAGGAAGTATAGAAAGAAGATCGACGAAGTTAAAGGAGAAGAAGGAAATATTCTAGAAAGAGAATGAGAAGAAAAAAGAAGAAGAAGAAGAAGAAGAAGGAAAGAAGAAGAAGAAGAAGAAGAAGAGGGAAAGAGGAAGTCAAACGGCAACTCAGCGTGATACGCTTATATATGATTGATACTTCTTAACTGCAATCGGATGTCAGTCAGCCTGCCATCAAGCTTTCATCGCTGGATGAAAATAAATAAATAAATAATGATGAAAATGGAACATTTATGAAAGCCGCGGACTCTAAATAGTCACTACGCTGAAAGATTGATGGTTTCACATGGCCGACCAGTACAATCAATCATTCCCTCTTTCTTCTTCTTCTTCTCCTTCTTCTTCTTCTTCTTCTTCTCCTCCTCTTCTTCATCGTCTTCTTCTGCGCCTCTTCTTTTTCTTCTATCTTCTCGTTGTTTATAAAAATCATCAAAATTTCATTTCTCCTCCCCCTTCTTCTAATTCTTCTTCTCCTCCCCTCCTTCTTCTCAATCTTCTCCTCATTCTTCTTATTCTTCTCCTCCTTTTTTTATTCTTCTTCTTCTCCTTCTTCTTCTTTTCTCCTCCTTCTTCTTTTCTCCTCCTCCTTCTTCTTCTTCTTCTTTTCTTCTCCTCCTTCTCTTCTTCTTCTTATCCTCCTTCTTCTTCTCTTCTTCTTCTTCTTCTTCTTCTTCTTCTTCTCCACCTCCTTCTTCTTCTTCTCCTCCTCCTTCTACTTTTTCTTCTTCCTCTTCCCCTACTTCTTCTTGCTCTTGTTGTTGTTTGTTCTTCTTCTTCTTCTTCTTCTTCTTCTTCTTCTTCTTCTTCTTCTTCTTCTTCTTCTTCTTCTTCTTCTTCTTCTTCTTCTTCTTCTTCTTCTCCTCCTCCTCCTCCTCCTCCTCCTTTTTCTTCTTCTTCCCTCCTTCTTCTTCTTCTTCTTATTCTTCTCCTTCTTCTTCTATTCTTCTTATCCTCCTCCTTCTACTTCGTTTTCTTCTTCTTCTCTCTCTTCCCCTACTTCTTCTTGCTCTTGTTGTTTTTGTTGTTGTTCTTCTCCTTCTTCCCCCTCTTCTTCTTTCTCATGTTCTTGTTCTCATTCTTGTTTTCCCCCTTTTGCCTCTATTTCCTTCTTATTTACTCCTGAAGCTTTTCCTCCTCTACCTCTCATTCCTTCTTCTTCTTTTACTGTTTTCTCTCTTCATTTTCTTATTCTTCTTTTTCAGCTCTCTCTGCAATTCCTTGTCCTTCTCTCGTTCTCTTTCCACCTTTTCTACCTTCTGACTCATGGCGGAGGAACACTCATGCCTAACATGCCATTTAATATTATCATAGACTGCTGTAAATTCTCCGATTGCTTCTACCTTTGAGATAGAATTCCATCCTTCATTCCGACTCAGTCTCCTCCTTATTCTACTCCTCCTCCTTCTCCTTAACCTCCTCCTCGTCCTCCTTCTTCTCCTCCTCTTTCTTCTCCTTCTTCCTTGTGAGGAAAAGACCTTTTGAATTTCAAGTTCCTTGTTGCTATTAAAAACCCCCCGCCACAACACTTATTAGTTATCCGCTTTTGAGGAAAACTGAACATGGAATATTGTAAAATATTTGTATATCAGCCTCGAGATGATCTGTTGTTGGACTCATGAACACAACTTTTAAACCTTGGGGTTTTCCCTGCGATAATATTGCTCTTTTACACCTGGGACTTGCTAATCTCGACCTCTGCATAGCAGGATCATTTCAACTTTTCAGAAAACAGCTGTTTTGGTAATAAGGAAACAGTGATTTTGACACAAAACCTTCAAGGTCCAAAGGTCCTTCAAGACCTTTGAAGTCCTTTAAAGACCTTTTAAAAGAAGAACATTCAAAGAATAACTTTTTAAAAGACCTTTTTAATAATCTGCGAGTTCCAGCATTTGTAGGTATAAGTATTGTAATATTGCTCGTCGAAACATATATGTTTTCTGACAAATTAAGATGATCCTGCTATACTTTATTTACAACCATTCAATTGAAAAAATTAATTTCCTTAAAAGATTAGTTACTCATTTTAATTTTCCCGTTTCACTGACTAACACTGTATTATGTTAGTCTAACTATATAAGTCATGTTATGTGTTAGTGTTATGACTAACACTATATAAGTGATGCATACCACAATCGATATTAGGATAGAATGATTTGCTTACCAAACTGTAGATTTCAATTCAGTTCTTAACCAGTATCGACAAGTCATCAACATACCTGGAAAATAACAAAACCAGATTAGCGAATCGACTCGAATTTTCAGTATATAATATACAGTAAATATATTTATGATTTATATAATTATATATTTTTAGTAGTAATAAGCGATGTCACGAAACCCATGTTGTACTGAGAGTTAACAAGAGTATAGTTCTTGTGGAATAAGTAGAGACACGCATACTAGAATACGGTACAGAATACGATTGACAAGATGACGAAAAGAAGAAGAACGAAACATAGAGGATTCTCGCATCGACCAATAGTATTGCGTTATGAATGGGAGTGTACAAGGCAGCCATTACTGTCTTGTGATTGGAGGAAGCTAAGTGACGCATGAGATGTCAGCTTCACAAAATGGAGTCTAACATCGACCAATGGGAGGGCGTTATGAGTGGGAGTGTACAAGGCAGCCATTACTGTCTTATGATTGTAGGAAGCTAAGTGACGTATGAGATCTCAGCCGTACAAAATGGAGTCCAACATTAAAACCAATGGTAGAGCGTTATGAGTGGGAGTAAAGCCCGGTCTAGACGCAACGATAAGTTTGTCAAACTTTTTGTTCAAACTTATCAGGATTATTTTAAATTGTAATAAAACAGCTGATTTAACGTTAGTACATTAGTAAAACGAGCGTACATCAATCAGCTGTTTTCTGACAAGTTGAATGGATCCTGCTGAATAGCAGGATTATTTTAAATCGTCAGAAAACAACTGATTGATGTAAGCTTCTTTACTGACGTTAAATCAGCTGTTTTATGACAATTTAAAATAATCCTAATAAGTTCGAACAAAAAGTTCGACAAACTTATCGTTGCGTCTAGACCGGGATTAAAACAATATTGGCCAGCAAACAGTAGATTTTTAAAGGAGAAGAAGAAGAAGGAGGAGAGTCAGGAAGAACAAGAAGAAGTAGAAGAAAAAGAAGAAGAAAAGAAGAAGAAGAAGAAGAAAAGAAAAAAGAAGAAGAAGAATAAGGAGAAGAGGGAGAAGAAGAAGAAGAGACAGTAGAAGAGGAAGAAGAAAAACAAGGAGGAGGAGGAGGAGGAGGAGGAGGAGGAGAAGGAGGAGGAGGAGGAGGAGGAGGAGGAGAAGGAGGAGGAGGAGGAGGGGAGGAGAAGGAGGAGGAAGAGAAGAAGAAGGAGAAAAAGGAGGAGAAGAAAAGAAGGAGGAGGAAGAGGAGGAGGAGGAGGAGGAGGAGGAGGAGGAGGAGGAGGAGGAGAAGGAGGAGGAGGAGGAGGAGAAGGAGGAGGAGGAGGAGGAGGAGGAGGAGAGGAGGAGAAGGAGGAGGAGGAGGAGGAGGAGGAGGAGGAAGAGGAGGAGGAGGAGGAGGAGGAGGAGGAGGAGGAGGAGGAGGAGGAGGAGGAGGGAGGAGGAGGGAGGAGGAGGAGGAGGAGGAGGAGAAGAAGAGAAGAAGAAGAAGAAGAAGAAGAAGAAGAAGAAGAAGAAGAAGAAATAGAAATAGAAACGAAAACGGAATAGTAAAGGAGAGTGGACCGCTTGTACTAATGCATATTTCAGGCCGGCAAACATATGGATTCCCGATATAATAATAATATGGAAGCAGAGGGAGACACGCTTTATTGAAGGGTAGAAATATGTTTGGCCACAATGTGAGGATTCCACTGAAAGCATCTGCCTTTCTCCCAGCTTCTTCTTCTTCTCCTCCTTCATCTTCCTCTTCTTCTTCACCTTCTTCTCCTACTATTTCTGCTTCTTCTTCTCTTCTTCCTTATTCCTTTTAAATCTGATGAGGGGATGATTTTGAAAGAGGGTAGCAGCATACTTCAGATCGCATTCGATCTTTAGGGTGCAAACATTACGGGTAATAAATGTGAGGGTAGATGGGTGATAAACCTTAGTAATTAACATCATCCTTCACATAATCAGGATTGATATTATAGATAAATATGCCAATAACATCCTGGGACCCCTCGCATGGAACATTGCTACAAAAACTGATGAACGTTATTATTATTGGATATATTATCGGTTGTGCTATGAAAAATATAGTCATGTGCCCACGGAGCAACTGCTATCTGACTTCAGTCAGCAACCCAGCGTTGCCAGATGACATTGGCTGATAGGTTAGATTACCCGATTACCCGAAAAACAGCCAAAAGTCATCTAGCAACGCTGGGTTGCTGACTGAAGTCAGATAGCAGTTGCTCCGTGGGCACACGGCCTCTAATAACTTTTGTTATTAACTCCGGTGTAAACGCAGCTTAACTCTTGTAAAGTATCATTTTACTCAATCTGAACATTTTATTCAATGATGCTAACATTGAATCAAATGGTCAGCTGTTCGGACATCGGACTTTCTGACAAAAACGTTTCTAGTGAGTGGTACTTGAGCATCAGGCCGAGGGACAACTAGTTTTATTCGAACTATAGCGAGAATTATTCTAAGAGAAGGCTTCTCTCTAGAGAGAGTTCCAATATTGATACGCTATTATTAGCTGGTATTATTCGAAGAATAGACTACTCTCTGGTGAGATTGTCTATTGGAAATTTTCTTTGAGGATTCCTTGAATTTCCCTGGAGAGAAGGCAGTCTTTCAAAAACTTATCTGCTCTGTTGAACATTCTCCTACGCAGTTCCTAAAAGTTACTCAGTAACTCTCTCACTTACTCCCCCACTCTCACTCTCTCTATCTCTCCCTCTCTCTCAACAAGGTCAAGTGTTGATGAAAAGGATTTATTGGTATCTCTTTTTCCAAAAATGGACATTCATATGTCCAAACTTCGCCTTTTCATGTAGATAACTCACAATTAGTATAATAAAATCAGCATATGTTTTCGCTTTACATCTTCAATCATACATTAAGGGCCGGTTCATTAGCTCGGGATCTACCCAAGTCCTAGACTAAAACGGGTGGCTACCGCAGCATCGACAAACGTTTGTGTTGACTGCTTAGTAGGTTAGCAGCATATAGAGCACTTAGTACACAATGTCGAGGCTAACGTTTGTCTATGCTACGGTGGCAACCCGTTTTAGTCTAGGACTTAGCTGAATCCCAAGCTCATGAACCGGCCCTTAGAGGGCTGCATCTACGAAGATCGTATCAAGCATAAAAAAAGCCAACTTACTTTTTAAAACTTCGATCAATATTCATATTTCTTTAAAAAATATCATTAAAAAATTGATAAAATCTAAGATGAATATTCATTGGATAATTAGTTCATAGATTACAATATTTAATTCAACTTGAATCAATTTTAACCAATGACAAACCTCCATAAGAAGAGTTTCATTCTTATTTTTCATATTTCTTAGTCTATCATTAAAAACTGATAAACTAGGGTGAATAGTTGATTCATAAATAACAATATAAAATTCAACTCCAATTAATTTTAACTACAGACCAACTTCCATAAGAAGAATTACAAGAATTTTATTCTAATTTTTCATCATCATCGTCTTTTCCCCCACAAAATGATTGGCAAATCGAGAAGTAGTTCTACCGCAAGTGTAGTTCTGTGTTACAGAGAGCAGCAGCAGCACAAGTGCATAGATAATAAAATACAGCGTTCTGTTTTTACTGTCTCGTCTCTCTTCTCCCTCATCTTCTTACTCTTCTTCTTCTACTTCTCCTTATTCCACCTCTTCTTTCTCTTTTTTTTATCAGTACTTGTCCTAGTTTCCCGGATCAAGAGATCACTGTTCCTCATCTCCATTCTCCGTCTTCTTCTCCTTCTTTTTCTTCTTCTTCTTCTTTTCTTCTTCTTCTTCTTCTTCTTCATCTTCTTCTTCATCTTCTTCTTCTTCTTCTTCTTCTTCTTCTTCTTCTTCTTCTTCTTCTTCTTCTTCTTCTTCTTCTTCTTCTCCTTCTTCTTCTCAACCAACTTCAACAGACTCTCAACCTCGACACAGCGTCGTCACTCTGAAAAGACTACTGCCTCAAGACTCATGTTTTACAGTCATCTTTATTATTCTTTTCTGCACTTTTTATCGCTTCAATCCTCTTTCCATGCTGCTTGTCCCTCACATTTTCTCCTTGTTCTAAGTGTCCCTCCAAGAAAATAGGAAGAAGAAGAAGGAAAAGAAGGAGAACAACAAAAACGTTCAATAACGGTCATCACAAGAAGTATTATTGATTTAAAACTGAAAAGGTTGATAGATACGCCAAATTGTACCATTAAAAGTGGTAAAATTCACAAATATTGAATAAAAACTGGAAAATTTAGATCCAATATTTCCATTACATCTTCTTTGTAAATAATGGAATAAAAGGCTGATTAATAATAATAAATTGATTGTCATGAGTCATGAAAGTTGGCAATAATTATAATTATTATTGTAGGTTGTAGAGAAGGTGCAGTGAGACCCAGAACGGTAATAAAGTTGAGGAAATTTTACAGTGTCTTCTTGTGAGGAGGTCGATTACGGGGAGGGGGGGAGAGTGTTGGATGAATATGATGGATCTTCTTCAAAGTTTACAAGATGATGGATTAAGGTTGAAGGGGGGGGGTTACAATACCGTATAAGATACAGTGTGTTTAGTTCAATAACGCATTAGAGTATTATCATCGTTCGAGCGTCAAAATCGAAGAAGAAGAAGAGGAGAAAGACGAAGAAGTAGAAGAAGAAGAAGAAGAAGAAGAAGAAGAAGAAAAGGAAGGAGAAGAAGAGGAACGAGAAGAATAAGAAGAAGAAGAAGAAGAAGAAGAAGAAGAAGAAGAAGAAGAAGAAGAAGAAGAAGAAGAAGAAGAAGAACAACAACAACAACAACAGGAGAAAGACGAAGAAGTAGAAGAAGGAGAGGAGAAAGAAAAAATAAAAAGGCATGGATGATCGATGATGAAGATATAATGGAATTATTGATTGTAGAAGAATTCAAGAATGATAAAATAAATAAAAGTAGGAAAGGAAGAACTGAGAAAATGATGAAAGGAGGAGGAAAGGGGAAGATGAAGTGGAAGAAGAAGAAAGAGGAGTAGAAGTGGAAGAAGGAAATTGAAAAGAGAGAGAAGGACAAGGAGAAAAAGAAGAAAACCAAGGGGAAAAACGAAAGTAGAAGAAGGAGAAGAATAAGAAAGAGAAAAAGGCAAAGAAAAATGAGAAGGATTTAGAAGTACTGTATTAGTAGAAGCAGAAGTAGGAGAAAGAGTAAAAGAAGATGAGGAGGAAGAAGAAGGAGGGGGGAAGAAGAATAGGAGGTAGATGAGTTTCTGAACTCTATCTATGGGAATTTAAAAATCAAACTCAATACATTCAATAACTAAGTGCATTTTATGACAACAGATAGTGCTACAGGAAACTTTTTCAACTTTTTATCAGAAATCTCCCATTTAAAATTATTATTATTGAAAAACAAATAGCGCCTGCAAAACTTCGATTCTTTACCTTTCTTTTGGCGCAAACCTCATCAAAATCGGTCCACGAACTTTCCAAAGTTGGACACAAAATGTTCTTTTATTATATAAGATCAATCCAACTTAAGATATACAAGATTTGTATGTTGTAATCTACATGAATGAAGTAAATAATCTAATCTAATTTCATTGTATAATTGAATGCCGCTTTCCCCAACGCTGCTTAAGTGCAACAGCTGATGCTCAATATTTTTTCTATACTTTCCCTATTCTCCGAATGAGGCTTAAGCTAGGTGTATAGCTTGAGCTGCGTTGGGGAAAGCGTCCCCAAGTGTCAATGAGAAAAAATCTTTTCTATAAAAAAATAACAAAAATGTGAAAAAGGATTTCTATCAGAGGCCAACAAGTTTACTCAAGTTATTTCTCACGAACAGTACTTGGAACCCACTGCGGTAAAGTAAACCCCTTTTAACCGCCTGTTAAGGGGTTTCGAGGTATCAACCACAAACGTATCCAGACCGTTCAGTACAAGTTCAAGAATAAAGTTCACGGCACTGAGAAGCAAGACTTCAACAGGCCAAGCATGCAGTGAATGTAGTTTCTATGTAAATTCTTCAATTTAAAGTCGTGCGAAGGGCGTCAACCAATCACCGAGCGGCTGGCCTAAGGAAGGGGCGGAGCTTATTGGCTTCTATTATTCAAATAAGAGAGAAAGAGAGGAGTGTTAGTGAGTAAGTCAGCAAAAGAGAGACCATGATTGAAAGAGATCAAGAGAGTGATAGAGAGAGAGAACCAGTGTGTATGAAGAATGTTTAAGAGAGAAAGAGAAAGATTTCGATTAATTACGGTACTTTATTCATGTAGATAACAAATATGCCTGCTCACATTCTAGATTATAATTATTGTAGATTGAGGGCCGGTTCATGAGCTCAGGATTCAGCTAAGTCCTAGACTAAAACGGGTGGCCACCGTAGCATCGACAAACGTTAGCCTCGAAACTATGTAGCCTACTAAGGGCTCTCTATGCTGCTAACCCACTAACCTGTCGA
This sequence comes from Laodelphax striatellus, assembly GCA_017141395.1. NCBI lineage: Eukaryota > Metazoa > Arthropoda > Insecta > Hemiptera > Delphacidae > Laodelphax > Laodelphax striatellus. The sequence continues at coordinate 3,154,346 of CM029537.1, forward strand.
GACAAACGTTTGTCGATGCTACGATAGCCACCCGTTTTAGTCTAGGACTTGGCTAAATCCCGAGCTCATGAACCGGCCCTTATACTATTAGAAAGAGAGATTTTTATTACTAAAGAGAGAGATTAAGGCTAGGCGTACATCGGTTAGTCAAGTCAAGACAAGACGAGATTAGTCACGTTTAGTCACAATAATTCACGTAATTGCTTATGAAGCAACTCACACTGATTAGTCATTGCATCGGTGTGTGCTGCTTCATAAGTAACTTTGTGAATTATTGTGACTAAACGTGATTAATCTCGTCTTGTCTTGTCTTGACTAACCGGTGTACGCCTAGCCTTTGATTTATTAATTCATTCATGTAGATAACAAATAGGCCTATGACGGCTTAAATTCTAGATTATACTACAATTATAAGCTATAATTTAAGCCGTCATATTTGTTATCTAGGCTACATGAATAAAGTAATAAATCTAAATCTTAATTATGCTACAATGGGCAAAAGTATTGTGGATTTGTCCGAGCTAACCATTGAAAAGTGTGACATCAAATGGCCACACTGTTATTATACAGTCTCTATGGTATAATGCATACAAAACTGGAATATACTTGATGCTACAAAGGAACGGATTCCAATTATTCTGAAATAGCGTGTTAGTTGATGCATCTGATCAAGCCTTGTTTGGAATCTGAAGCCGGATGAAGACATGCATGAACAAGTTGTAATAATTAGATGTTGGTGCGTTTCCTGTCACTTCCGCCATGTTTGTTGGTGGCAAATTTGAATGAACGTTGGGTTGGGAGAGCGAGATTGAAAGTTCTGTTTCCGTAAATCGGAAATGGAACAGATCAGGGAAGAAGCTTATTGCACCTAAGGCTAGGCGTACACCGGTTAGTCAAGACAAGACGAGATTAGTCACGTTTAGTCACAGTAATTCCCATAGTTGCTTATGAAGCAACACACCAATTAGTCATTGCATCAGTGTGAGATTGGAGCAAAGTTTCAATTTCATACGTTTAACTATTATTTAGAAAAAAATAATAAGTAAAAAAACAAAATGGCAGCTGTGTGAGTAACTGAGGACTTCCGGACAATTTAAATATGATATTTAGATAAGTTTTTTACCCAGGAACAATGCCCTAGAGTATTGGTAGGGACACCCTGTATTGGCCCCAACATTATTGCAAATAAAAGGTGACTCACCATTGATTACAGAATCTACCCTAAACCATCAGAGGGCGTTAGTAACAGCAACTATTATATTTGGTATTAGATTTTGGCTCTACCCCAACATTCACTATTGTTTGCAATGCAGCAGCATCCGCACATGAAGAAGAAGAAGGAGAAGAAGAAAAAAAGAAGAAGAAGAAGAAGAAGAAGGAGAAGAAGAAGAAGAAGAAGAAGAAGAAGAAGAAGGAGGAGGAGAAGGAGAAGAAGGAGAAGGAGAAGGAGGAGGAGAAGGAGACGAAAAACAAAAGAGGAAGAGGAATAAAAAGGAGGGGAAGGAGAAGAAGGGAAAAATAAGGTGAAGAAGAAGAAAGAGAGAGGATAGTGAAGGAGAATAAGAGGAAGGAGAAGAGAAAGAAGGAGAAGAAGAGGAAGGGGAAGAATAAAATACAGAGAGGAAACGGAAAGACAAGGAGAAGATGAGAGAGGTGGGAAAGAAGAAGGAAAAGAAGGAGAGGAGGAGAAGAGGAGTAAGATGAAGATTGAAAAGGGGTGAGGAAAAGTTGAAGAAACAGAAGAAGAAAATGAAGAGAAATCAGGATAAGAAGAAGGAAAAGGAAAAGGGAAAGACGAAATAAGATGAAATACAAGAAGGAAAACGAAAGGATAACAAGAAGATCAAGAAGAAGGAAGAGAAGAAGTGTGAAAGAGGTAGAACCGGTAGGCGAAGAAGAATAAAAAGAACAAGAGTAAAAGGAGAAGAAGAAGTAGAAGATGATGATGATGAAGAAAGAAAAAAAAGATGACGAACAAGAAGAATAGAAAGGCGAAAAAGAAGAATAATGAAACGATCGGATCCAACTTTCACCCCTGAATAACAAAAGCAAAGCAAAGGTTTCTCTCCCTTCCGAGAAACCCCCGGGGAGAAGGAGAAGTGGACGAAGAAGAATATTAAGAAGAGGGAGAAGTAGTAGAAAGAGAATAAGAATAAGAAGGAGGAGGAGGAGGAGGGAATGAACAAGAAAACAAAACCACTAGAAAAGAGGGATATTCAGAAAAGAGAAACCCAAAAAGTTTAGCAGTAATTGCTTCTTTTCTTCCTAACTCTTCTTCTTCTTTTTCTCCTTCTTCTTCTTCTTCTTCTTCTCCATCATCAATCACACGTGTCTCATTCTCTTGGTTGAGTGAGGACCAAATTCAGAATCTTATCTGGGCTCATGAAAGGGTGTCCTACCTCAATATTCAATACCTTTAATGCAGTCAGATAGACACTTTAGCTTGATGGGAATGAAAAACAAACAAAAGAATATTTATTAAACAAGTTTCTGTTGTTTGCAGTTATGAATTTGAAACAATAAACATGGAAATGCATTCTTAGTGTGAGAAAATTAATTATTGAAATCAGTTGCAAGTCAAGGCAAGTCATTGGATATAAAAAAGCTCATCGCTGGAAATAATTCATAACCAAGGGAATTTTCCATGTAATGTTCAGGTTGATTTGCATAGAATTCTTCTAGTACACCTCTTCTATTTTTATAAGAATTACAAGCAATTATCCCTAATTTCCTATGTCTCTAATTCACTTTGACTCCATTCTTAGGTCTCATTGTCATGATCTTATTTTTCTATTACTTTTAAAAATGTATACATTACGTTAAATACTTTTTTGATAGGTCTAATTCAATTATCACTAATAATATCAGATTCAATTTATCTACACTTTATTTCATTTTTCCATCATGATATATAAATATTCACTGAGAATGTTTAAATAGTCTACTGTATGAAATGAGAATTGGATAGCCTGCATTACATTCTCAATCAACGAAATGTGGATTTACACTTTACTTCATTTTTCTTATCATAATACAGTAATATAAATATTCACTGAGAATTTTTAAATATGAAATGAGAATTGGATAGCCTGCATTACATTCTCAATCAACGAAATGTGGAATATAAACTTCTTAATGAGAAATGCTGAGGAAGCTTGAGCTAACATCAAAAACAAAAGAGGGAAGAGAGAGATGCTGTTGTAGTAAGCCACGCCTCCAAATTCAACAAGCCATCTGATTGGCCAAGAAGTTGAACAGTCGCCATTTTAAAATTTTAACCAATCGGAACCCAGCTGTCCTAAAACGTCACATGACAACGGACACCTCAGCTGACGTTCACTAGTTGAAAGCATCACTTAACATAAAGGTGGGATTTCGTTACTGCGGCTCCGCAGCCGATCCCGACACGACCAGCCAAGATGGCGGACAAATTCGCAGTCTGGGCACCCCACTGCCTTCGAAGGCCATGTATACACCCCAGCGGGTGTATACATGGTGCAACAGATCTCGTTTAAAACTTATTCAGATATTGTAATTCGCCGGTTTAAAGCCCTTTAATATCTTATATTGTTCAATTCGATGTTATCAATTTGATTTGATAACGGCCTTCGAAGGCAGTGGGGTGCCCAGACTGCGAATTTGTCCGCCATCTTGGCTGGTCGTGTCGGGATCGGCTGCGGAGCCGCAGTAACGAAATCCCACCTTTACATAGATGATTCTCGTAATTTAATATGAATTTTGTGTGAATTGGCCAAAGTATTCGACCTAGATAACCAATCAAAAGTGTGAATCCCAACGGCCACACTGTGATTATACAATATCTGTATTTTCAACTATCATTTTATATCTTCTATGCATGAATTTGAAATTATTTTGTTATTCACAAGAATAATATTTGGCTGTCTTTCACTAGCTAATTTGTTTTTTCCCTTTAATCACTCTTTCATTCTATTCCGTATCCTTTTCTAACCTCCTCCTCCTCCTCCTCCTCCTCCTCCTCCTTCACCTTCTTATTATGCTTGAACTTTATATCCGCCTCCTTCTTTACTTACAATTACAAACCCTCTTGATACAGTTCACCCTATTCCGTTTCCCTATCACTAACTTCATCATTATTTTCAATATGTCACTCTTTTTCTCTCTCAATCTCTTATTTTCTCCCTCACTCTCCCATAATAATCTTCCATCTTTTTCCTGCACATTTCAATCTCTATGCTCTTTTTCTTTCTGCAATCATCCCCTCCTTTTTTCAGCAGTCACCCCCGGCTTTATATTTGCCCTAAACTGTAGTTATTAATATAGAACGATGAATGTTGCCCCTAGCTACCTTATAACATAGGTTATTATGTTTGCAGATTGCAGATATCCTGTCTTATTGGAATTGAGAAATTTTTATTCCTTTCTAATTCCTTCCTCTACTCCTTCTCCTGCTCCTCCTTCTTCTTCTTCTTCTTCTTCTTCTCCTCCACCTCCTTCTTTTTCTCCTAATATGTACAATCGCCGTATTATCAGCTTTAAAACGCCAACTATTCTGCCGATATATTTTTCTATCTATATAAATCAATTCATTTATTCTTATTTTGAAATTTTTATTGCAAATCCATTTCATCGCTGATAATGTTATTTAGCAACTTACCTAATCTCTTTCTCAGCCTACATTAAAAAATTAATCTCATCTTTTCTCTCTCTTTTAGTCAATTCCACTTTCTTGCCCTTATTTGTTTTTAATATTTCTGGTTAATCGTTTTCCAGTTCAAAATGTTTGGAAAGAGGGTGAAAAAGTCGTACAAGAACAGTTCTCCCCCTAACCCTACCCCCCAACCACTCGCGAAACGAATTATTGTTTAGCAGCTGTGCAAAAGCCTTACGAAATTGTTGGGGGGCAAAAACTGAGGGTCTGTCGGCGTTTTTTGTTACTTTCAGCCGTATGCTATTTCGACCATATCAGTCCATCTTCTCAGCAGCCTTCCACTATGAATATGCAGCTTGTTTTTGCATTGTTTCTAAAACTTGTGTTGGAATATCATCCAATCTCCATATTATCACAATATATTCTCTCCATGTTATTGTCACAATAAAAAGTTAGTTATTGTTGAAAATTATTTATTTATTTATTGCCTTTCAAAATATTGGAAATTATTGTCTTTCAAAATACAAGGCGAAGTTCTGGCACTCTTACACTTAACCTTAAAATTATTGGTTAGAGAAGGAAAATTGAAGGAGAAGAAGGTGTAGACGGAGAAAAGAAAAAGAGGAGGTAAGAGGAAGAGGAAAAGAAGGAGAAGAAGGAACAGGCGGAGGAAGTGGAGAAGAAGAAGAAGAAGGAGGAGGAGGAGGAGGAGAGTAAGAAGCAGACGAGAAAAGAGGAAGAGAAGGTGGAAGAAGAAGAGTAAGAAGAATAAGAAGAAGGAGAAATAGAAGAAAAGAATAAAATAAATGGTGGAGAGGTGGAGAAGGAGAGTAGAGGAAGACAAGAGAAGTATTATAATGAAGAAAATGCAGGAGCAGAAGAAAGAGAGAAAAAAGAGGAGTTCGATGAAAGGAAAGGAAAAGGAATGGGTAGAGAAGAGAAAGAAGGAGAAGGAGAAGGAGAAAAGAGGAAGAGGAGGGAGTAGAAGAGGAGAAGAAGAAGAAGAAGGAGAAGAAGAAGAAGAAGAAGAAGAAGAAGAAGAAGAAGAAGAAGAAGAAGAAGAAGAAGAAGAAGAAGAAGAAGAAGAAGAAGAAGAAAAGAAAAGAAGAGAAGAAAAAAGAAGAGAAAGAAGAAGAAGAAGAAAGAAGAAGAAGAAGAAGAAGAAGAAGAAGAAGAAGAAGAAAAAGAAGATGAAGGAAAAGAAACAGTAAGAGAGTAACAGGAAAGTGAACGATTAAAGCATAGAACAAAAAGAAGAAAAACAAGCTGAAAAAGTTTGATCAGTAACAGGAATTTACTCAAATCCAATCCAATCCAAAACATTAAACGAGGATTAGAACTGAAATTTCTTGTGTCGGAGGGTGTCATTTGTACGAAATTATCGATTCTGTCTTTAATCTGGGACAAGGGTGCAAAACACCACTTGGAGCAGAAGAGGGAGGGAGGGAGACGAGAGAGAAAGAGAGAGTGAGAGGAGAAAAGGAAGAAGTGTGTTGGGAAGCAAGAAACTGCATTCACAGCAATTTCGACCATCTGCCGGTGTCAGCGCAATTGAAGGGATGCTGGAATTGAGATCGGGACTGGAGCCGTGCAATCACGGAAACGAGAGTTCTGTTTCCCATCTGGCCCGTTTGATACACACAAGAAACAGCCGTTTGTTGGAGATGAGCATTTCGGGTTTATTTTGGGAACGTTGTTTCCACCTTTTTATAACCTCACTCTGGAGCTCTACCTGGAAGTAAGTTATGGGATTTTATTTTCGTTCTCATTTCACATTAATTTATCTCTGATGTAATCTTGTGATTTTTACAACCACCTGTGTCTTATTCTTCTTGTTTTTCTCTCGTCTTCTCCTTCTCCTCCTCCCCCTCCTCATTCTTTATACCTACAACTTCGTCTTCTTTTTCGCTTTTTTCGTTTTCTTATACTACATCTCTTCCTCCTCTTCCTTCTCCTCGTCCTTTTTCTTCTGCTCCTTTCACTCCACCTCCTTATTCTTCTTTCCCTCTTTCATTTTCTACTCCCTCTCCTCCTTCAACTTCTTCTTCTTTATATCCTTCTGCTTCTTCTCTTTCTCCTTCGTATCCTTCTTCTTCTTCTCCCCCTCAGTCTTTTTCTTTATCTTCTCTTTCAACTTCTTCTCTTTCTTCTTCTTCTTTTTTCTTCTTTTCTTCTTCTTCTTCTTCTTCTTCCTTCTTCTCATTTTCCTATTCTTCTTTCTTCTTTTCTTTTATTCTTCTTCTTCCTATTGTTCTCTATCTTGTTATTCTTCACCTTCATCTTCTTCTTCTTCTTCTTCTTCTTCTTCTTCTCTATCTTGTTTTTCTTTGTCTTGTTATTCTTTGTCTTCTCCTCATTCATCTTCTCCTTATTCTTTTTCTTCTTCTTCTTCTTCTTGTTTTTCTTCGTCTTCTCCTCTTTCGTCTTCGTCTTCTTCTTTTCCTCTTGGTTTTCTTCTTTTACTTCTTCTTCTCCTTCTCTTTCTCTTCTACTTCTTTCTCTTTATCTTCTTCCACTCCTCCTTTTCCTCCTCCTTTTCCTCCACCTTCTTCTTCAACTTCTTTTTCTTCGTTTTTGGTCTCGTTCTTCTTCTTCTTTTCTTATTCCCTTCCTCCTCTTACTCATCCTCCTTCATCTCTTCTTCTGTTTCTTCCTGCTTTCCAATTCCTTCCTGGTCCACCCCTGCTCCTTATCCTTCTTTGTCTTCTTCTTCTCCTCAATCTTTCCTTTTCTCCCCTTCTCATTATCATCGCCGTTCTGCTCCTCTCCCGTCTTTCAGCAACCTCCTTCTCGTCTTTCACAACTTAATTTTCAATAAAATAGCTTCGAGCTTGATATTCTGCGATCGGTTCAAAGGAAATTCCATGACGCTACTTTTCCTTTGATATAACAACTGTTCCCCGCTGCATTTCAGTACACTAGTTCTGACAGCAAACGTTTGATATTCAATATTTTGCTCTCAACACGTCTTCCTGTCTCGCGTGGTTCCATCCTTCTTCCCACTTTCTTCTTCTCCTTTCTCCCCTCCTCTCCTTTTCTCTTTCTTCTCAATCCCATGAACACCGAAGCTGGAGGCTTCTTTCTCTTTTAAGCTCATTTTTCTTCTTCGTCTTCTCCTCGTTCATCCTCTTCTTCTTCTTCTTGGTTTCCTTTTTCTACTTTTCTTATTCTTCTTCTTTTTCTTTATCTTCTCTTTCGTCTTCTTCTACTTTTTTTCTTCTCCATCTTTTTCTTCTTCTACTTCCTCCTCTTCTACTTCTTCTTGTGTTCTTATTATTCTTCTTCTTCTTCTTCTTCTTCTTCTTCTTCTTCTTCTTCTTCCAGTTCTCCTTGTTCTTCTTCTCCTTCCTCCTCTTCTTCTACTTCTTCTTGTTCTTGTTGTTGGTCTTGTTGCATTCTTGACTAGTCTATTGAATAAGGAGACTTGATGTTGTCTTGTTGTCAAAACCACATATTCAATAAAACAACGTAGCAATAGTAGCTGTAGCAGAATTTATACTCGTGACCGAGCGCTGTGATTGGCAGTTGAATGGCCTGTCAAGGTGAACGACTGCCATTGGCCTAGATAAGCTCCTCCCACAATGGGCGGTTTCTACACATTGGGAGGAGCTTATCCAGGCCAATCACAGCGCTCGGTCACGAGTATAAATTCTGCTACACTTTACTTTAGTAATTTTAGTTTAACAACCGAAACTGCAGTATCTCGTTGTTTTATTGAATAATGTGGTTTTGACAACATAAAGTCTTCTTATTCAGTATGGATAACTACCTCAACATCACCTTCACTACGACACAGAAAGACTTGACTACTCTCTCTCTCTCTTGACATTCTCTCGCAATCACTCTCTCTCTTTTTCTGTCTCACTCTTTCTCTTGACATTTTGTAGTATGACAGAAAGCACTTAGAAATCGACAGCACTCCCGCTTTGTCTTCTTCTCTTTCTGTCATCTTCTCCTTCTTCCTCAGTCGCATTCGCCTCTTTGTGTTCGTTTCATTCTGTGGCTGTCCTTTGTTTTCACTTTTGTCGGTTGACATGGAGTGTCGTTGACAGTTCCCAATATACTGGCTTCGACACCTTCTACCTCAAAAGATATCAGTTTATTCTTTTCACTCTTTCTTGGATTCAATTTATACACTTTTGTTCCTTCAAATATCATTTCCCAGCGCTGATGTCAGAATGCCTGAATTGGATAATTATTGATTACTTGGAGAATAATTGATCTCTATGTAGAATAGCGTAAAATTGACCACACCCAAGTAGAAATTTCTTAGGCATAGCACGATCCTTTTAACTTGTCAGAAATCAGCTGTTTCGGTAATAATTAAACAGTGATTTCGACACAATAATCAAAATGCTTTAAAGTCTTAAACACCTTAAGAGTCTTTAAAAGACCTTTTTAAAGAAGACCTTTCAAAGAATACCTTTTTAAAAGACCTTTTCAATAATCTGCGAGATTCAGCATTTGTAGGTTAAGTAAGTATTGTACTGGTGGCCGAGTAAAACATATGTTTTCTGACAAGTTAGAAGGATCCTGCTATAGACGCATGAATCAAACGGACATTTTCTCTTCTTCTTCTTCTTCTTCTTCTTCTGCTTCTTCTTCTTCTTCTTCTTCTTCTTCTTATTAAGGACCAAGGACCCGATAGGGTTCTTAATGCGATCGTACTGGTGTCCGTCTGTCCGCACGATAACTAACGAACGGAAGATCGTACACTTTTGAGATTTAGAATATAATTTCTTCATAGATAAAGTAAGAACCCTATCGATTTTGAACATTGAGGGTTGAATTTAAAAAAAGTTACAAGCAAAGAATGGGTACTGCATTTCAAATACATGTTACAGAAAAGTATAGGCTAATGACATTGAACTACTCAAATTCATGCCTCTCATCCCAATGCCTTGATGGCGCAGTTGGTAAAGGCTACGTTCTCGTCTTTGAAGCCAGATTCAATTCCGAGATGCTGGTTCGAGTCCCAACCGGGGCAGTTTTTTTGCTAACAAATTTCAAGTTTTAATCAATTATCCATACATTTTTTTTATAAATTCATTATTGATGATTTGAAATGATTCATTATGTTTATTATTTATTACAATAGCCTATTATAATTTTCTGACAGTAATTAACATGTTACAACGTTTGTCTCAATTGCAGAAAATAGCTACTATGTTTACTACTTGAGCAATTCTTGAAAGTACTGTCCTGTTTTTTCTGTTAATCTGTACACTACAGTATCGGGTCCTTGAATACTCCGTTGTATCGGTTCATTCTTCTTCTTCTTCTTCTTCTTCTTCTTCTTCTTCCGCTTCGTGTTTTCCTCCTCCTCCTCCTCCTACTCATCCTCATCCTCCTCCTCACACTCATCCTCCTCCTCTTCCTCCTCCTTCTTGGACCGGTGAGTTGAGACTATCTATTTTTCATACACCCCCAAGCCCCTCTTTTCGACCCCAATTTTTCTCCTGTGACTCATGCTGATCCCCAAACCCTCTTCCACTCATCTGAGAAACCATCCCCAACTTCATCTTTCTCCCCAAGATTCCTGCCCTCTTCCAGTTTATTGATACTTCTTGATCTCTATGGTCTTCCTCTCACTGCTCCTACGTCTTCTATTTAGATCTTCCTTTGTAGAGTATATCGATCAGGTAGGTATATTCCATTGTAGTATAAAGATCTACAATAAATTGACAATGAGAATTTGGATAGTGGCGCACTCAAGTGAGAGAAGAGTGACTAGTCGGCAGTGATTGAAGAAGCTATAGTTGGTATAAAACTAGTTGTCACTTGGCCAAGTGCTCAAAAACCACTCACTAGAAACGTTTCTGTCAGAAAGTCCGATGTCCGAACATCTCTAAATGTTCAGCTGTTCAGATGTCCAGCTGTTCGGACATAGGACTTTCTGACAGAAACGTTTCTAGTGAGTGGTTCTTGAGCACCAGGCCAAGGGACAACTAGTGTTATTCGAACTATAGGTTACCATTGAATCCAATGCAAAAAAAACTGTTTTCAAACCAATCATATTCAAAAAATATTCATTCAAAATATCACAAATAAGAAATGTATATTGAGTAAATAATGTATATGCATTGTATATATTGATAAGAAATGTGAGTAATTCCTTATATTTGATCCAAATAAGGAAATATATCTTATATGTATATGAGTTGATAAGAAATGTGAGTAATTCCTTACATTTGATCCAAATAAAAAAATGCATCTTATATGTATATGAGTTGATAAGAAATGTGAGTTATTCCTTATATTTGATCCAAATAAGGAAATGCATCTTATATGTATATGAGTTGATAAGAAATGTGAGTAATTCCTTACATTTGATCCAAATAAGGAAATGCATCTTATATGTATATGAGTTGATAAGAAATGTGTGTAACTCCTTCTATTTGATCCAAATGGTTATTCATGGGTAGCCTAGTTCGGGGAAGAACTCGCTACGCTCGTTCAATAACCTCACACCCATTTCCCGCTCCAAATATCCCATCAGGTGAGAAGAGAAATTGCGAAACTGCATTTTCCAACCAGAAAAGTCAGCCAATCAAACCTTCGCCTATTGATTTGTGATTTTGTTCGAGTGAAGTGGATTGGTGATTTGAATTTGAGTGCGAATAAACGCGAGATTAAACGCAATCCGCTATTAGAGGATTGTGGGGAGAACAATGCGTTTTTATTGGCGTTCCAGTCCATATTTCACCGGAAAAGCGGCCACTGATTAATCATCGGTGAAAGCCAAATCATCGGCCGACCTTGTTATACAATAATTCGCAGAACAATTGAGGCTGAAATCCGGGACAATTATTCAGGATGAACGTAGTGGTTGATATATAATTGGCTTTTGAGTTAACCACACTATATGGGCTTTGATTCATTGCTTCAAATATATGTTGCAATGGGAAAATAAATCTATCTATATTAATAAAAGAGAGTTGGTGTCTGTACGCTCGCTTATAACTCGAGAACGGCTCAACCGATTTAGATGATTTTGGATTCGTTTGAATTTTTACAGCACTGGTTAACATAATATGTATTAAAATATAAGAAAATCCCTTTATAATTAATAAATAGTTATTACATTAATGACATAACCTATCAAATATTTCACAGAGCTTCGTTCAAACTTGCCGGCACGAACGTGTACCTACAACGGAAAGATGATCGCAATTCAAGATCAGATGAATTAGCAAACATATTCTAAGTCCCCGTGGCTCAGTGCAAGAGTCTCTGCTTGATAACCTGGAGGTTGCGGGTTCAAACCCCGCTCTGGACCGTTTTTTTTTGCTCTAGGTTTTCTACTCTTAATTATTTTTTACGCTACAATCATCAATTAAGAATGAGTTATCGTTCGTATCATGCATGTTTTATTGTTTCTAATAATAAAATTGAAGAACGGAAATAAAATTAAAAAATAAATAAAATAAATTAAAATAAAAAAAATTAAAAAGAAAGAAATAAATATGAAAAAAAATCTTTTAATTAGAATAGGACTGATAAAAAATTGAAGAACGGAAATAAAATAAAATCAATTAAAATGAAAAAATTTAAAATAAATTAATAAATATGAAAAAAATTCTTTTAATTAGAATAGGACTGATAAAAAATTGAAGAACGGGAATAAAATTAAAAAAATATAGGCTAAATTAAAAAAAATTGAAAAGAAAGAATTAAATAAATATATAAATATAAAAAAGATAAGTGGAGGGAGGAGGGGGGTGACATGTGATGGGAAAGAGGGGGTTGACATGAAGAGGGATAGGTGGGGTGACATTTGGGGGAATGGAGGGCATTTGTGGGTTGACATTTTGTTGGGGGGGGCATGAAGGGGGACATTTGTGGGGAGAAGAGGGGACATTTGGGAAGAGTGCGATACGAAGTTCGCCGGGACAGCTTGTATACGTATAAATTAAAAATAAAAAAGTGATGTTAAGGAGGAGGAGGAGGAGGAGAAGTTGAAGTAGAAGTAGAAGAAGAAGAGAAGAAAGGAGAGGAGAGTTCATGGAGGAGTAAAAGGGGCAGGAGGAGCAGGAGGAGGGAGGAGGAGGAGGAGGAGGAGGAGGAGGAGGAGGAGGAGAATGAGAAGAAGGATGATGAGGAGGATGAGGAGGAGCAGTAGGAGCAGGAGAAGGATAAGAGGAGAATAATAAGCAGGAAAAGGAGGAAATGATGGGGGAGGAAGAGGAGGAAGTGGACGAGGAAGAGGAGGAGGAAGAGGAGGAAGTGAAGGAGGCGGAGAAGAAGAAGGGTGAGAAGGACGATGAGGAGGAGGAGAAACAGGAGAAAGAAGAAGAAGAAGAAGAAAAGAAGAAGAAGAATGAGGATGATAAGGAGGAAAAGAATAAGAAAAAGAAGAAGGAGGAGGAGAAGAGTGAGAAGAAGGAGGAGGAGAAGAAGAAGGAGAAGGAGGAGGAGGAGGAGAGAAGAACAAGGAGATAAAGAAGAAGAAGAAGAAGAAGAAGAAGAAGAAGAAGAAGAAGAAGAAGACGAAGAAGTAGTAGAAGAAGAAGAAGAAGAAGAAGAAGAAGAAGAAGATGATGATGATGATGATGATGATGATGATGATGATGATGATGATGTTTTCCTATCAACAAATTTAATTCAAAACTTGGAAACAGCTGACAGCTAGGTAAGGTAGTCATGCACGTAATGTAGTGCTGCCTTGAAACAGTTAATTTTTAGTGTGTGTTGACCTTAACTTGTCGACTGTACAATCAGAGATAATTTTATTTGATGAAAAATTTGATGTGTACACAAAGTCATCAAGTAGACTGTGTTCACACTTAAAATTCAATTGAAACTCAAGTGAATAAATCGATTGATAGTTCTGTGTTAATGATCACTACTGATCATTAATTGAAATTGAAATTGAATTTTATTTCTTCATAAAATACATTACAGCAATAAAAACACATAGATTGTATGAAGAATTAATGATGATCATTAATAATGCGCTAGTGATCTTTCATCGTTAATAATGTAATAATGATGTGATCATTATGATCATTAATAATGAAATAATGATGTGATCATCATGATCATTAAAAATGTGCCAGTGATCTATGATTGTTTCTAAAATAACTTGTCAACTCTAAGGCTCAGTTCACACGAGCGTGTACGTTCGACATGCGGTAGATAATTGTGAGCGAGAATTCCAAGAATAGTTGCTTCTTCCAAGATTCGACCGGCAATTATAAAACGCATGCGGCCTAATTAGCTAAGAAAAATTTATTCATAGATTTTGATAGAAAAGATAAAAATTTTGATATTATAAATTTTTCAAGTCCTATCTTATTCTACTTGGTCTTCTGATTCTAGAACAGTTTGAAATTTTCTTATAGCATTTAAATTAGTATAGCCAGCTAATTATTTGATTCTAATCGGTTTTCCAACTTCATAATGAAATTTGAAATTTTCTTCATCCATTTAAATGAGAATTTAGCCAAAAGATTAACAAGATTCATAAGTGAAATATCAATAATGTGAGATATTTATCTATGATAAAAGAATTTAGTGTGTTGCATACCTACTCATGGCTATTAATGCTAAAATGGTTGTTTATGCTAATGGCTATAATGCTACAATGCTCAATTGTCACAATACATCATAAACTGAGTTACACCCATTTGACTGGTGACTTGTCGATTGCTAACTTAAATCTAATTACAATATTATTCACATCTAGATTAATACTAACTATAGTAAAACATAATAGTAAATCTCTAGATTTGTCCTAATCTCAAAAATGAAAAAATCTAATTCCAAAATAAAATTACTCTCCATTTTTATTCAAAGTATCTGTTACAGGAATTCATACCAGCTCACCAACTTTCTCATCAAGTCAAATTCCGCGATAGTATATAGGCTTTTCTCTAATAGCATTTTCCTGACTGCCCGCTTAAATGAAATGACAGATTCCATATTTCGGATGTTCGTTGGCAGCTTATTAAATAGTCTCATTCCAGAATAGAATGGAGTTCTTTCCAATGCTGCATGTCTATGTATTGGAAAAGCTATCAGGTTCCTATTTCGAGTGTTATATTGATGATTGTCTGCACAATATTGGAATTTGTTAATATTTACTTTAACAAAAACTACTAATTGATAGATGTAGAGAGAAGGAAGTGTAAGGATGTTCAGGTTTCTGAAATATGATTTGCAAGAGTCTCTCGATCTCAGCCTACAAATGACTCTCAATATCTTTTTGCATTATAAAACTCTACGACTGTAAACAGTATATAAATTACACCTAGTGGTTTTGTTCTGGGGGGCTCCCCATAGGTTACGATAATTACAATAAATAATAGAAATAATCTGAGAAAATTACATATAATGATGATGCAAATAATTGTACTTCCATTGAAAGTTGAGAATATTGAACAATCACTAGATTGCAGCGAATTCCATTTCGCGCCAATACTGTCAGCTGCAAAATATTCTTTGCTATAGCAGGTCCCTTTTAACTTGTCAGAAAACATAATTATGTTTTGACCAGCAATATTACAATACTTAACCTACAAGTGCTAAAACTCGCAGATTATTGAAAAGTTCTTTTAAAAAGTTATTCTTTGAAAGGTCTTCTTTACAAAGATCTTTAAGACTTTTAAGCCTTTTGATTATTGGGTCGAAGTCACTGTTTAATTATTACCAACACAGCTGATTTCTGACAAGTTAAATGGATCGTGCTATAATTGTACAAATGCATTATTTTCTCAGTGGTGTTGTGAGAATGGACGTGGCAAGACGTCGACAAGCCATAGTGGCAAATCTAGCCTATTCATACTTATACTCATACTTCATACTCAAGATGAGCAGAAATTTTTCAATTATTTTAGAATGAGCATAAGGTCTTTCGACGAATTAGTTTTTAAATTATCAGACAAATTGAGAAGTCAGGATACGAGCATGCGGCTTTCAGTATGCCCTGAAGAGATGTTGGCCGTAACTTTGAGATGAGTGATAATTCACAGCATATTCATAAAATTCTCTACTCAAATACAGTACTAATCATTGTGTTGAATTTGAATTTCAAATTCTTTTATTTATTAGTAGGTTAGGACATTCATATATATGAACCAAAATTCGTGATTTGGTTGCTTGTATTATGTACTATCTATTTTCTGTTTTTTATTCCTTGTTCAACACAAATACAGTACACAACTTCAGTATTCAATGTAGAAAAATGGTATAAATGTCTGAAAAATGGTATAAAAATGGTAGTAAAATGGCACACAGAGTGCCAAGTGTTGAAACCGGGCAGTCTCGGCTGTATGAATTTAGAATTTTCATTCAATTGTATTCAAGTTTTGCCACTAATAGACTATCACTGGAGATAGAAACAATAATCTTTAATAAAACGGGCAATTTTCATGCTAGAGATGAAAATCAAGTTCAACTGCACTCAGGACATCGAGTAGAATAGCATAGCACTTTCAAAAATCAAAAATTCCCAAATTTTAACTTTTTTTTGTATGTTAGGATAATTAGATATAATTGCCGGGGGCAATTAGCACGCATGTTTCTAGCAGTGAAACAAGGTGACGTGCTGCAACGCGCGTCTCACGGATGAAGTGTGAACAACACGATTTGATTCCCTGCACTAGCTCTACGTTGCGTGAGTTAATTGTTTAATTGTTTCATTGGAAAGTGTCTCAATTATCTACCGCATGTCGAACGTACACGCTCGTGTGAACCGAGCCTTAATATTCTTAATTGAAAACGAAGACAACTACGTTGTAAATAATTATCGTGGTTAAGTAGGTCAAGGATTTGAACTTGAATGATGCATTGGTGATTATGCTGCATCTTTGTAGAGAGGTCAATGTAGTTCACTGCTAGCGCATGCGTACACTACGTCTCTGGCTCGAAATCTTTGTACTGTATTTTGATTTAGCGTACACCGGTTAGTCAAGACAAGACAAGACGAGATTGGTCACGTTTAGTCACAGTAATTCACATATCTGCTTATGGAGCAGTACACACCGATGCGATGACTAATCGGTGTGTGTTGCTTCATAAGCAACTATGTGAAGTATTGTGACTAAACGTGACTAATCTCGTCTTGTCTTGTCTTGACTAACCGGTGTACGCCTAGCCTTACTGGTATTTTGATTATAACTCATGGTATTTATTAGTTGAACATAGTACCATAGACTAACTATACAGTCAGTACATAGAGTTAGTCTATGATAGTACTATAGAACATGGTTTACTTATTTGTATTTTCAAATATAGATATTAGATTGTTATTATTATTTGTAATCAGCTTCATTTGTCTGTTATACAGAGTGTTTCAGAACTCCCTACCAATACTCTAGGGCATTGTTCCTGGGTAAAAACCATATCTAAATATCATATTTAAATTTTCCAAAAGTCCTTAGTTACACGGCTGCCATTTTGTTTTTTTCACTTATTATCTTTTATCTCAATAATGGTGGAACATATGGAATTGAAACTTTGCACCAACATTTATGACAACTAGACAAAGCTACAAAAAATTTATGACAATTTTTCAAATCCAAAAAACAAAATGGCGGCCATTTAAAATTTTGTTTCTTGAATAACTCGGAAACCGTTGATATTACGAGAATTTTACAAGAATAACGTTTTTTAGTAAATTTAATTACAAATTGATTTGTTAAGATTGAACAAATATTGATATATTGATATTGAGATATGGCAGCTTTAGTGATAGGTGACTGCTGGAGGCTGGTTGCAGTGCATCCTGGGCTTGCGGCTAAAGTCTGCTACAACAATGCAACTGTCTCCATCTGCTTTGCATGTTATTTTTAAGCAATTTTAGATTATTTTGTGTGAATTTTAAAGACATTAAAAAGGAGTGCAAGTAACATGTGATAAAATGAATAAAAGAACTTGAAAAGCAATAAAAATCGTTCTGAGAACAATTATTAACACAGCAAACAAATAAAAACCAATTTCGAAGCACTTCTGAATTCATTTTTCCTAACAACTCCCAAAACATTCCTACCTCGAATTCAAACTGAACCGTTTCAAAAAACGCATGTAAAGTCAAATACGTAACAAACAGACCTCGTGTATACTGAGCGTTCAAAAACGTTCAGCAGAAAAAAACGTCACGAGTTCTCCTCGAACAGTATTCGATCGTTCATAGTGTTTGGTCCAAGCTTAGTTGGCGATAAAAGTTCAAAACTGTTGATAAAACCAAGATTACTAGACAAAAGGTTCAACCATCGCCTATGCTATTTCTGTCCACAAGCCGTTGGAGTGGGGGGACTGCATCGATGACGTACGCTGAATCACAACTTCAGTCCAAATGCCCCAGTCCAGCACGAGCTCAGTGCAAATTATGATTGCTATTCATCGGTTTATGATTGCAATTCATCGGTTTTATCGAGAAGAAGAAGTAAAAGCCCTAAAATATGTTGCAGGATATTTTTATTTTATAAAGAGACTTTTTTCAATTTTATTTTTATTCATAAAGAGACTGATGCCCAGTTCAAAGAATCTATGTACTTCAACAGTGATTGGATACAATCTCTGAGTTGAGGGAGTTTAACATGTAGTTTAATGTCCTACTGATGAATTTTCGAGAATAATACATCAAGCGAATGATATATCCATGATTCATGGGAATACAGTTTCAAACAACAGTAGGGTGATTGAAATCTATTTAAAAATTCTAAAGAAAACATTCCGCCAAGTGAATGACAGAATAAAGAAATTTGCACGTACGAGAACATTGAATTAGACTTGAGAAACAAAGAATGGAAAGTGAAGAACGAAGAAACAAGAGGAAAAAAAATCAGTTTTCAAATTCATCAAAGCTTTAAATATAAATATGTAGACTTTTTTCAGATGTAGTTGTGTAAATTATGAACACATTATTATTTCATGTAGGTTTAGATATCATGCTACTATCTTTTGTGCAACCGAAATCGAGTACCAGTGATCGAAATAGATCAAATATAATTTTACAAGTTATTAGAGTGAATTAATTCCTGTGAGACAGTTCCTGTGCAACACAAAATTGAAGTGCCTTCCGATTGTAAATTGATATACCATCTTATTATTACGGTAGTTTAATAATAATTGTATTTATTAGACTTAATTCACTGTGGATTAATTAATCATTTATTTATTTATTTATTGCAAAATCAAGGAAGACTACAGGCATTGCGCCCAAAACAGTCTTCACTATTGTTTACAAAGCAATTCATCAGATACAATGTGATAATATAAAACATGCAATAAGATCACAAAACAATATTATGTATAATAAAAGTTGAAAAAACAAAAATTAACTAAATAACTATAGTATTACAATAAGATAAGATAATAAGAGGTAAAATAAGATAATCTAAGGATTACATAACAAAGGTGAAAAAGTTAATAGAAATAATATAGGTTGTTGAATTAATTGATAAAGATCATTCAATAATGTAGCCTTATAAGAAAAAAAATGATAGTCATGGAATCATTATTCAATCGTTCATAATTATTATGATTAATCATCAATGCTTACTTCTTCGTTCTTTGTGAGTACCGGTACCGTATATGATTAGGGTACTTTGAGTTAATTATGATCATGTATAGTAGCAAATCGATGGTTTGCCTTTAGTGGTTTCGCCTACGTTCCGCCGACGATATCAGGAGAACGGCTGGTCGTAGAGAAACAACGTTCAAATGACCACTCAAATTCGTTCTTTTATCTACAACTTTCCCGCCTACAAACCTCGCCTACCATAGGAATGTGAAAATTCCTCGCTTACTAACTTTTTCATGTCACGTTTTCAGATGTGTGAAAATCTGTTTACTTTTTCTTCTCATATGAGTTGAATATACTTGAAATCGGTATATTTAATTACACCATTAGAATCAGTGATTCATTCGCTTCAAGTACTGTGAATTTGAAAATTCTAACTCAATTCTAAGAGGGTTAAACGACGATTTATTCAAAGCAGAGTTGAGTGAACGGTATACGAAGTCAAGTTACTGTCCAAGTTACTGATTCAAGTGACGTCACGCTGGCGTTCCCCCTCCACTTTGCGTCTTATACCAACGATGGCTTAACCTGTTGTCTAGTAATCTTGGATAAAACAACAGCAACAACGTTTGTCAGATTTATCGCGAAACTCTATTGAGTTAGGCACGAAAGCTGTATGAGAGAATACATGAAACATTCTGTTATACAGGGTGATTGTAAAATAGACCGACAAACTTCGTGAGCGGTTTACTGACATTAAAATTGAGAAAACGTTCCATTAAACATGGGTCCTAAAATGCTTCGTTTACCCTCTAGTCGCCATTTTGTTTTTTCACTTTTCATTTTTTTCCAGAATGGTTTGACTAATTTTGTTGAAATTTGGCATAGTCAAGGTCTGCTGTAAAAAAAATGCTGTAAAAACCTTACCTGGCTAAATATTACAAAATAGCGGGTTATAACATGTTTTCGAGTTATTTCAAAGCTTATACCAAACGTTTGCCATTTTGAAATATTTCGTCAGATAAGGTTGCTTAATTTTTTTACATTTTTTTTATTAGGCTCTCATAATACAACCATTGCATAAACAACTATGAGAACATTAGGCTAGGCGTACACCGGTTAGTCAAGACAAGACAAGACGAGATTAGTCACGTTTAGTCACAGTACTTCACATAGTTGCTTATGAAGCAACACACACCGATTAGTCATTGCATCGGTGTGTGCTGCTTCATGAGCAGCTATGTGAATTATTGTGACTAAACGTGACTAATTTCGTCTTGTCTTGTCTTGACTAACCGGTGTACGCCTAGCCTTACGGTTGAAGGATAACGCTGAAACTGGAATATAATTAAAGGAGATAGAATACACGGAAAATAATAAAGTTGAGAAGAATCTGTCATAAAGTGCTTCAAAGTTTCTAATGAGATCACTTTGAAAGACTGATCGGCCTCAGGTTGGTGATAAGTTGAAGAAATGTAATTATAATATTGTCAAAGTATGCTAATACAGAGACTTTGTGCCACACGTTAACTCTAATTGAGTTTGCTCATAGTTCAACGCTCGCGATTTTATTTTGTTATCTCCATCATCATTCTTTGTCCTTTCCTATTCTCTTTAGTCTCCTTCCTCTTCTTTTTCCTCTCCTTCTTATCCTTCCTCTTCTTCTTCTCCTTCCTCCTCTTCTTCTCCTTCTTCTCCTACCTTCTCATCTTCTTTTACATCTTCTCATCTTCTCTTCCTCTATCTAATTATTCTTCCTCCTGTTTTTTTTCATCTCTACCTTCTTCTCCACTTCCTTAATTCCATGATTTTATCAATTTTCAATGTGATTTCATTTTTGTTTTCTGCATTTATTGTTCATTGCTCTTCTTCAGTATCTTCTTTTTCTCCTCTTCTCTTCTTCTCATGTTTCGTCTCCCTCTTCGTCAAAACCTTCCTACTATTTTCCAGCTTTCCCACTTTTCCTCATCAATCTTCATCTTCAACAAAGCATTTCTCTTTCTTATTCCATCATAATTTGAATCTTTATTTGCCATCTTTTTAGTTTTGCTACAAAGCTGCGTCATCAATGATATTTTCTACTGTATTTTCCTTCTTCTGTTTCTTTTTTTCTGTTTTTCGTCATTTTCTTCTTCTTCTACATTATCTCCTGCTTTTTCCTCTTCAGTCTTATCGTTCTTTTCTTCTTCTCATCTCCGTCAGTCTTCTCTTCTCCATAAGTTCCTCAATTTCTTTTGTTTTTTAGCAGCATCCATCATTCATACTCAATAAACTTCTTCATCGTCAGCTATTCCTTCTTCTTCATCTTCTTCTTCTCCTTTTTCTTCTTCATTATCTTCTTCTTCTTCTTCGCCTTCTACAACCCCTCACCCTCTGCTTATTCTTTTTTCCTCCAGCTTCTTCACTCTCTTCTTCTTCATCTTTCTTCTTCTTCTTCTTCTTCTTCTTTTTCTTCTTCTTCTTCTTCTTCTTCTTCTTCTTCTTCTTCTTCTTCTTCAACTCCTTCTTCTTCTGTTCCTCCTCTCCGTTCCTTTCTTCTTTTTTCTCTCCTGTGATCATCATCATTAACACAATCATTTCTCTCGGTCCAAGTTGGGAACTTTCTCTATTGTTTGCTAAAGTTGGGTTTCACCGCTTGCAGCTCCAAAGTTTAGAAGGCTGTTTTGCTAACTTGAGAAGTTGTTGGTTGAAATTTGGAGGAGGAGGAGAAGGAGGAGGGGGGAGGAAAAGGAGGAAGAGACATAAGAAGTAGAAAAAGAGGAAGAAGAAGAAGAAGTAGAAAAAAGAAGAAGAAGAAGAATAAAAAAAGAAAAGAAGTATAACCCTACCAAGAAGTGTAACCCCAAACGTCAGATTGCCTATTATTAAAATCAGCGAATAAGAAAACAGCTTTTTTTAAAAAGGTACTTAGCATTGGGTTCAATCTCAACAAGAAGTGTTAGGCTAGGCGTACACCGGTTAGTCAAGACAAGACAAGACGAGATTAGTCACGTTTAGTCACAGTACTTCACATAGTTGCTTATGAAGCAACACACACCAATTAGTCATTGCATCGGTGTGTGCTGCTTCATAAGCAACTATGTGGATTACTGTGACTAAACGTGACTAATCTCGTCTTGACTAACCGGTGTACGCCTAGCCATACATGAGATCGCCTGTTTAAATCATCCAATGAGATATAATCCGACCACTGACAAAAGAGCCTTCAAAATAAGAACTCTACTGCGCAGAGAGAGCGCACGTTATGCAATGCAGCAGTTTATCTCACTCGCTCACTAGAGTAGTGGTACTATGTGATACTGTATCACTTCAGTGATACGATGCGCGAAGGTTCTTTTGTCTGTTGCCAGACTATAGCAGTTTTATTCCTAAAATAGGGTAGCATTTGATTCATTCCTTCAGTACAATTCCACCAAGCAGTGTAACCTCTACAATTTGATTGCCCATTCAAACCAGCAATAAGAGACCAGATTTTAGCGAAAAAAAGGTAGTATTGAGTTCAAGTTGAGCCATAAAGCTTAATTGAGTTCGGCTGCAGCATTTTAGGCGCAAAGCAGTCACTCAAAGCGGTTCACTGCGATTGTGAAAGGTTTATCAAATCACTGGGGGTGGATAGGGAGGGGGGGGGGGGTTGAAGGTTGTTGAGTGGGGGGGGGGGGTGTTGTTGAACTCCAATCGATTTGTATATTCATGAGCTTGTACGTATAAATAAAGTGTACTGCATTTCTATCTTACTACCCTGACTGATTCCCTCCATCGCTGCATCAGTCTCTCATTCTCAAACATTCTCACGCTCACTCTCTCTCTCTCTTGCTATCATGCTCTCTGTCTCACACTCTCTTTCTCCCAAACTTCCTTATTTTCTGTCCCTATTTCTTCCAGAAACTTTCTGCAGTACCTGAATTATGAAATTATGTATATTAGCTGTATAGACTAGACTCTGACTCCTTGTTTTATTATTATTTTTTATTTTGCACACTGATCACATATACTTGTAAAAGTGATCAGTTTAATTTCCAAGTAATTATACACTTGTTTTTTAATGTTTTTTGTAGAGGGAAATAAAATTCATTTATTCTTTATTGATGTTCTAGTCATTTACACTAGTTCTTAGTTTCTTCTTGAGTACCGCACTTTGTTATTATTACATTATTTTGTCTCTCTCCCCCCACACTCTCTCTCTCTCTCTCTTATGGTTGAGTGTTGATGGAAAGGATGTCCTTGCACATCCTTCTCCAAGAATGGACAATTATATGTCCAAACTCCGCCATTTCATGTAGATACAAAATCAATTACTTTTATTTTCAATGACGTTCATTTAATGAAATATATTATACTAGTATTAAGTTGTATTCAAAAATCTTGAATTAAAATTTATACCTATATATTTTCATTTAAAATCTCTCTAACTTCATGTTTTGTTCAGTTAATCTTATGCTGTAATTACTATTTTCAAATGACGTTCATTGTAATGACTTTCATGACCTAGAATTTAAGCGACATATTTTGTAATCTGCATGAATAAAGTGATTATTCTATTCCATTCTATTCTCTCTCTCTCTCTCTCTTGCTATCGTGCATATTATAGAACTTGGAAACTCTAATTTGGAGTTCTGTTTCGAAGTTCAAGAAGTGCATTTGAATTACTAAGGAACAGCCCCCTCAATTTTCATTGCATTGGAATTTTCATTTCCGCAAATTCAGGAATTTCCCTGCAAATGAGACGATTTCATCTGAAACTTTTCCACCGCATTTTCCCGCTCTTAAATGGTTGGAAAAGCCGCAGTTTTCCAAGGAAGTCGAACGGTTATTTCTATGAATATCATTATAGTGTTCATTTGCTTTGCTGAATACATGGAGAGGGTATAGACCTAATTGGATCGGAACAGAAGCAGTTTGTATGAAGAAAGTTGGAGGAGTTTTTTAGTATGGCGCCTGGATCAAACGAGTGAGTGAAAGGAAACAGACGCCGGAGTTTTCAGTTTGAGTAGAGTTTTCTCAGGATGGCGGATGAATCAAACAATGGTATGCTGAGGGGGGGAGATAATAGACATATGATTGTTGGTTACATGCAAGGTACAGGTTACACAGGTTGGCAACCCCCATAAGAGCCCAGCAGTCCACTTTTCCCCGAGTGGTCTTGCTATAATGACGTCAAGAAATTACCCAGCTAACATAATAATGCCCTATACCTATATTTAAGATTCAATATGTATTTAGGATTTCAATTTTCATCTGTTTTACTGAGAATTGGAAAAATTGAGAATTTTTATCAAATGGACAGCCTAATAATAACAAAAAAATTGTGAACAGTTTACAAATTCAACTAATAATAAAATAATTTAATAAATGACGTTCTATTGTCATGTAGAAATTATGTTTATTGAACAGTCATATGATGCTCCAAGCGCCAGGTCCAGGTTATTAATGGATTACTCTTGTAATGAATTCTGTAAGATAGGAATTAGTACAATGTAACAAAAACAGTTTTTAGAAAAATTTCAAGTAAGATTATAGTTCGAATAAAACTAGTTGTCCCTTGGCCTGGTGCTCAAGAACCACTCACTAGAAACGTTTTTGTCAGAAAGTCCGATGTCCGAACAGCTGAACATTTGATTCAATGATGCTATAACATTTTATCAAATGGTCAGCTGTTCCGACATTGGACTTTCTGACAAAAACGTTTCTAGTGAGTGGTTCTTGAGTACCAGGCCAAGGGACAACTAGTTTTATTCGAACTGTAGTTGAAAGAGAAGTTATTATTCTTCTAAATATTATGATCGCATATCTTTATTTAGTTACTAACCAAAATAGACTTTTCTACTATTAATAATCGCAAGATTAGAGAATTTCCACTAACCCATAACTTGCCTTTTTCAGTATTAATTTTCATCATTTTATGTGTTTAAAGCAATACCAAGAGTAGGGAGACTATTTTCAATGTTAGAAACGTAATTTTTGATGTAGTTTCTCTCAAAATAAGTATGAAAAATGAGTCAATGGGTTCAAGTTACCCTGTAATCCCATATCAAAATGTTTAAAAATTGGCAGAAGTAAGACGATGGAGGGAATAGAAAATGTTCCAACACACTGTTATGGGCCTTTTCACACCAATGACCACACTGTGATTATACAGTCTCTCTGTATATAGTACTGATAGAATTACGCTAACCCCTCTCTGCTATGTAAAACCCAGCGGAATTTGAGGAATTTGTAAACCAGTAAATTTTCTTGGTAACTGCCTCCCGATTAAACTAACAACAAGAGATCCACTTAAGTAGGCGTTGAAACTGTGCAACCGTTGTCATTAATAAGTCATTAAATCGTTTACCATCAATTACGTTCATTAATTGCGCAGAGGAGGGAGGGGGGGCAGGCTTTTAAGAGCCTTTAGAACTCTGGAATCTACTACAATACTGTACCAATGTTGCTCTCTCTTATTCTTGGTTCGTAGGCGCGGGGGATGGGGGGGGGGGCTTTGCCGGTGTAAGAACCCCCCTTTCCCACCACAACACAAGCAGCACCACTAATGAATGTTGTGTTTTGAGGGTGGTGAAATTGGGTGGTTTAGGGGGGGGAGGCTTTGAACATGTTTTGGAAGCGCTGAAAGGGAGTAAAGCTGTTTTAAAGCTTTGGGAATTCGAGCTTCGACAACATTATTTTCTGGAAGCTCAAATTCAAAGTGCTATACCACGCAATACCTATCCTTATAAATTGAAATACTTTTTCGCCCCACTAGGACGTATAGCAGGATCATTTCAACTTGTCAGAAAACAACTGATTCAACGTCAGTAAACGAGCGTACATCAATCAGCTGTTTTCTGACAATTTAAAATAATTCTTCTATTTGGAAGTAGCTCACTAACATCAGCGCGCTAAGTGAGAGACAGAGAAACAACCTGGGGGGATTGAAGCTTGGTTATCATTGAATCAAATGTAAAAATGCCTGTTTTCAAACCCATCGTATTTGATAAATATTCAGCCAAAATATTCCAGTAACTTATAAAATCAAAGCTACGATGTTTAAGAACACTTCAGTTGTCTCTTCAAGAGAAAAGAAACAAAGATAATTTTAATTTGATCCTCTTTCCAAAAGCATTCCTTTCCAAAAGAGAGTGAGATATGTAGTGATATAAAATATAATATTGAACGTAAATAGATGAAATATGGAAAATATAAGATGTAAATATAATGTTGTAATTGAATTAAATATTATTTGTGTGAAATAGTTTATGTCTCTGGAATAATAATGTTTATCATACATACGATACCGATGGTTACACATAGCGGGAAGTTCAAACTTCAAAAATCCTAACCTAGCAAGAAGAGTCTAGCAACAAGATGACGAAAATTCTGATAAAAGTACTTTAATCCAATTAATACATTCATTAAAACACCTTGAAACCACTAAATAATAGATAGCAATAAAGTATTGATGATACCTTAATGATTTAATTGAATTCTATCTCAAAATCGTGTTTTGTTCCTATCTCACAATGGTTAAAATCCCCCAGGTTGTTCACTCTCTCTCACTAGAGCGCGCTGATCTGGTCTACGAGCTATAGCAGGATCAAATTAACTTGTCAGAAATCAGCTGTTCCAGTAATAATTAAACAGTGATTTCGACACAATAATCGAAAAGCTTGAAAGTCTTAAAGACCTTTAAAGTCTTTAAAAGACCTTTTTAGAGAAGACCTTTCAAAGAATAACTTTTTGAAAGACCTTTTCAATAATCTGCGAGATTCAGCATTTGTAGGCTAAGTATTGTGATCATATGCTAGTCGATCATATGTTTTATGACAAGTTAAATGGATCCTGCTATAAATGCGGTTTGCGCCATTGGTACTTGAGGTTATTGGTACAAGGTTATTGGTACTTGATGTGCATGTTTTATTTGTATTTTGATAGAAAATTCGTTTTAGGGGTTGTAAATAGAATAAATCCAGCGCCATCTCTCGGCATCTGGAGCAACTACGTCCACATCGCAGTAATGAATTAATGGAGTTGAATTAGTTAAGGTGGGGTTTCGTTACTGCGACCGAGTGCCGCAGTGGAGCCCGACCCAGTGTTGCCAGATGCAAGTGATGAAAAATCCCCACTATAGTGGGGATCAATCGCATCTGGCAACGCTGGGTCTGGCTCCGCTGCGGCACTCGGTCGCAGTAACGAAACCCCACCTTTAGGCCGCACCACTGTACCACGCACAAGCCTAGAGTACATGACTGTAGTTATCCCCCTCAGCAAACAAAAATTGAAGTTATACTAAACTATCAAGTTTGAAATATGCAAATGCACAGATTGAGTGAAGTAAATAATCGAATAAATTTGATAGTTACTCACCTCTCCGAGAAACGTGAATCCGTGGCGCTGAGCGATGCGCTGGGCTGTGTGTGGACCCCCCTCAATGTGGGCAGCCCACTGCGACGAATAGTGTCTGGCCAGCCCCCCCTGCAAACAACCCCCAACCAACACCAGCACGGCCACCCCCCAAACACCCCCCATACCCACACCAACACTCATAACACTTCGCAACGCATTACACCAGTCACCTGCAACAATCAAAAAATATATAAATTAATTGAAAAGAATCAATTGATCAATTAATAAATAGAAAAAAAATGTTTTCAATAAAACGACTGCCTAAAAAACAGTCGTTAAGTCACGTCAGAGACCCTGAACTGATCAGGAGTGACCTGAAAACTCTGACACCAGACCTGAGCCAGCCAGGTTACACGGAATTATTAGACTATTATAATAAAACGACTTTACCCCGTGCAGCGCAAAGCGCCGCATGCTTGCTCAGTACTGTATCGTTTGGGAATACAGTATCATTGCAACTGACTTGTATCAATGTGAGTTTCCTCTACACATCACATAAAATCTTGCAGTGGTGGAAGTACAGTAGTAAGGAATGCGCCAAAGGTTTTTTAATATAATTGATTTTCTTTTGAACTTGAATTTATTGTCTGAATCATTTCATGGAGCTGACTGACTTTGTAAAGATGTATGTACTATGCTGTGTATTATCATTGATATAGATGGGCCAAAATTTCTTGGCACTTGGCAGCTGTCTACTACTAACCGCATTAATAACATTGCCTGCTGCTATAAATTTTTAAATCCCCCCTGACTGTGGTTATGCATGTATTAGCCCAATATTTTCAGAAACGTACTCGCACTATCCCCCTCGCCATAGCTCGAACAGGTCGAGCTAAGTGCCAAGAAATTTCGACCCGTCTATAACTACTATCGTTTATCTATGGTGTTATTTACTGAAAATCACATTAATATATTTTACTGATTCAAATTTTACCAGTCACTTCATGCAAATTAGAATATAATAGATTATTATAATGAAAAATCAAACTCAACTTACTATATTAAAAAATAAAACTGAAATATAATTCAAAACCAAAACTATAGGTAATTCAAACTGAATTCTAATCAAAAATCAAACTGAACTATAATATGAAAAACCAAATTAAACTATAAATTTTTTGAGTTGCTGTCAATATTGTTGAACTCCATGTTAAAAGAAAACACTACAAAATAATGAAGTTGTCAATTACACTACGGTAATTTATTTTAACAGCGCTATAACAATAGAGTAGTGTTTTTTTCTAGTTAAGTGACATGTTCCATCACATCTTCCGATATAAGTGTGTGTTATAAAGAGTATTGGCAACGCTGCAGGCATGGAGTAATTTGCCAGCTCTGAAAGTTGTTGGGTACTACCTCTTCGCTCAGGGGTATTCAAGGATGAACAGTACTGTAGATATAAAATCGGAAACACCAGTAGGTCAATCAGACAACCACCTGATAGTTTTTGAAGGATGAGGGTAGTAAACCCTCCCAAAATAATTGGTTGGTACTTCCACCCTACAGGTATAATATTTCAAAGCCGGATCACCCCTAATCTATTGTGATGATTAGGGTTTCTAAGCAACAGGTACTAAACAAAAACTATAAAACACGATCGGATAGTTGAGCTGTAATAGGTAGATAGTGATAGTTTGTATTGTAAACAGGAGGTGTAAACAGGTGTAAAAAATTAGAGGAGAGTGAAGTGTAACTTTAACAATTGGGGTGCATATAAAGTGAGTAATAACTGTCCTGAAAAGCCAACAAATAAAGTGACACGCAGTCTCACACGCGAACGTGTGGAGTAACACGAAAGTTAGAAGGAGATGGGATATTGCAACTATTCAATTGCTTTTGATTTTTAAATCATAATAATTAATTGAACAAAATTCCTAATTAATAATTCTATAAAATGTGCTATATTTACTCTGAAGACTTCCGCTACTGCGAATATTGACAACAGAATAATAGCTAGTAAGGAAATGCGATGAACGCTGCTGTACTAAAAACTTTTGCCCTCATTAAAATAGGCACTCATTTATTTTATTGATTGAATAAATTAACGTTGAAAATAATTTCGATTTTTTAAACACAATTACAGACCTGTGAGCAAGTAGAAACGTGGATTATTTCTTTAAAAAGTATTTGATCGTCTTCAGAGATAACCTCTTTCCTTGGTATTAAGACCTTTATTTATGTTTGTTATTTTTGAATGACAGGCTCCGCGACTCGGATAACCGAGAGTTACTGTATATTTGGGTTTGTTATTTGTGGATCTAGGGACTCCAAGTACATCTTTTTCTCCTGAGGAAGAAGAGAAAGAGAAGAACTAAGAAAAAGAGAAGAACTGAGAGAGAGGGAGAAACTCTGTAGCACAGACAACAATATAGTATAGTTAGTCTATGCTCTGTAGATTTTTCGACTGTCAAACTTGGTTGAGAATATTTTCCTTAATGACGGAACCAAAGAAGAGAAATTCGCTAGTTTCATTGCAGCATTTCAGATTCAGTGAAGGCTGCTGAGGACTGCTGAGGCCAAAATATTTCTTCAAGGTCGTTTAGACCCAGTTTAGTCGGCCTTGAACCGATAACGGTGTTAATATCACACCACGCCTAAACCAGTTTTTTTCGCTTCCAGACTTCTGGTATCTGATAACAGCTGTTCGATCGACTTTCAATTTTATTCCTGTTGCTGCAACTTATATAACTTCTGATACTGGATACGTAGATACAAATGCATCTATTATTTATCTATTTATTTACAATCTCTTATTGCGGAGACAACAGGTCAAAACCCACAACTGCCTCCTCAACATAGCTTTATAAAATCAACATACATGTAGTTTTCAAATTTATATAAATAAAGATTAAAATTAAAAAGTTTATAAAGAATGCACTATTGAGAAATAAACGAATCTGATCTGTTCTGAAACAATAATTCTGCACTTCTACAGAAAAACTATAGAAAACTGTATAAGAATAAAACTGGTTTTAAGTACAAGAATTGAAAATAAGTTAATATAATTGCTTATCAAGACTCAAATTCATCATTACAGACAGAATAGATACAATCGCATCAACAGCCTTTTAATTGGAACCAAATTATTTAAATCAATAACGAATAGTTTAGTTTTGCAAATTGGAACTGAAATAGTTTGAAATAACTAATTATATTTTGAATTTTGAATATTATAGTTCAGAGTAAATTCTATAATGTCAATTAAACGTTTGTTCAATTGGATCCAAAACTATTAAAATCATTAACGAAAAAATCAGTTTTGCAAAATTAGAAAATGGAACTAAACTACTGAAGTTTCAAATTTGAATTGTAGTTGAAAGAAAAACACCATATATGATGTCAATTAAACGTTTGTTCAATTGGATCCAAGCTATTAAAATGATAACGTATAAATTACTGTAGTTTCGTAAAATTAGAAATGAAATGTTTCAATACACTGTTATGGGCCTTTTCACACAAATGGCCACACTGTTTATACAGACTTATACAGACTCTAATTATATAATAAGACTATAATTATATCGCACCTCGGCAAGAACACCGTGACATCTCAAAAATAATGGATTATTTTAGTATTATACATCATCTGACATCGTGAATCAGAAAAAGCTGTTTATAATTCCTTTAAAGAGAATGATTGTGATCCAAACTCTATTGTTCTATAGTATTTTATTATTCATTATGTATTAATGTGATGCTAGTTTCATTATTTTTTATTATGCTGTTCAATAGTTTAAGATTTACTATTAAACAATGCATTTTGATTGATAACGAGTTATTAATACCCTTTGTAAACGATGCGCTATAGACTATCAATTTATGAGATGCATTCCACCTTTATTTATGAAAAATCACTGATTGAAAGTGAGAATTAAAGTTGTGAATTTAGCAAGACAATAGACAGTGAATACGACATAACAGGTATAAAAATTGATGCAACAATTCTAATAGAGATGTTTAAGTTGCTTTTCAGGCACAACAGGGCTGAATAATAGGAAATTTCTGTCAGAATAGCTGCTTTAACTACTGTTACAAACCATAAGGATATGCCAAATAACAAAACTATTTAGTTACAGATTGGTTTATTTAATGATTGGCTATTATTTTATGAATATAGTTTGATTACCATTTATTTTATATAAAACTAGATTATTTCAAGAAACTTGTAAGTATTACCTATAGCAAAATGTATACAGCAAGATATCCGCAATCAATGAGTTTTACAAGCTATTTTGCTAACTGTTAGATTGTTACACAGCTGCTGTATCCAAAGTTACAATACATGAATACTTGCTATTTATTCTTGCAGCAGTTATAAATTTATGAGTTTATCAATTTTGGTAGAACTATAACATGTGGATGCACCAAGTGAGTTGTGAATTAAGAAAATGGACGTGATAACTAAGACTGGTCAATAGTATTCAGGCAGGAAGAACGTGACATCAAGAACCATTGCATTAATCTCTGTTTCCATTAATATTAGTATTTTTCAGAGAGAAATACAATAATGCAAAACATTGTAGAAAATATGTTTAAGAGAATAAACTAGAAATATGCGATGATTGTTTGATATTAATTAATTCATGTGCTCATGAAACTTTGATTACGATTTTCCAAAAATGTACTTTTTCGAGATGACACGGTGTTCTTGCCAAGGTGCGATATAATAAGACTCTAATAATAATAAGACTTTATAATATTATACAGGCTCTGGAAGATAATGTGAGTATTGAAGAAGATGGTGTTCATCAATATTTACATTGAGGTTAACATAACCAAGAACTTAACCTAACTTTTTTGTAGACTACTTATTTTTCAAAAATTCAACTCACCAAAAATAAATACAATCCAAACAACAATCACACGAATTTGAATAATTTTTAGTTACACCAACTCCTAAAACTTGCCACACTAATTGAAAATTCACTTTTATCATCATCAATTCTCACGAGGATCGACGGAAGTCATGCTGTTTTGAAAACACATCGAAATTCAAACCAAATTAAAAGTTAATGTGAAGCTAGTTGGAAAGTTATTGGAATCTTTTGAAAATTGAGACTAAGCGTAATTTGTTGGTGGATTTTAAAGAACTAGAACATACGAA
Source organism: Laodelphax striatellus (assembly GCA_017141395.1). Taxonomy (NCBI): domain Eukaryota; kingdom Metazoa; phylum Arthropoda; class Insecta; order Hemiptera; family Delphacidae; genus Laodelphax; species Laodelphax striatellus. The sequence goes on from CM029537.1 coordinate 3,186,926, forward strand.
TAGTTTAAAAACTTTAAAAATTTGGGGGTTAAAATCGTGGGCACGAATATAATACGAACCTGATAATGTAAACATTGTAACAGATTTGGAAACACATGATAAACTACGTCACAGATGAAAATTACGTCACTAATGTTAAGAGTATAGCAGGATTCTTTCAACTTGTCAGAAAACACCTGATTTAACGTACGAAACGAGCGTACATCAATCAGGTGTTTTATGACAATTTAAAAGAATCCTGCTATACAAAGGCACAGGAATGGAAATTAAAAAAAAAACATGAAATTAGACTATTTTATTTACTACATTATTATAGCAGCCGATGTGTTTGGATATTTTTTTCAATTTTGATAGTGTAGCTCTTGAAATTTTTCTCAAGTTAGTGTAGTCGCAGATTGTGTGCATATATAGCAGGATCCATTCAACTTGTCAGGAATCAGCTGTTTCGATAATAATTAAACAGCGATTTCGACACAATAATCAAAAGGCTTACAAGTCTTAAATACCTATAATAAAACCTTTAAAGTCTTTAAAATACTTTTTTAAAGAAGACCATTCAAAGAATAACTTTTAAAAGACCGTTTCAATAATCTGCGAGATTCAGCATTTGTAGGTTAAGTATTGTGATATTGCTCCTCGAAACATATGTTTTCTGACAAGTTAAAAGGATCCTGCTATATTCTACATGTGATCAGATGATTAAAATGCATTATCTCAACAGCTGAAATAATCTTGTCTCACTCCCACACTCACTCTCTCTCATCAAGAGCCGACGGAAATCTGCTGATTACTATAGTGCGATTCACGTCAAGAAGTCAGCATTGCTTAGATGGGAGTTTGCCATCCTTGTTCAGCACAAGGCAGTTGCTGATGTCTCTATCCTATTTGCACTGTGCATAGTTGCCGCACTGTGCATTGTTGTCGCACACAGTCCCAACAAACACGTTTGGTGCAGTTTTCTCTTTCTCTCTCAATGAAACTTGGCATCAATGCTCCTCATATAAACAATGCTGACTTCTTGACGTGAATCGGACTATAGGGTGAGCGACCATCATTTCGCAAGACGGCTAGTAGCATCCAGTTGCCAAGTGCCAATAAATTCTAATTGCGCGAGCTGTAATCATTTATTTATTTATTTAATCATTGCTGTAACAAGACGTTGTTATGACACTGTATGTGTGTTTTGTTGACAAAAAATTATTTGATTGATTGATTGTCTTGTAATTTTGAAATAAATGCAATTCAATTCAATTCAATTCAATTGAATCCAATCTAATCCAATATCTCTCGCGCTCTCTCTCTCTCTCTGTCTGGTGTATCTCCTTCTTTCTGACTATAGTCCTCTATTTTCTTACTCACTGAATGTCACTGCATATATTTCTAAAGAGCTCATTACCATTCATGTCATCTGGGCTTAGCGAGAGAGAGAGAGCAGTGTTGAAGCAGTAGTCTACGTGATTAGAAAACTCATGCATAGAGTGCGGCGCCATAGAGAGGTGTCCACACAGAGCCGTGGAGAGCATAGAGTGGCCACAGTGAGCTAGATAGAGACGGTAGAGTGGTAGAGAAGTCACGTCACTCTGATTTCAAAATCAGGGAACGCAGCACTGACTGAATGCTGACGAGGTGACTCTCATAAAAAGTAGCACTATTGAAAATCGAAACAATTTTCCTCCAAGTTCGGCCTGATTTGAGATAATTCAAAACTTTGAAAATTTATGGAAGCAGTTCACTTTGCCAGTAAACTTTGGTAGAGAGCCCTTCATATATTCTACTGATTTGCTAAATCCGTAGGTATAGCAGGATCAATTCAAATTGTCAGAAAACAGCTGTTTCGGCAATAAGTAAACAGTGATTTTGACACTATAATCCAATGGCTTGAAAGTCTTGAAGACCTTTAAAGTCTTAAAAATACCTTTTTAAAGAAGACCTTTCAAAGAATACCTTTTTAAAAGATCTTTTCAATAATCTGCGAGATTCAGCATTATTTTGTAGGTTAAGTACTCGTATTGTGATACTTGAAACAAAATGAGCTGTTTTCTGACTCTATAAATTAATCCTGCTATACTTATAACTTCTCAGAAAACATGTATCCTCGTCACAATACTTAACTCCACAAGTGCAGAATATCGCAGATTATTGAAAAGGTCTTTAAAAGTTATTCTTTGAAAAGGTCTTTAAGGTCTTTAAAGACTTTAAAGGTCTTTAGAGAAGCCTTTCGATTATTAAACTGCATGAAATCACTGTTTATTACTGAAACAGCTGATTTATGACAAGTTAATTGGATCCTGCTATATATGATTTAATGATCAGCTGTTTTGAAACAAAAATTTATTTCCAATTGTTCATTGCACCGGTATTTGTGCAGAGGGACAAAAAGAGAAAGATAGAGGGTGAGAGAAAGATAATAGGGGAGAAACAGAGGAAGGGTGAGAAAGTAGTAGAGGAGGTAAGAAAGAGTGGGAGAGGGTGGATAGGACAAAGAGGAAGAGAGAGAGAGATAGTATTATCAAGAGGAAGAAAGGAGAGTGTATTGGATTGTATAGAATGGCTCATTGGAAATTGTTGATAGATTACGGAGATAATTGAAATTTGCTCGATTAAGGCATAGCTATTGATGAGTTTATAATTGGATACAGCTATATAACACACACAGAGGGCTTAGCTCCACATGACAACCATTTCGATTACAAATTCCTGTATTATTGAGCCTCTGAAATATTGTACACACTATATTGAACGATGTTGAATCAATAGTTTAGGTGGGGAGTTGAGTCCCTGATTTGTTATTGATTTGTACATTCTTCCTGTTAATCATTTCATCAACATCATTATCATTATCATCATCATCATCATCATCATCTTCTTCTTCATCATCATCTTCTTCTTGTTCTTCCTATTCTCTTTCTTCTTCTTCTTCTTCTCATTCTCCTCTTTTCTCCTCCTTCTTCTTCTTCCTTCTTCTTCTTCTTCAACTCCTCCTCCTTCTTCTTCTTTTCTTCTTCTCATTCCCCTTCTTCTTCTCATTCTCCATCTTATTCTCCTGTATCTCATAAATTTCTCATTATAAAGTGAATTAATTTTTTTTGTTGTCAACTATTATTACAATAGGTGTTTCATATGACAGAAATAAATTACTAATCATCTACTGTACATTAATTATATGAAATATACTTTTAATTCGTATTTTGTGATGAGTTTGTATTGATACTCTATTGTTTTTTTGGGCAGGATAAAAAATTATTTGATTTTGATTTTCTGCTTTGACAATGTCAGCAATTTAATAAACATTCCCCTAGGCATAAGGTAATGCTGCGGAGCAGACAGGTCTACTAGTATTACTTATGTACCTCAGGCTAGGCGTACACCGGTTAGTCAAGACAAGACAAGACGAGATTAGTCACGTTTAGTCACAGTACTTCACATAGTTGCTTATGAAGCAGCACACACCGATGCAATGACTAATCGGTGTGTGTTGCAACTATGTGAAGTACTGTGACTAAACGTGACTAATCTCGTCTTGTCTTGTCTTGACTAACCGGTGTACGCCTAGCCTCACTCGCCACAGAAAAAGACCCCGCTAATCACTGAGTTGACAACTTCGAGTTGAGTAGCCTAATTATCCATCACGAGATAAGTATGCCAAGGTTTCAGTCACCGCTTATCATCAAACATAGTAAACTTTTCGACTATTACATAAGTTTGGAAGTCATAATAACATCTACAAATAATAATAACACCACCAGCAAGCACTTTCCTGTTATTATCTCAGTCACAGTCCAGACCTGACCTCTCCATTATTTTCTTATCTAATCATGTTTTTCAGACAGTTTCTTGACATAAATGGCTTCCTCCATTAGTGTTGAAACAATAGAGTTATCTTCTATTTTGGTGACCTAACTTCCTAGGTTTCTTTTATGATTTTTAAAAACGAACCGAATTCGCCACACCTAGCTCGAGGATATCCGATCTTATCTTTAAGCGCACGGTCTAATTTTCACTGTAATTGGCTGTGGCAATTGAGTAATCTTATCCTCCTTTAAATAAGTAAAAATGGGTTCGCTGTATTGATCTCTGATTGGTCTCACATGATATAGACATACGAGCTTTCACTTGGCTAAAAGGCACATGGTCTGAAATTAATTACTTTATTACAACTTCTTACAATAATTTATAAATTTATTGATTTAAAAAATTATTTATTTCTCAATTAATTAATTTATTTATTTATCTATTCATTTATTGATTCATTCATTTCTGGAGGCTCAAGCCAAGGGCCAAATAAGAAGGATCTGATTATACAGTTTGATGTATACTGTATATTATGTAGAATATTGTATAGTTCGTGAAACTGTAACTCAAAAAGGAGTAAAAAAACCGAAGAAGTAGAAGAAAAAGAATAAAAAGGAGAAAAAGAAAAACAAGAAGAGGTAGTAGAAGAAGAAGAAGAAGAAGAAGAAGAAGAAGAAGAAGAAGAAGAAGAAGAAGAAGAAGAAGAGAAGAAGAAGAAGAAGAAGAAGAAGAAGGAGTAGAAGGAAACAGATAGAGTACAGTGGCGTAGCCAGAAATTGGCTTCGGGGGGGGGGGGGGCGGGTAACACCTGGGGGGGCTGAGGGGTATGGAATACCCCCAGACATTTTAACATTTGACAGGTACATAACACTGTTTTAGACTGCTTTTAAGGTCTTGCAATAGCTGAAATCTGAACATTATTCTACTAGGAAAAACATGAATTTACTAATATAATTGAATTTCGACAATTTCGGGGGTGGGGTACGCTGATAAGAGTTTAAGGGAGAAAAGAAGAAGAAAGAGGAGGAGTAGAAGGAACAGAAGGAGATGAAGAAGAAGGAGAAGTTGACGAAGAAGAAGAAGATTTAGGAGTAAGAATAAGAAGAAGTGGAGAAGAAAAAGAAGGAGGAGAAGTAGAAGAAGAAGTGGAAGAGGAAGCAGAAGTAGAAAGATGACAGAAACGAGATAATGACACAACGGAAGAAAAAGTAGCCTGTCCAACTAACTTGAACTGTAGCTACGATGTCCAATTTGGACTGCGAATCAGTTCACTGCGTGGTGAAGTGTATTAAAATTAATACGACCGACCACAACTCAGTTACGACAGAATATTACAGACGACGAAAAAAATATGGGAGAAAGAAGAAAGTGTAATGAGAAGAGAGAGAGAGATAGAAAGAGGAAGAGTGTGAGAGCGAGAAAGAGAGAAAAGAAAGAGAGAGCGCTTGAGAAAGAAGCAGAGAGTATGAGAGGAGGAAAGAGAGAGTCGGTTTTATATTTCTCTGTAACAAGATTTTTCACTCATGAAATGGAAAGTCGAGCTGACATCGCGATGCTATTTTTTTGTGCTTTTTTCTATTCTCACTTTTCACTTTTCTTGTCTTTTCACATTTTTGTAAAACAGCTACGATCTTACCCACTTTATTATATGCACGTGTTCACTTCCCTTACCCTATAGCCGAGAAAACTGTTAGAGCAGGATCCAATTAACTTGTCATAAATCAGCTGATCCAGTAATAATTAAACAGTGATTTCGACACAATAATCAAAAGGCTTGAAAGTCTTAAAGACCTTTAAAGTCTTTAAAAGACCTTTTTCAAGAAGACCTTTCAAAGAATAACTTTTTAAAAAACCTTTTCAATAATCTGCGAGATTCAGCATTTGTAGGTTAAGTATTGTGATCATAATCGATCATATGTTTTATGACAAGTTAAATGGATCCTGCTATATTAAAAGCAGGGTCCACCTTGCATGAAATTGGGTAGCCGGCACTGCAAATATGGTATGGAGATCTGGAGATTAGGGCACCTCAAGTTTGATTTGAAATCAATTCTTTCCTTAGGACTAACTGCCAGTAGTAGCCCGCCCAGTAAAATCCATTTTACCTTGAATGAAATGGGCTAGTTGTATTCTTTTTCTCTATAATGTATAGTACAAAATAGTCATAAGATGTTGAATTCAAATTTTTGACCTCGGCAACTTTCCGAATCAACACCAAAAATATTGCACTTATTCACGTTTGGCCGATTTTGACCCTGAAACAACATTTTTTTTTTTCATGAAAAACCGTCTTCATCCATCATGAAGTAAATTGAATGATCTACAATTTAATACCAAGTTGGTAATTGGAGGTCTAACCGTTTTTAAACTATCGAACTATTTAAACTTCATTTTTCGTTTTCTATTTGAACAGGTTTTTTAAGCTCTTTAAATTTTATCAAACCAGCTGAATTTTTCGCTACGTTTGGCCAATTTTCAAAAAAAAACTATTGATTTTTCTTTCTGCAAATGTCAAGAGAGTGTGAGAGAGAGAAAATGAGAGAGAGTAGTCAAGTCTTTCTGTGTAGTAAAAGGTAGTGAAGGTAAAATATGATTTGATTTGAGTAGTGAAGGTGATGTTGTGGTAGTTATCCATACTGAATAAGAAGACTTGATGTTGTCAAAACCACATTTTTCATAAAACAACGAGATACTGCAGTTTCGGTTGTTACACCATTATCAATCTCTGATAAACTACAACTAAAGTACAGTTTAGCAGAGTTTATACTCGTGACCGAGCGCTGTGATTGGCAGTTGAATGGCCTAACAAGGTGAACGACTGCCATTGGCCTAGACAAGCTCCTCCCACAATGGGCGGTTTCTACGAGCATCACAGCAATGGCGGTTCAAACAACTAACATAGTAATATTGTAGAGGTGTTGTTAGTTGCTATTGACACATACTTTGGTATCAAAACTGTGTTTTGTATTTTGTATTACACAGCACACAGTATAATAAAAACATTGCCAGGCATGGAGAATCATAGGCTATTTTATTTGATGTGATTTTTGTTATTTCCATTATTTTAAGAATCTGTATTTGATTTTGTAAGTTCACTGCATTTTGTTTTATTGCTTGTAAAATTGAATTTGAATTTCAATTGCCGTGCATTCCGATTGGTTCACGCAACAAGCTGGCCAGGAGTCTGAAAAGGGGTCAAAAAGGGGTCTGAAAAGGGGTCTAAAAGGGGTCTGAAAAGAGGCCAGGGGATGAAAAGCACTATAGTAATAAGCTCTTCATGCTGTAGTACTAACGCTGGTACTATGCAAATACAATACTGAAAAGTTTGAAACCAAATAATCATTGTGCGATTATAACTCGAATGCAGAAAATCAGACCTATTTTAAATAAAAAAAAAGCCAGCAGTTGGAAACAAAATCAGGGAAGCATGTCTGACTGATGATTATTATTTGCAATGTGGCTTTCGCCCATAATAAATAAACGCATAGTATTATGTCACACAAAACACAATAGATAAGGTAATTACATGGAACGCGAATAATGGCTTGGACGAAAATGAATGAGATGCGATGACCGTGGTGGTACATCCTATCACTAATCGGAAAATCAACGGAAGGAACTTTGGGTAATAATTCAACCCCCCCTTTCCCCCCCTGAAATCAACCCCCCCCCCCCCCCCCACCCTCACATGACAGGCACTGTGAGCTCATTACAAATCACGCAAGACTAGAGATTGACCCATAAAACCGGACATTTTTAGCATGGTTGAGTTGGCAGACCGTACATTAGAAAACCTTTTTCATTGCTGAAAAATTAGTGTTCTAAATAAATTGATGTAGAATATGCGTTTATATTTTATATCCTTCTAGCAGCCACCCGTGCTTCGCTAAGGGGCTCAGAAATTCCGTTGAGGTTAAGGATATTATTTTTGTAAAAATATCTATTATATCTGTATGATCACCGAGTATACGTTGTAAGAGGGAATTTTGAAGATATTCTGTATAAAACTTAAAACCCGCTATATTAATTTTGGAATACAGTTGTAATGTAATTTTGTTTTTCATCGTGTTTTTGTGTCTGTTTTGAATAAATTGAATTGAAATTGAAATGTTCAGAACAGAGGAATTGACATCTTCTCAACAAATATTAAATTGACAAGTGATGGACTTCGATAATAATCAAGGCGAACGAAGCGAGCCTGCCGGCTACTCATGAGGCAATAACCATTATCATGTTTTCAAAGGTAATAATTAATGCATTCTGTACAGTAGCTGCTTATCTAGTAGCTTGAGGGCGTAATAGAGTTGCCACATTACTTGGAAGTGCACCGATGGATTAATTGCTTTTGTTTATTGATAACGAAAGCAATTTCTCATTGTGACAGTAGTGTGATTAAATTTGTCCCGTAATTGTTGCAGCTAGTTACTCTTATCAGTGTAATTTACTTGTCAATGATAATGTAATTACACTTTCACTCCAACAGTACAGTCAATAAATAACAGAAAATGCAGTTGAAATTACAGAGAGTGACAGTTGATTGAAATACTGTTGAATTTGACATAGTTTTTAGAATCGATTTGACAGCTGGTGTTTCAGAAAAGGTGCTCATAAAATGAACTTGAGCAAAGGAAACACTATTTTTTATGTCAATCAACTTTTAGGCTAGGCGTACACCGGTTAGTCAAGACAAGACAAGACGAGATTAGTCACGTTTAGTCACAGTAATTCACATAGTAGCTTATGAAGCAGCACACACCGATGCAATGACTAATCGGTGTGTGTTGCTTCATAGGTAACTATGTGAATTACTGTGACTAAACGTGACTAATCTCGTCTTGTCTTGTCTTGACTAACCAGTGTACGCCTAGCCTTACTCTCCTAGAAACTGGGCCTTAAGTTACTAAATAAATGATGATGATAAATTTAATAATAAATGATGATTTGTGTATTTTGTCATAAATAAAACGAATTATAAAAAGTAAAATCAAAGTCCTATTCAGAAAAAGAATAACTCACATAGCTATAATAGCAGTTCGTTTATTTCTGAGTTTGAAGATGCGGTACATTGTTCCACATAGGCAAATGCCGTTTCAGCTAGAGAGTTTTAACGGTACTATCCAGCTATTATTTGCTTGTTAATGGGTGTGAATGTGAATGTTTCTCTTGTTTTCTGTTGAATCATCAACTATTTTCAATTGTTTTCTGTTCTCTAGTTTCTCCTATTTCCCACGCACCTATTTAGTTTTCAAGATCGTTTTTCTCAATTGTAGAAGCGACTCTCACTCGATCAAGATGGGATCAAAGCAAGATTACTAGACAAGATTACTGTCTAGTAATCTTGGGATCAAAGATTGAGAGATGGCTTTTGGTTTGGCCGATTACACAGACCTTTTAACCAGCATTAAATTGACAATCTCAATGTTTGACAGAGATTGTCAATCTGAGACTCAAAATAGATAGAATGAATAGAAGAACAGAAACAGAGACAGAATTAAAATAGAATAGAATAGAATGAATAGAATAGAATAGAATAGAATAGAATAGAATAGAATAATAGAATAGAATAGAATAGAATAGAATAGAATAGAATAGAATAGAATAGAATAGAACAGAATAGAATAGAATAGAATAGAATAGAATAGAATAGAATAGAATAGAATAGAATAGAATAGAATAGAACAGAACAGAATAGAATAGAATAGAATAGAATAGAATAGAATAGAATAGAATAGAATAGAAACCATCTCAGTTTATGGAGGAAACTGATATTGAATCTATATAATAGCGAAATTTATATAAAAGCGAAATGGCAATCACTTACTCTCTGACTCACTGATTCATCAGCAGAACTAAACATCTACTGTACCAAATGCGTTCAAATTTGGCATGCATGTTAAGTTGGACCTTTAGACGCGCACAAAAACGTATTTTGAAAACATCCCGAAGATACGCCCAATATTCGCGTTTTCCTAGCGATTTTGTGCGTTTTCTCAACATTTTCGAGAACTAATTGGCAGAAATTTGGTACTGAGGTTCGTTTAAGGTCTAAAAATAATCTTTTAAGATTTTTTATTCTAAAATTCTCTCAAAATCACACCATAAATAGGCGTTTTTGCAGTTTTCCATGTGTATTTGCAGATTTTCAACAACGACTGAACTAAGAACGGTTATTTAAATCTTATTCGCTGTGTGCATCTACCGTGTTGCGCTCTGGCGGATAATCGTATGAATCTACGAGGGAAGATTAACATGGGAAGGATAGGCTTATGTACGTAAAGTTGGTTTATAATTGAAATAGAATTCTCTGTCGCTATTTTCCTACTTATCGATTGTGGAATTTTATTTAGAATTATAAAATTAACATATCGCATGTTCTTAAACATTATTATAATGTTTAATTCAAGATTTAAAACGAACTTTAAAGGTTATGTTTCACGCGTTCGCGTTATGATTGTGCAGACGAAAACTTCCGTGGATAACAGCTGTACTCCAGTAAGCGAGTACGAAAATAAATGTGATTACACTATCAATAGGTTACCGGTATGCTCTTTCCTGGTGTTTGATATTAATATAATTATATATGGACATATGGACTAGTAATTACTACAATACAGTATAAGTTCCAATAAATACAAATATCTTACTTCGGCTCTTCATTTCTGGAATAAATAGTTTGGCATGAAGTAAGCCCGTACCGGTAACTTCTAATTCACATACGGTACCGTCTTCAACAACTCAAGTTATCAAATCAAGTTCAAGAATCAAGTCTAATATTTCAGTATAAAATAAATATGGATAGGCCTACATAATATTTATTGGAATTGGATGATTATCATACATAAAATCTTATTCACAAAATCACATTCATAACAGACTGGAATAGGTGTCGTCTGCCATGTAAATAAATGCAAGGTTATGTTTACTTACCAATATTATTTATTCAAAGCTGTAATCCATCTTCTTCGTTGAATCATTTTATGTTTGGAAATAGGAAAAGTGTAGAATTTAACATCACTATTGTATTCTTTATTTTCACAATTTGGCACACAACACACTTTGTTACTCATTTTTTTCGCTTATTCCCTATCCTTTCCCATGTTAATCTTAACTTTTTCGTTTACTAAAATTCCGCGTGAGCGCAGGTGTCGATTTTATTATCCCCACCACCTACGTGCACACAGCGAATACACAGGTTCAGCTAAGGTATAAGATGAATTGAATTGAAGTTTTTAAAATCATCAAACTGTGCCTGAAGAGTCAAGACGACAGCGGGAGAAGAGCAAGATTTAGAAGAATATGAAGAAGGAGAAAAAGAAGAATAAGAAGAAGAAGAAAAAGAAGGAGGAGGAGAAGAAGAAGAAGAAGAAGAAGAAGTAGAAGAAAGATGAAAAGGATGTAGGAGTAAGCCGTCATGGGTACTATTAAGTAGAGGCGCTACCCTGAAAACCTCCTGAGATTTTCGTCACCGCCGTAAAAGCTTTTCGCTCGCTCGGTTTTCAAAGCGAGATCTCCTACTTATTACTACCAGCTATTCTTTGTTTTCTTTCTTTCTTCTTCTTCTTCTTCTTCTTCTTCTTCTTCTTCTTCTTCTTCTGTATTCTGTCTCCTTCCTCCTCATATTTTCTTCAAATCATGGTCGAAAATGTCACTAATTGGCCATGCGATTGATTCCCTCCGATAACATGTTTTGGAGTTTTTTTTTTGTCAGATAAGAAGACTATTTTCATTTAATAAATTTTCAGAACAAATTTTGATCTTGGGGAACATCTCCATGCTATTTATAATGTTGAGTTTAACACGAAATTCCGAAAATCAATTTTTAATGCAAAATTTTACACAAGAATTCCGCTACAGTCGCCTCGGTCGCCTTTGAAATCCTCTCCACCTACAGTTCGAATAAAACTAGTTGTCCCTTGGCCTGGTGCTCAAGAACCACTCACTAGAAACGTTTTTGTCAGAAAGTCCGATGTCCGAACAGCTGATCATATGATTCAATGATGCTAACATTGAATCAAATGATCAAAAATAACTTTCCTAACATTAAAAATTGTCTCTGTAATCTTGGTATTGTGTTAAAAGCTTAACCCCGGTCGTACACCGGAGCAATAAGCAATAGGCAACTAGCAACATATGGATCATATGATTGTCTACTCTATACAAACCAATAGTTCAATGCACACTGAAACAGCTGCTTTAGGTGTGCATTGGACTATTTGTTTCTATAGAGTAGACGATCATATGATCAAATATTGCTAATTATTGTAACTTGCTCGGTGTCTAACTGCCTGAAATGATTTTTCAAACTTATTTTAAGAGAAATAACATTAAAATAACTTCTCTAACATTAAAAATAGTCTTTCTACTCTTGGTATTGTGTTAAAAGCTTAAAATAATGAAAACTAACTCTGGCAAAGGTAAATTGTAGGTAAGAATTACTCAACATAACATAAAATATGATTTGCGTTTCATTTCAATACAAATGTTATAGGAATTGGTAAAAGTATGGTGGATTTGTAGCCAATCAAAAGTGTGACGCAAAATGGCAACACTGTGATTATACAGTCTTTGTAGTCATGAGCTACAAAAACAATATTGCCGCTAGATTGCATCAAGCAATGAGTGACATCCACTTAATCAGCAAAATAGTGGATGCCATCAATAGCCACCATATTTTGTAATAGTGGGGCTGCAGAGGTTGTATTCTGGGAGGTAGGGGTTGTTTGCTGGGGGGGATTCCGGTTGGGAGGGGGGTTGACGCGAATGTGGGAGGGGTTTACAGAGCGCATTAGAATAATGACAGCAGCAGTTTCAGTGAGACTGCCTTTAGATGTTGAAACTGACTAGTGGCGCTATCTAACTGTCAAAACGCAAACTATTAATCACTGCTCTGTGTGACAGCCGTTTGTCCATACCCCCCACCATCTCGGTGACAGCTGGGACTGAAACTACTCACATTCCGAAAGATGTTTGGATGATTGTGTGTATTGGACTTGCGCTCTGTTTTATCAATACAATATAATGGGTTATGGAAACCTAAGGCTAGGCGTACACCGGTTAGTCAAGACAAGACAATACGAGATTAGTCACGTTTAATCACAGTAATTCACATAGTTGCTTATGAAGCAGTACACACCGATGCAATGACTATTCGGTGTGTGTTGCTTCATAAGCAACTATGTAAATTACTGTGATTAAACGTGACCAATCTCGTCTTGTCTTGACTAACCGGTGTACGCCTAGCCTAATGTTACAATCTTACCTGACTTGCCGTTTCTAATGGGCTCTCACTGAAAAACTGAAAAATATTGAATTGAAAAATACAACAGAAACTCAAGTACTGTTTTGGAACACTCTGTCCTGGTCCATTTCACACCTATGGTCAAACTGCGATTATAGAGTCTGTGTACTTGAAGACTACCTTTCTCAGTTAACCCAATTAACCGTCGCAAGACTGATTACAAAGTTTAATCAGATCAAGTACCACTTGTCTAGTAGAGTTGTTAACGTAGTGGAGTCTCAAGGAGTATAGTAGGATCCTTTTAACTTGTCAGAAAACATATGTTCTACTCGGCCACCAGTGCAATACTTAACCTACAAATGCTGAATCTCGCAGATTATTGAAAAGGTCTTTTAAAACGTTATTCTTTGAAAGGTCTTCTTGAAAAAGGTCTTTTAAGGACTTCAAAGGTCTTTAAGACTTTTTTTTAAGCCTCTTGATTATTGTGTCGAAATCACTGTTTAATTATTACCAAAACAGCTGATTTATGACAAGTTAAAAGGATCCTGCTATATTGTTAACCCTTCAGAATCAAAACGAACAAGGACTGAGTAGGCTACTAACTACCAAGGCTACACTAGATGAACACTAGAGGTCATCTAGTGTAGCCTTGCTACTACTCATGCTTCCATCGCATTAGACTCCCTGAAGTACATACTGAGTAATCCATGTATTTACCTCAAGTACCCGTAAAGCTCAAACACTCCAGATCTCTCAGGATGATTACTTGATTATTCAAGCCCAGTTCTAGAGAAACAACTTGATCAACAGAGACTGTAGAATCACAGTGTGGTCATTGGAGTGAGAAGGAGAGTATGCACTGCTGGATGGTTTACCTAGCTAGATAGTTTATCAATAGCACATACAACATCCATAATAATAGAATATGTAGGGAATAATCGCGGCCTTCTTGATAAACCATGACAAACACCCCCCATCCAGCATCTTCCCACCTGCAGCGCGTCCTACTTTTTCCAATATTTTCAATTCTGATACGGGCTTAGGCTAGGCGTACACCGGTTAGTCAAGACAAGACGAGATTAGTCACTTAGGTTGGTACTGGTTAGTCAAGACAAGAATTTTTTAGTATGCATAGTTGCTTGTGAAGCAACACACACCGATTAGTCATTGCATCGTGTTCATAAGCAGCTATGAATTACTATGACTAAACGTGACTAATGTCGTCTTGTCTTGACAACTTGCCTAGCCTACAGGTAAATTTGAAATCATTCACTTATATTTCAAACTTATTTATCTTCTTCTTCTTCTTCCTCTTCTTCTTTTCTTCACTCCTCCTCCTCCTTCTCCTCATTCTCTTCTTCTCTCTTCTCCTCTCCTCCTCTTCTTCTCTTCTCCTCCTCTTCCTTTTTATCTTCTTCTCCTCCTTCTTCTTCTTCTCTTCCCTTTGTTCTCTCTTCGTCTTCCTTCTTCTCCTCTTTTCCTCCTTCTTCTTCTTCTCCTTCTCTCTCCTCCTCCACCTTCTTCTCCTCCTCTTCTTCTCCTCCTTTTCTCCTTTCTTCTTCTTCTTCTTCTTCTTCTTCTTCTTTCTCCTCACCTCCTCTTATTTTCTTCTTCTTCCCTTTGTTCTTCTCTCGTCTTCCTTCTTCCTTCTTCTTCTTTCCTCCTTCTTCTCCTCTCCTCCTCCTTCTTCTCTCCTCCTTCTTCCTCTTCCTTTCTTCTCTCCTCCTCCTTTTCTCCTCCCTCTTCTTCTTCTCATTTTCCTTCTCCTCCCTTTCTCTTCTTCTCTTCCTCCTCCTCATCCTTCTTCTCTTCCTCCTCCTCATCCTTCTCTTCTCCTCCTCATCCTTCTCTCTTCTCTTCCTCCTCCTCCTTCTTCTTCTTCTTCTCCTACTATTTTTCTTACCCTCATCCTCCTTCTTTCATTTTCTTTTCTTCTTCATCTTCCTCCTTCTCCTCCTTTTTTTTCCCCTTCTCTCGTCTTCCTTATCCTCCTCCTTCTCCTCATCCTCCTCCTCTTCCTTCTTCTTCTTATTCTACCACTTTTCTTCTACCCTCCTTTTTTTTTCTTCTCCTTCTCCTCATCCTCCTTCTTCCTTTTTTTCTCCTTCTCCTTTTCCTTCTTCTCCTTATCCTTTCTCCAACACCTCTTACCGAGGGTACGAGAAAAGCCCCCCCCCAGTCCTCACATTGATTGAAGACATGTTGTAGCCGCCTCATCGATAATACTGTACCCCTCTGAGGTGAGTTGAACTGCTGCCGTGAGGTAGCTAGGCCTTCTCATGACAGCCTCACTCACACACACACACACCCACTCACGTTTCCCCCATTTGGTTGTCATGGTAACCAATCTGGAAGTAGGCTTCATCTCTATCCCCCCACCCCCTCCACCCACTATCATTGGACATTTCACTTCACTGTTGGTTTCTGAGAATCTGAGTTCTTTGAGGCAAAGACAGAACACATGTACCGGTATTTTAAGGTTATAGCACGATCCTTTTAACTTGTCAGAAATCAGCTGTTTCGGTAATAATTAAACAGTGATTTTGACACAATAATCCAAAGGCTTAAAAAGCTCAAAGACCTTCAAAGTCTTTAAAATACCTTTTTAAAGAAGACCTTCCAAAGAATAACTTTTTAAAAGAGCTTTTCAATAATCTGCGAGATTCAGCATTTCTAGGTTAAGTATTGTACTGGTGGCCGAGTAAAACATATGTTTTCTGACAAGTTAAAAGGATCCTGCTATACTTCAATTCAATCTAAGCTAAGCTTAGCGAAAAAAAGATTGAATAATGAAGATTTATAAGGTATGATTATTTTATCAACGACCGTGTTATAACGCAATCGTTACAGTTTTATAATTGAAATCGACAGAGGCGGTCCCAGGATTTCATTTCGGGGGGTGATGAGCACCGGATATGGAATACCCCCCAGAAAAAGGGGGTCCGGAAAGGGGAAATTCGGAATTTAAAGCCAATAAACGTATTTTTACCGTATTTGTGCTCTAAAATAATTATGCTCAAGCTAATTCTATTTATGTTAGGTAATAAAATAGTTTTTCATTTTAAGTTTATTGTATTTTGATGAAAGAGGATCCAAACATAGTATGTTTTCCCCTTTGAATTCTTTTAGCTACACTAACAAAAAGTACTAAAAGTCAATGTGATAATAATTTGATATGCATGATGACAAAGTACAGTCAAATAAACGTATAATGAAATCAAAAATATATCAAAATATATACGAGTATATTCAATATTTTTCGATCATCAATAAGTTAGTGTTCTGTGCTGTGTTTCAGTGTTATATTTTTTCAGACTTTATAAAATAAAAAAATACTTTTTTTAAATGTTGATGTCTGTTTTCTAAGTGAAAACAAACTTTCACCATGTTCCCTATCAAGGGCTAATTGATTATGTTGGTGAAGTGGAACAACCCTACTCGGGTCTCCCCACTATTAAAAGCCATACGCTAAATATGTAAATAAAATATATCAAGTTTCACTGCAAATTTTTTCTTTATGTTTAGGCCCTATTTTTAACATGTAAGTTACGAAGGAATAGCCAAAAAATACTCAGATTAAGTTTACAAGACAGAATATCACAAATAAAAAATTAAGAATAATACAAAAATTATTGTGATTTACTTCAAAAGCAAACGGCATGGCTTAATTATGAATAATTGTTTTTCAGAGGGGATCCATCTTGATATTTCGGGGGGTTATATATCACCCCCATCACCCCCCCCCCTGGGACCGCCACTGGAAATCGAAACAGTAGCTTTTTCGAAATGGAATTTGAAAAGACCTGGCGCTGCACTGAAAACTTCGCGCTGCACGGGGTAAACTAACCTTGATAAGATAATGATTCTTTACAATAATACTTCAAGAAAAAGATGTGGATTGAATAAATAACCATTTTATCGCTCTGTAGAAGAAGAAGAAGAATGCCAATATGAAGAGGTAAAAGAAGAAGAATTTGGAGCCGTAGAAAACAAAAGGATACCTCATCATCACTAAATTCTTCAAGGTCGCCCGTCGGTTCTTCTACCTTGCTTGGTTCCGTTGTAGGAGTCCTTTTTAAGAAGCAGTGTTGCCACACTTCTTCCCAGACTCTTCACGGAAAAGAAGAAGAGGAACAAAAAGAAGTTGAAGAAGGAAGACTGCCGCAGTGTTCTAAAGCTGAATACAGTAGGTTGTTCTGTTGTTGTACTAGGGTAGGGTTGCCATACGTCCCGGTACACCGGGACATGTCCCAGTTTGAAAATTCTGTCCCGGCCGTACCGGTTGATCCATCATATGTCCCAGTCGCAGAATAAACAGTAAGGCTAGGCGTACACCGGTTAGTCAAGACAAGACAAGACGAGATTAGTCACGTTTAGTCACAGTACCTTCACATAGTTGCTTATGAAGCAACACACACCGATTAGTCATTGCATCAGTGTGCTTTCAAGCAGCTTTGGATTACTGTGACTAAACGTTACTAATCTTGTCTTGTCTTGACTCGTACACCGGTTAGTCAAGACAAGACAAGACGAGATTAGTCACGTTGGTCACAGTAATTCACATGCTTGAGCGGTACTCACCGATGCAATGAATTGGTGTGTGTTGCATAAGAAACTATGTGAATTACTGTGACTAAACGTGACTAATCTCGTCTTGTTTGTCAACCGGTGTACATAAGCCTGGTTTTCATTAGTAGAGTTAGTGGTAGAGTTCCCTGGGCGAGTACTAACTATCTTGTGAACTGTCCCAATGCAAACGTTCATAGTAGAGTAGAGTGATGGTAGAGTACTTGTTTTTAAGTATCAAGTAAGTAGAGTAGAGTTAGTACAGTGAGTTAGTATGCTAGTTACTTTACCACTAACTCTACTAATGAAAACCAGGCTTTACTGACAATTCTTTCTAACAGAAACTAGACCACCAAAAGTGGACATTGTTTTTTTTCAGAACCAACTGTCACAAGTCTACCTCTTTTTTCTGCACAGCCAATCGTTTTTATTTGAGAAACAAATTAAGAAGATTGAAAAATCTAATGTAACCGTTGTAGAAGTCAAAGACCACATAGATAGCCTTGAAAAAATTCTGAAGGACCGGAAAGAAGCGAATTGTTTGGGAATCCAAACTAAAATAATTGAATATGATGAGTTAAAAAATGATGCTCAATATTCTTATTCTCCTCCTTCAAATTACTGTATTCAAATTTCTCCAATATTCAAATTTGATATTTTATATCGCAGGACAAACTATCGCAGGCAGCTCGTACACCGGAGCAATAAGCAATAGGCAACTAGCAACATTATGGATCATATGATTGTCTACTCTATACAAACCAATAGTTCAATGCACACCGAAACAGCTGCTTTAGGTGTGCATTGGACTATTTGTTTCTATAGAGTAGACTCAGTAGACGATTATATGATCGTCCCAATGCACACCTAAAGTAGCTTTTTCGGTGTGCATTGAACTATTGGTTTGTATAGAGTAGACAGTCATAAGATCCATATGTTGCTAGTTGCCTATTGCTTATTGCTCCGGTGTACGACCGGGGTTAGATCCACAATAACGATCTATAACATTGGAATCTGACTAGAATAAACTAGAATCTTCTTTCGAGGGAGCAATTGTGGGGGGCTTGATATACAGTATAATCTGTGTTTGATAAACAGAATTCACCTTGAAGGAAATGATATTAGGGAGAGCGATCCCCCTAATGAAACTTAATATTACGGTATTTTATTGCAAAAACATCGATGTTCTAACATTGATCTGGAAAAATCGACAATTTTAATACAGCAGGATTCTTTTAAATTGTCAGAAAACAGCTGATTGATGTACGCTCGTTTACTAAGGTTAAATCAGCTGTTTTCTGACAATTTAAAAATTCCTGCTATACAAGCATCGATTTTTTCGCAATAATTTTTAAACACAGTGGCTTTTGTTTAGTGTTCATTTTGAAGAGAGTGTTCTTTTCTGGCCGGCTCCACTCCGCTACCTGAGCTGGAAGAATAATTATCATTTTTACCGTTCTGCAAGGTTGCTGGGCGTGGGAACACAAGAAAGAGAGAGACAGAGTGAGGGACTGGGGTGAAAGTGAGACGAGTCAGAGAGAGAGTAAGAGAGAACGTTTTGACAGAGAAAGAATCGATTGAGATGGAGTGAGACAGAAACTTGCCAACAATGCAATGACTCCACTGCGGTATCTGACTCTTTGTTTTCGCTTCTTTTTATTTTCATTCTTTGAAAATGAGGAGGAGGAGGAAAAGGAGGAGGCGGAGGAGAGGGTCCAGTTGGACGAGGAGGAGGGGAAGGAGGAGAAGAAGGAAAGGAGGAGGTGAGAGAAGGAGGTGGAGGAAGAGAAGGAGGAGGAGGAAGAATAGAAGCTGGTGGTGGAGGGGAAGCAGGAGAAGGGGGAGGAGGAGGAGTAGTAGGAGGATGTGGAGGAAGAAGTGGAGAAGAAGAAGAAGAAGTACGAGAAGAAAAAGAAGAGTAAGAAGAAGACAGAAAGAACTATAAGGTAAATAAGAAGAGGAAGAATTTTTTTAATTTTCCCTCCTGCTCCTTCGTCCTCTCATTTCCTCCTTTCCTATCCACTACTAGCTTTTCCGCACTTTTTCTTCCTCGAATCACTTCACAATAGCCTAACTCAAATATGAACCGAGACAACGTTTTAAAAATTAATTAGCACTGGTACTTATCTACTGATTTTTCCCGTTTTCAGCGAGAAAATAATAACAACGAGAGATGATTATGAAAAACCTTGTTAAGTTGAACATTACTCAATTATTGAAATTGTAATGGGATTGCGCTGCTTCAATAAATAAAACTCGTTCTCCACCTAATCGCTATTTTCTCTTTTCATATTCTTCTTTCTTATCACCCCTATCCTTCATTTCATCACCAATTCCTATCTTTTTCAAACATACTACTGTATTTCTTTTTTTCTCTGTTTAAAAATGATTTTCTCGTCATTTCCCTTTACTTTTGAGTATATCACATGCAATAATATGATAATGTGATAGCGATCAATCTACATGTAAAGGGAAGTTTATCGAAAACATCAAAAGGATGTCTATTATAATTATATGTTTCTAATTATAATTCTAATTCTAATTATCCTATCCTGATTATCCACATAGATGGAGATTAGATTATATTCATGTGGATTACTATAGTGCGATTCACGTCAAGAAGTCAGTATTGTTTATAATTATAAGGAGCATTGATGCCAAGTTTCATTGAGAGAGAAAGAGAAAACTGCACCAAACGTGTTTGTTGGGACTGTGTGCGACAACAATGCACAGTGCGGCAACTATGCACAGTGCGAATAGGATAGAGACATCAGCAGCTGCCTTGTGCTGAACAAGGATAGCAAACTCCCATCTAAGCAATGCTGACTTCTTGACGTGAATCGCTTTACTTCTAGTTTATGATAGTTAAAATTGATAGAAATTTCAATATCTGATTGATTGAACAAAGCATAAGACTAATGCTAATTCTAAATTTAACAAATAATACTAAATAGAAAGAAAAGTGAAACAAAACAATTAATGAACTAGAACAACAACAAAAAAGAGAGAAAGAAAGAAAATGACGAACAAGGAATGACAGGAAGGGAGAAAACTTCAAGTTTAAAAAAGAAACAGAAAAACTAAAACTAGAATTATTTTCTGGCATCTTTCGATGAAATTTATGTCATATGAATCCCTGGCACTTGTCCACTATAACAAGTACTGGGTGCCAAAATATATAGAATGCGCTCTAGCAGACAGCGTGGGGAGTCATGAGAGAAGAGAAGAAGAAGAGAGAGAAGGAAAGCAAAGAGGAGAAGAGAAAGTGGGATGGAGAGGAAGGAAAAGAAAAAAAAGGAGGGGAAGATGAAAATGGAGGAGGGGAAGAAGAAAAAGAAGGGGAAGAAGAAAAAGGAGAAAAAGAAAAAAGAAGGAGGTGATGAAGGAAGGAGGAGGAGGAGAATAAAAGAAGAAGAAGAGGACGAAGAAGCAGAAAAAGGAGGAGGAGAAGAAGAAGGAGGGGAGGAAGAAGAAGAAGGAGGATGAGGAGGAGGAGAACAAGAAGAAGAAGAAGAAGAAGAAGAGAAAGAAGGAGGAGAGAAGAAGGAGGGGAAAAAGAAGACAAAGGATAGGAAAAGGAGGGATGAAGAAGGAGGAGAACAAGAAGAAGATGGAGAAAAAGAAAAAGGAAGGAAAGAAGAAGGTGGAGGAGGGGAAGAAGAAGGAGAATAGTAGAAGAAGAAGGAGAATAGAAGAAGAAGAAGAAGGAGGAGTAGAAGAAAAAGGAGGGAAGAGGGATGATGAAGGAGGAGAAGAAGAAGAAGATGGAGAAAAGAGGGAAAAGAAGGAGGAGATGAAGGAAGAGGAGGAGAAGGAGAAGAAGAAGAAGAAGATAAAGGAGGGGAGAAGAAGGAGGAGAAGAAGAGGAAGAAGAAAAGAAGGAGGAGGAGAGACAAATGAGGAGAAGAAGAAGAAGAAGAAGAAGAAGAAGAAGAAGAAGAAAGAAGAAGAAGAAGAAGAAGAAGAAGAAGAAGCAGAAGAAAAAGGATGGAAAGAACAAGGAGGAGAAGAAGAAGGAGGAGAAAATAAGAAGAAGTAGAAGAAGAAGGGGAAGAAGAAAAAGGAGGGGATGGGGAAGGAGGACAACGAGAAGAAAATGGAGAAAAAGAAAAAGGCGAGAAAGAAGAAAGAGGAAATGAAGGTAGAAGGAGGAAGAGAAGAAGAAGAAGTAGAAGATAAAGGAGGGGGAGGAGGAAAGAAGAAGAAAGGGGAGGAGGAGACGAATGAGGAGGAGAAGAAAAAGAAGGAGGAAAAGAAGAAAAAAGGAGAGAATAAGGAGAAGAATTTCAAGGACATGAATAAGAAAAATATAGCTAAAAGTGAAGAAGTAGTACCTAGTAGATAAGGAACAAGAAGAAGAAGAACATCTAAAAGAAGAGAAGAATTAGCAGAACATTATTTAGCACTCGCCTGGTCAAGTGTTAATTACTGCTGTAAGGTCATTCAACAGTGTTCTTCAATTAGCATTGCTGAGTATGTACAGAAATTTAGATGTTGAAGCAATTGTCAGAGAAATCGTTAACCTTTCAGTTGTCTTGCCTTCAAATTTCAATTTTTAATATCTTCATCAACATTCTTATACTTCTTCTTCTTCTTCTTCTTCTTCTTCTTCTCTTCTTCTTCTTCTTCTTCTTATTCTTCTTCTTCTTCTCTTTCATCTTCTACTACATTTTATCTAACACTACAATAATGTAACAGCCAAAATTATACCGAAACTATAAACTGAACTACAACATTACTTACTTCAACATCAGTGTTATCAAAAGGCAACCTGTAGCCTAAATTGTTATTTAAATTTGTTTAATTATCACAAATCTTGTCGCTCTGATAATCTATTTTATTAGCAGGGGTGGGAAATTTCATTCTGATAATCTTTTATTAGCAAGGGTGGACTCAAGGTGGGAGTATATTTTCAGTTTATGTATATAGAAATAGTTTTAATGAAGAATGTATTGAGTAGCCAATTATATTATATCAATAATAAATATTAAAATTATATAATAATATATTATTATATATTATTTCATTTAATTATATTAATAAAATTGTATTACTATTTAATATTAACTTATATGTATTGTATTATATAATATTCACTATTTTATATATTCTATTACCAATACTATTTATCTAGGCAATACATTTTTTCAATAATAATTATTTAATTTGCTTAGCTGCAAATTTTCCATCATTTTTTAATTGAATTACAACTCAAAGTTTTTGCCTTCATTTGATTTAATTTTTAACTTTTATATTTTTATTTTCTTAATTATCTGTTATCTTCATATTTTTATCTTTATTATTTATTTTTATTAACTATCTCTCTATTATCTAATAATCATCCATCAACCTCATTACACTTAATATTCATTCATTTTCCAAGCATTTATATATTTATATATTTATATATTTATATATTTATATATTTATATATTTATATATTTATATATTTATATATTTATATATTTATATATTTATATATTTATATATTTATATATTTATATATTTATATATTTATATATTTTTATATTTATATATTAAATATAATTATGCTTGAGTTGTATCACAACTCAAAGTTCTTTTATATTATCCCTTTAATTTTATTTTCATCTCTATTTGATTTTATTCATTATTCAACTTTTATCTTTATATCTTTATTATTAATTTTTCATTTCTATTCTATTTATTTTCATTTTCATCATTTATTTTCATCTATTAAGCTAATCTCCATTTTATTCTGCTTGCTTTATTCATCCATTCATCAAATTATTACTCTAAACATTTATTTTATTTTCCAATTTTTCTGCGTACTCACATCAATGTTTTCTTCCACTCGAGACTCGTATCGGCGACATAGGCTGAAGATAACCTTTGTTCCAAGTTCACTCCACACATAGAATCGAACTATTTTCACTTGAACACATCGAACTAAGCCACATTCGCCTAAACGATCACATAGGACAAGATGGAGTCACTTTGGAAAAGTGGAATTCGGGGGAGAATCGACGTTTTACTAAATTTTACCAATAGTGTACACGTTTGGATGTGTG
Source organism: Laodelphax striatellus (assembly GCA_017141395.1). Taxonomy (NCBI): domain Eukaryota; kingdom Metazoa; phylum Arthropoda; class Insecta; order Hemiptera; family Delphacidae; genus Laodelphax; species Laodelphax striatellus. The sequence goes on from CM029537.1 coordinate 3,210,572, forward strand.
AGTTTTGAACCGCGTACACGGAATTCCACGATTCGCCTCGACTGTGAACTGTCTCTGTCTTGGAGGCTATTTTCAACTGACATGCCCTGGCCAGTGAGCTGAACCTGAGGCGAGTAAATTTCCCCGTTCGCCTTATAATTTCCCTGCGCCTTCAATGTGTGAGTGGACAGGCTGGCCAGTAAGTGGAAAAAAGGGAAATTTTTGGGTGGTTGGTGATGGGGGTTGAAAGGTAGTTGTGATCGAGGGGGTGAAGGGGGGAAGTGGTGGAAAAGAAAGGACAACAATGAAAGGTGAAGGAGGAGGAGGAGTAGGAGGGGGAGGAGGAGGAGGAGGAGAGGAGGAGGAGGAGGAGGAGGAGGAGGAGGAGGAGGAGGAGGAGGAGGAGGAGGAGGAGAAGGAGGGAGGAGGAGGAGGTGGAGGAGGAGAAGGAAGAGAGGAGAGGAAAGGTGAGGAGGAGAAGATGAGGAGAGGAGGAGGAAGGGAAGAGAAGGAGGAGGAGGAAGAGGAGGAGAGGAAAGGAGGATGTGAAAGAGGAGGAGGAAGATGAAGAAGGAGGAGGTGAAGGAAGGGGAGGAGAAGGAGAGATGAGGAGGAGAAGGAGAAAGAAGTAGGAAGGTGAAAAGAAGGAGGATGAGGGAGGAGGAGGAAGAGGAGGAGGAGGAGAAGGAAGAGGAGAATGAGGATAAGAAGATGTAAGGATGAAGGAGAAGAAAGTGAGGGTAGAATTGGAAGTTGAAGAAAGGAAGAAGGAGGAAAGAAGGAGGAGATGGGAGGAGGAGGAGAGGAGGAGAAAAGAAGAAGGAGGGGCTGAGTAAGAGAATGAGGAAGAGGAGGGGAAGAGTAGGATGAGGATACTAAGAAGTTGTAAGGAAAAAAAGAAGTAGAAAATGAAGAAGGGAGAGTAGGTAAAGGTGGAGAAGAAGGAGGGGGTTGTTGGTGAATGAGTGGGAGAGGGAAGAAAAGAAGAAGAAGGAGGAGAAGAAGGAGGAGAAAAGAGGAGGAGGAAGACAAGTCAAAGAGAATAAACAAGAGTAGAAAAAACTTGATGAGCGAGGGTAGGTGCAGAGAGAAGAAAAGTTGAAGAAAACAGAAGTGAAAGAATAGCAGAAGAATATGGAAGTTTGGGAGGTGGAAGAAGATGGAGAGATGGAGGAGGAGAAGGAGAAGATGGAGAAGGAAGAGGAGTAGAAGAAAATGAAGAAGAGGAAGGAATAATAAGCGAGGAATAACGTATTATATTACTAGGCATTTTATATAACATGCATATCTAGGAATTTTCCTGTCTTATCTAAAATCTTATCCTGTCTTATCTCTTAAATCTTAGGGCCGTATTTATGAACGTTCCTTGAGGGTTCCTTTCCGAAAGGGACCCTTGAAAAGCGTTTCATGAATGAAATCAGCTGATTTTTCATTCATGAAACGCTTTTCAAGGTAATCATCCTCATCTTCATTTTCATCTCCATCTTCATCTTCTTCTTCATCTTCATCTTCATGAACAATTTGATGCTAATAATTTATAATAATGGAAAAGGATTGGTAAAGGATAATATATCGATCAAAATCAATAAAGGCATATATCCAAAACTTGAATCAAAGGAGATGGAAATTAATATAGGCATATATAGATAAAATAATAATATCCACTCAGATTATCAGAATCTGATATAAGAAGGACATTATTGAGAGTGAAAACCCACTTTAAATAACAAATAAATCAGAAATAAATTAACAATAATGATAGTCAATTCCAAGTATAGCATCAGTATAAACAATCGCTCTATTTCAAAGGTTAGGCTGGGCGTACACCGGTTAGTCAAGACAAGACAAGACGAGATTAGTCACGTTTAGTCACAGCAATTCACATAGTTGCTTATGAAGCAACACACACCAATTAGTCATTGCATCGGTGTGTGCTGCTTCATAAGCAACTATGTGAATTACTGTGACTAAACGTGACTAATCTCGTCTTGTCTTGACTAACCGGTGTACGCCTAGCCTTACGTAGACTAGTATTTATTTTGGAATTCTGGTGAAATGATTAACTCTTCTTCCGTAATTTGTTTTATTCATTTCAACAAAACCATCATCTATTATCTATTAAAGGTTCATGCATTACTGTGGCATATTCATGTTGTAGTACACTCAATCTATGCAGTAGAACCCCAGCTGATGAAAACAGCATTATCAGCATTATTGTGGATCCCAGTAACCAGAGATCATTGGAGGAAACTTGCTTCAAATATTGAATCCAATTATAAGTAGGAGGCTCAGTTGTCTGTGAAAAATTATCCTTTGTTTCAACCTTGGATAATGTCGATAGTGTAGCGGACTTTCCTGAAATTCAAAAATAGAAAGTTTGAAATGTTCTATTAATTTATATAGCAGGATCCTTTTAACTTGTCAGAAAACAGCTGATTTAACGTTAGTAAACGAGCGTACACCAATCAGCTGTTTTATGACAATGTAAAAGGTTCCTGCTATACGTTTCATTCCATTGAGTGTATTAGGCTAGGCGTTAGTCAAGACAAGACAAGACGAGATTAGTCACGTTTAGTCACAGTAATTCACATAGTTGCTTATGAAGCATGACACAATGATGCAATGACTAATCGGTGTGTGTTGCTTCATAAGCAACTATGTGAATTACTGTGACTAAACGTGACTAATCTCGTCTTGTCTTGTCTTGACTAACCGGTGTACGCCTAGCCTTACCATAGACAACAGATAGTAAAACAGATAGAGAACTAGATAGATAGATATAGAACTAGAGAGTATTGCTTCTCTATGGTATTACTTACAAGATATCAGAATTATATTATTAATAAAATCGAATCAATAATTAGATGAATTTAGTATAGTGCGATCCACGTCAAGAAGTCAGCATTGCTTAGATGGGAGTTTGCTATCCTTGTTCAGCACAAGGCAGTTGCTGATGTCTCATTCGCACTGTGCATAGTTGCCGCACTGTGCATTGTTGTCGCACACAGTTCCAACAAACACGTTTGGTGCAGTTTTCTCTTTCTCTCTCAATGAAACTTGGCATCAATGCTCATCATATAAACAATGCTGACTTCTTGACGTGAATCGGACTATAGAACAATTTACTATGACAATGCCTATTGTATTTATATTTAATAGCTGACAAAATCATTAAAGAATCATTACAGAACATGATAGACATCGATCAACTTGAAGATTTTCTAGAATCATTTTCTACTTTGGTTTGATAAAATACTAACGGAGACTTTCACTGAGATCCAATTAAACTTAACCAACGTGAAATGATGTCATCTAACGGTATGCCTATCAACAAACGTAAATGCAGTGACGTCATTTTACGGTGGTTAACTTTAATTTTGACTATCATGTAACTGGCCGATATTGAAGAAGATAATTTTCACTGTCAATCTCACCTTTCTTTATGGGTATTGGACTCAATTTGAAATTTTTCAATTCATAAGAATACTCGGTTCTTGAACTACAACGACTTTCTGAAATGCTCGAGTCATCATCAATGTAATCATCATCAACATCGTCACTCAATTTATCATCAAAATCGTCATTTTCCATTGTTGTTATTTGGTCGTTCTCTTTGCTTTTGACGTTCCTATCCTGCGAAAAAGATAGAGAAAAGTATGAATACCGTGAATACCCCTGATGAATTTATTAATAATAGAGGATAGAATAAACATGACTAGTCATTACAGGTTAGTCAAGGACAAGACACAGCGTACACAGTCAAGACAAGACAAGACAAGATGACTCACGTTGACTAATCGGTGTGTGTTGCTTCATAAGCAACTATGTGAATTACTGTGACTAAACGTGACTAATGTCGTCTTGTCTTGTCTTGACTAACCGGTGTACGCCTAGCCTTACCGAATAAATTATAAGATCATTGCAACATTCATGTTGATCTCGAAACTGCTTTATATCAATGAAATACAATATTAATTTGTGATATTTTCCGATGGTCTAATACTAAAACAATATAATAGTTGAACGTGAATGTAATGATTTTGTACAATAAATTGTGTATCAGACTGATGCGGTCATCTTCTTTCAAGAAAGGTACGGTAACTATGGAATCTCCATCAATAGCGGGCTTGGGAACAAATAAACTTTACCAAAAAAAGGTCCTGAAAAAGAGGTCTATAAGGTACGTTATTTGTTATTTAAAATGCGAAAAAATAATTTTATTTCCTATCCTAAGCCTGTCAAATGATTACAAATTTATTGGTGATTTACCTGTATTACAAGGCTCACCAGTTTCATAGAACAGGCGGTAAAAATCGCACCATTTATGCATTTAACGTCAGTCACGGAAAGCAGAACCTTGATTTTGACATTTTTCTCAGAATATTAGAAAACTCGTAACTTAAAAACATCATAAGTTATGCTGGGTTTCACCAAGAAAATTACAACAAAAATATCAGTCGAAGATAAAACTTTCATCTTTAATGAAAATTATTATAATCTACAATTCAAGAGCTATTAGATACGCATAATTAGTTACTCATAAATACGCATACATAGCCTAATTATGAAATAACTAAAGATATTGTTAGTTTTTTTGGAGACTTGGCTTTTTTAAATAACTAGAGATAATATTCTATTTTTCTTACTTTTGATTCTTAGGGAATCCTAAAAAATAGGCTACTATAGAGATCATCATCTCTATTTCTTATTCATATAGAATTATCATTGATAATATTATAACTCGAGCTTTAATTGAGATAAGAATATGCACTTGTTCGAAAATATTGTGGGCCATTCTATACAGTAATAAATAGAACAAACCAGAACAAGAGAGTACAAATAAGTATTGACTGTCAAACGATTCGTTTTCTATTATTTAAAACCACTTTAAACTTGAGACTTGAATGGTGAGTTACCGAATTTGTGCATCTTGATATTCGACATTCAAAACACTCAAACCCAATAACAGTGCAGGATAAATGGATTTGAATTAATTTCATTCTGTTTTAAATTTTATTCTCTACAAAAAAGGTCCAATTACTTTATATTGACCGATGCTCAGTTTAGTCGCAATTCCTTAAAATAAGTTGAAGCGTAGTATTTTATGAACCAAGATTCAACTTTTAAAACTCTGCAACTCATCACTGATTCAAGATACCAGGATACAATTAGTCTCAAACTGTAGATAGTTATCTTATCTATAAAATATGTATCTATAATATTTTTTGTGCGAAGCTTAGTTTGGCCGTAATTTCGGAGAAACTGGTACGGCGATTCGAAAATTAATGATTTTTGTTCAGCTTCGAGACGCGGAGATCCGAGAAAGATTCAGTTCCAAACGAAATTGAAGAATGTGAGCGCTAGCGCTACCTAGTGAGCCGAATCGCTACAGAACAACAAATTTACAGACAACTAGCCCTACCTTGCGGGAGAAATATGCAACTCAAGTGTCTAAACACAGTACCTTGTCAAAGTGTTGAAATTTTTGTTATACGTTTTAGCAGACATGTTATTCTTATTCATTCTACTTTCTACTTCTTATTGATAGAATGGTCTGTGAATATTTGGTTTAATTTTTGGAATTTCAACTAAATTTAGTTATTGATAAGATTTCATATTTAATATTAATACGTTGTATAAGATTTTTAACAAATATTGCATTTTCAAGTAACAGAATTATACCTACCTAGAATTTGAGTTCAAGAACAGGATTGATTTAATTTCATTTTGGACTTGCAGTTATTCGAGATTTGATGTGGTGGGAGGTGGAGGAGTAGGAAGAGGAGGTGGTGGAGCAGAAGAAGGAGGAGTAAGAGGAGGTAGAGGTGTAGGAGGAAGAGAATGAGGAGGAGGAGAAGAAGAAGACACATCTTCAGCTAAATGAATACTTCAATACTACCGTAGCTATTCAATAATAACAAAGACAAGAAATTACGCCTGAATATTCGTTAGTCTCTGCTTAGAGTAATCCTAGATAATCCTGTCTAGTTACTATGCAACCTATTCTGTGGTCTCTCATAACATGTTGATTAGGCTATAATCAATACTTTTATCACAGAGAACAGACTTAGTAATCTTCTAAGAGACTTAGTATCGCTTCTCTATGCTTTTATCATCAAGTTCATTAGATTTCTCACCATTCTGGCATCTGCTTTACACGGCACCCCGTTTGCGTTTTGGTTGTTTCTGTTCCTCCAAACGTGTGTCAGAATCTTATGGGTAGCATCACGTGACAAAAGGGTGCCAAATACGTGCTTCCTGCTTTTCGTAATGACGGCTATTGCATTGGGAATTATGTAGGCGGTCCTTTCTTTCGTTACATTGGTCACCGATGTAATTGGTATTATCAACTGTAAATGAATTGAACAAAATAAATAAATAAATGTTTATTTCTCAGTAAAAACTATACAAAACAATGAATTCAAAGTACAAAATGCATCTTTACAAAAATTTACTGAGGGCCACACTACTACTATAGGCTTGGCTTCGCTTACTTGCAAAAGTATAGGTCTATCTATATCATATGGTATATAGATATACTATGCAAGTAAGCGAAGCCAGGCCTAGTAGTATGGCCAGGCCCTGAGAAATTAGGCACTCCCGAGAAAAATCCATGTATGGTAGTTGCCATCAATGGATTGTACAACTGAAAGTTTACAAAGATTAAAATTAATATAATAATTAAAAATATCATTCAAATAGAATTCGAACTGGAAATATATTGAGGAAATGTATTGCATAATGACAAGGATACGTTTTCTTAATCTCGTTTTTTGAAATATTACAGAAAAATTAGGATATTATAGGACTGGAAGATTCGGTAGTCTAGCATCCTTCATCTATAATACAATTTGAAAGTACAATAATTATTGAAATACAATTGAAAGAACAATATTGTAGCCTACTTTCAATTTTACGAGAAATCAAGTGCATATAATAGAAATGAGATCCAAAATCCTTTATGAAATTGTAATTAAACTTCGCAACATTGTATTTCGTTTTATATTATAACAAATTTCCACATTAGATGAAGAAAGCCTGTAAATTGATATTGAAATTAAATGAATTATTGTCAAATTGCTTTCGAACGTTTACATATTAGGCCTACATTACGTTTGTCTTATGTACGTATTGTCGTACTTATTACGTTTGTCTTGATAAGCTAAAGCTCTATTTAATCCTCATAGAAAGGTAACTATTTAAAAATTGATAAGAATCATTAATAATCATAGCCTACTAATAATTTTATACATTAATTTTAAAGTTCATGGTCTTGTAAATAAGTTATTTCAAAATTAATAATTATGGAACGGATAAGTTTGTCATGAAGCTGAAAAGTTAATATTCGATTAGCATTAAAATATATTTCAAGTTGGCTTAAGGAGATTGTTAAAAATATAAAAGTGCTATAACGATAATGCGTGATTAATAATATTCATTTAGAATTTATTCAATTGAAGAGACTGGAATTCAATATAATTATGTTCCCATTCAATACAATAAATTCAGTACCTATGCGGTACTTTTCTGTCAAATAATCCATATAATTGATTACTTAAACAAGGTTTATAGTTGTATTTGGTCTCAAATTGAAGATGAATTCATTCTCCACAAATACGAAATCGATAAAAATGCATGTACAATGCACGGTTTGGTCGCAATTTCGAAAAAACGAAAACCAACTCAAAGTTTTCATCATTCTGACAAGGTACTGTTTTTAGACGCTTGCGTACTGTGAAAGTTGCAGATTTTTCACGATAGATCGCGTTGCTAAACCGTAAAGCGACGGTTAGATTACATTTCGACTCACTAGGTAGCGCTAGCAGTCACATTGTTCGATTTGTCTTGGAAATTAGCTCTGCCCTGGCTAACTTATGATGGGCAGAAATAGTTTGATTTTGGGAGAACATTGGATTAGTTTTTCTATAATTGCGGCTAAACTATGCATCGGACAAAGACATGTGTTGAGAGCTTTCTTGTAGAAAATAAAATTACCTATAATTTGAAACTAATTTTAACTTTTCAACTCGTAAGAGCATTGAGTTATAAGCAATCAAAAATGAAATTTTGTTGAAAAAAATTAATCGGTATCCAGATTTACTAGAATTCAGACACAACTCTTGGAATATGAATAATAAACATTCATGATATTTTCATTTAATTTTCTCCTGGATTTTTATTGAAGTATTAATTATTAATTACCTTGGTGACAAATTCAGACATGTTTGAATGGAAAGCGAAATGCTCTGATGTTATATAGAGATGCCCTTGAAGAATTACATCTGTTATGAGAGCACATGAAAAGTCTGGAATAATAGATAAAAACACATAAATTTGAAAAATATTGAAAGTAAAAATAAATACTTTCTTCAATCCTCTATAGTTTTAATACCATCAGATCATTTCAGAACATTCAATTATTTTATGGCACGCAGTTTCGAAAATCACAGTCTTGATCGAGAATATCCTACTGGAAACTTTTGTCAGTCTTGAATAATCAAATTCATTTAATTTGACGCATGGCATTAGATAGAATATCTAATCTATTAGATAGAATTAGATAGATATAAGATAGATAAGCAGCTATGTGAATTAGTGTGATTAAACGTGACTAATTTTGTCTTGTCTTGACTAACCGGTGTACGCCTAGCCTATGACTCAAGAGATAAAGCTAGAAAGGCTAAAAAAAGCTAGAATAAACTTGGAATCAACTTGGCAAACATTTTTGAATATTTGAATGCAAAAAATAAATTAACTTACAGTCAATAAGCAGTTCACTAGCTGGCAGCTCCTGAAATTGACGATGGAATTTCTGCTGCCGTGATTTTTGATTTCCTTGCTCAGTTTTTGAAATCAAATATTTATTGTCCAATATTTGGTCCAAACTTCTATTACGACGGCTATAAACAACAACGAATAACATGCGATTAAATATATAGATATAAGTAAAAAGCTGAAATTTCCTGGAGTCCATAATACTCACTCACTCATTATATCAGCAGAACTAAAAATCTACCCTGAACCAACCATGCATAGTGAATTCGCGGCATGCATATTTCAGTTGAACACAGTAAACATAGCTGCGTCGATATGAAGCAATAACGCACCGAAAACTGTGGTGCAATGACTATATCGGTATGTGTTGGCGTAATTTAGGAGCAACTATGAAGTACTGTGACCAACATAATCTTTCTTGTCTTGACTGAACCTGTACGTCTATTTGATTAGTTACTCTCGAAAAAGCTGAGAAACATTTAAATCGCTGAAAACAGCGAATATTGGGCCTAATCTTTCGGATGTTTTCAAAATCCGTTCTCACTTTCTAAGCTCCAATGTATTTTCATCAAATTTAGGAACACCCATGTAGTTTATTTTGTAATTCTGCTGATGAAGTTGTGGGTTTGAAGAGTAGATGTGTGTGACGCTCATGATCCTCAGCGTCTGAGGAAGGTGCCTCACAGGTAACCGTTGGTAGTCTGAGGAATTAAATTGTCAAAAAAACAATTTTTAAGATTCAATTAAATAAGAAAAATGCACAGTTTTCTAACTTTTCACTTGTATTTGATAGTTTTCCTCGCTCAACACTCTAAATCGTCACGCGTAAATGTGAGATACCTACATACATAGCGGCATAAAAGAACGGATGTTTTTCAAAATGTTATAAGAAAGTTTATTTTCATCCTACATTCATCTTCCTTACACCAAAATACTTAGGGGCGGTTCATGAGCTCGGGATTTAGCCAAGTCCTAGACTAAAACGGGCGGCTATCGTAGCATCAACAAACGTTTGTTTAAACAGATCAGTTGTGTCGGTGTTGCTTGGCATAGAGGCCCTTTAGTACATAGTTTTCGGCTAGCCAACGTTTGTCGATGCTACGGTACACCCGTTGTCTGTCTAACAGGGACTTAAAGGCTAAACCCGAGCTCAATCAAACACATAGTAATAACTCCTAATTTGACAATTTAATAAAAATATGAAAGTCTATTCAAAACATGTATCCTTGATTTTATTTTCCCTAAAAGGATTACATAGGAATACATGGAGCCCTTGGGTAATTAAGGTGTCAATGACTCATTAAAAGCCTCAAATTGGGAACCTTAACCGGTCTGATACAGCAGCGATTCTTTGAATCATGTATTGCAGTATTCGAATCTTGGTCAATGTAACGATATTTACGAAAAGCAGTGTAAACTTGATTTAGGCAAAGAAAGACAAGATCACATGCCAAATAAGGTCGACTTTAAACTCTCACTGCTTAATCTCCGTTGAACGACGATTGCAATGATTTATTCTATTGAAAAATGTTGCTCAACAGCAAATATGCGATCTTGCAAGGTCAATTGCGCAACAGTGTTGCTAAAACTCTGCCCAAAACTTTAAATAAAAAATGGTGTCGCCTAATAACGGTCACACAGAGCCAGCTCCACTCCACTGATATTATCCTACTCAAATCCATCCATTCTTTTGCGCCACTCTATAGCATGAATGGGAAATTTGATGAACTTTGAAGAGCTATATCTCGTATACTATGTTGGGTCTACAATGACGAATTTGGTCTCAAATTGTAGGTAATTTAATGCCGAACTTATTTTAGATGTCCTTGTCCTGAAGGCTATTGAAAACGTGATGTTTTAGGGTTGAAAATTCCAAGTTGAAAAAACTCTGTATTGTTATAAAAGCATAAAACGTCGGTCCCGGCTGCCTAAAAAACAGTCGTTAAGTCACGTCAGAGACCCTGAACTGATCAGGAGTGACCTGAAAACTCTGACACCAGACCTGAGCTCAATTTTTAACAGGAATTATTATTATTAGCATAAAATGATGAAAACTAACTCTAGATAAATAAGCAGCAAATGTTAGGGTAAAGTGAATCACTAACATAAATTACCACGCTGATTTATGTATCATTTCAATGCAAATCTTATGAGAATTTTTAAAGTTACATGGTGGATCAAATGTGTGCGTGGCTATTAAACAGTCCTCAGTACGTTAGGTCCTGTGTTTGATGGCAGCAATTCATACAACGTGATACTGTATCATTCTATATGTACAAGGCAACGCACTCATGTTTTAGGCCATGTACACCGGTTATCACATGCCAATAAGATTATTTCTCTGACGTTTAGTCCGTTGAATTCAATAGATTGCTTATGAGCACACACCGATGCAATGATTGGAAATGGTGTGTTGTATACAAGCATTTTGCAAGGTCAAATTGCGCAATTGACTAAACGATCACTTTAATTTCTACATTTTAAATATGTTTTATCTGTTATAATAGATACTCCACTGAGTATGCGGAAACAAACCCAACAGAACATCACCGGCTAAGCATGAATAAAATGTTAAAACTTTGAAAACTATATCTCGTTACTATGTTACAATGACAATTGTCCATTGGTCTCAAATTAAATAAATATACTTAGATGGTCCTTGTACCTATAACTATTGCTATGAAATTTTGTTAACTGAATCGTTGAAAAAATACGACTCTTGAAACGGAAATATCAATGGATGTGAAATATTCTCCAAAAGGACAAATTGAGGTAAGAAGTTATATTCAAATATAATATTTATAATACTTATATTTAAACTTATATTTATATCATTTGTGTAATATCAATAACCTTGTCTATAATGTATTTAGTGCATTCTGTGACAATGAAGAATATCTCATCTTATCATTTCTTATTCAAAACGAATTTTTATTTTTAAAAAATCTCTACCAACCTTGAGATTGAAGCTTCATCTGAGGACGATCCTCTTCTCGAATCCGTGGTAATATGCATTTTAAGCACAAATCTCACAGAATCCCAATAAATAAATGAACTAAAAGTTCTGAACTTGAAAATATACTCAAGTTGAAAAGTGTGTGTTTATTAATAATAATTCTTGTATTATTTGTTATCGATTTTAATAATGCTATTTTGTACTTGATGAGAAGTGAATATGAATATGAACTACAACTCACTGCCAACATATAGCAGGATTCTTTTAACTTGTCAGAAAACAGCTGATTTAACGTCAGTAAACGAGCGTACATCAATCAGCTGTTTTCTGACAATTTAAAAAAGTCTTCTTATGTTGGCAGTGACATAAAGTTGTATTGATAATATTATGTTATGACACTTGATTTTTGTTCATTTTCTACTGTATTTGTATAATATTATCTATAATATATTTCATTTTGAACATGTATTTCTTTTTGGCAATAAATAAATTCAATTCAACTTCAGGATATAACGTAAGTTATTCATCTATTCATTCACTTTTATTCCAATTTTATCCACTTATTCGAAGATTTATTGATTATATTCAATAAAGATATTCCACTTTGTAGACGTACAATAAATTTCAAATAAAAAAAGTCATTATAACGAATACGTTGATGATTGTGTATGAATAAATAAAACTTATTTCAGGATATCATATTTTATTTACCTATCAATTCACTTTATTCCAATTTTATACACTTATCCAGAGATTCATTGAAGGTATAATCCACTTCATTCACGTACAATTAAAAAACCTATAAACTAATACACGTTTGAAATAGTACGCCCTACAATAATTGATGGGGAAACGTTTCTAGTAAAGGAGAGACTGTGTTGTACTGTTTGAAATACATGCAACACACTCTGGTGAATCATCGGATGACTCCTCAGTCGATGAGTTTTCAGGCGAGTCGAGTCGAGTCAAGCCATTGAATTACGTCATTGTTAGTGACTCGACTAGAGACTGGCGACGACTCAGGTGTCTCTGTTGTAACTGTCAGTAGGGAGTCCTTCTAAGCAGATTAATATTATGGTAGCTGACTCAAACAAAACAAAAAAAATAGGGGGTAAAGAGCTATGACGTGAAAGGTGTGAGTAGAAGAAGAAGAAGAAGAAGAGAGAAGAAGAACAAAAAGAAGAAGAGAGGAGGAGAAGATAAAGAAGAAGGAGAAGAAGTAGGAGAAGAAGAGAGGAGGAAGAAGGAGAAGAAGAAGAAGAAGAAGAGGAAGAAGAAGAAGAAGAAGAAGAAGAAGAAGAAGAGAAGAAGAAGAAGAAGAAGGAGAAGAAGAGGAGGAAGAAGAAGAAGAAGAGGAGGAGAAGAAGAAGAGGAGGAGAAGAAGAAGAAGAAGAAGAAGAAGGAGAAGAAGAAGGAGAAGGAAGAGAGGAGAGAAGAAGGAGGAAGAAGAAGAAGAAGAAGAAGGAGGAGGAAGAAGAGAAGAAGGAGGAAGAAGAGAGGAGAAGGAGAAGAAGAAGCAGGAGAAGAAAAAGAAGAAGAAGAAGAAGAAGAGGATGAGAAAAGGAAGAGGAATTAGAGTGAGAGAGAGAGAAGAAGAGAAGAAGAAGGAGAAGAAGAAGAAGAAGAAGAAGAAGAAGGAGGAGAAGGAAGAGAGAGTGAGAAGAAGAAGAAGAAGAGAAGGAGAGAAGAAGAAGAGAAGGAGAAGAGGAGAAGAAGAAGAGAAGAGAGAAGAAATGTAAGAAGAGAAGAAGGAAAGAAATGTTTTTTTTTGTACTAGGTTCAATTCTTTCTCTTTTACACTGTCTTGTGATATCTCCCTCACTCTCTCCTCTTCCTCTCACTCTCCTCTCTATTTCCTCCTAATGTATCCCTCCTTTCTATTTATTCTTCTTCTTTTTCTAATCCAATTTTGCTCTATTTGCGAATCCGATTTACGTCAAAAGCTAGCTTAGTAGAACTTATATAGCTTAAGTTTCTACTAGGAAATGCAGTGCTGCACATATTTCAGCATGTACTGTACTGTAATTTTGCAAAACCTAGCTTGCTTGATATTTTTGGATGAGAAGTTTATAATATTTTAAATATGGAGGAGAAACAGAAAAAAATAAGTCAGAGGCTATCTTTAAGTAGAATATTTTGTTAGGATAGTAGTATCGAAATAAGGATCTTTAAGAAAATAAATAAATCATTCGTACAATAGCCGATTTCTACAAAGGACCAATGTTGTAGAAGATTTAATTTTTCACAATATGAATTATAAAAGCTATACGAACATGAAAAGCTTTCTATGGTAAGGGGTGATGTTCTGTTGATTTTTTCACATAAATACTGAATATAACATGTGAAAAACATATTTAAAAAACAAAATCAACAGAACATCACCCATTACCATAGAAATGTTTAATGAAAGTTATTCGCCATCCACCAAATTGAATGAATATACCAATAATGTCATAATTATGTGATATGGATTATTATGACTTGATCAAATCAGATTAAAGTCCCCTTGGGAATTTTCTCAATCACAATGTACATCACAGTAATGTGTTCACTGATGTGAATTATCCACTTATGGAGATTAGTTTATGAATTAGGATTTGCTTTTGAGAAGATTATAGATTCAAAATTCCTCCAATTTTATGAACTTTGAAGAGCAATATCTCGAGAAAACTGTAGGGCCTACAATAACCACCTTGGACTTAAATTGTAGGTAGTTCAATTATTTGATTGATTTTATTGAACTATTAATGCTATAAATCTAGCTATTCCGTCACAAAACAGTTGCTACCGTAGCATCGACAAACGTTTGCCTCGACAGGTTAATGGGTTAGCTTAGACACCCTTAGTGCTGTCACGTGTTTGTCGATGAGTACCCGTTTAATGAATCTGTCATTAGACCATCTGTGTGCTATTCCGTAAGCAGTACACATGCAAAAACACTAGACGACTGGGGTTTTCAGTCGTTCAATAAACTTGAATCAATAACTTTATTTTGCATTTGAAAACACATGGTTATTGATTCAATAGTGCTATTGGATCCATAAACTGTCTACTGAGCGACTGAAAAACCGGGAATGAGACATTTTGAACTGTTGTCTTGCCAGCTGACTACTCAAATCATGCAGGAGAATCGACTCCAAAAAGGCAGCAGTGAAATCTCAATGTTGCCATTTTTTGATGAGGAGCAAGCAATTTTCGACTTTTCATTGTTTTACCAGCTCCATATCTTACAACAGCACAAAATTTCTCAGCCATTAGTGCGAATTCACCAATAACGTCAAAATCAGCTGTTCAGTAATAATTAAACAGTGATTTCGACACAATAATCAAAAGAGAAAGTCTAAATGCACCAAACGTGTTTTTGACTTTTAAAGACCTTTCAAAGAATTTCTTTTTAAAAGACCTTTTCAATAATCTGCGAGATTCAGCATTTGTAGGTTAAGTATTGTGATCATATGCTCGTCGATCATATGTTTTATGACAAGTTAAATGGATCCTGCTATAAGTCACTTCTTTATTTAAACATTGCTGTTTACATCAATCTATCCTATACATGAACAACTTTCAAGACCAGGGATTGTCATTATGAAAAAAGTACACTCACAAATTTAATAATAAACATTTATTCACCACTCAGAAAACGAATCATACTCCTTAACTGTCTGCCGATTGTCACGTCTGCTCCGCTGAGCAGCGCTAGCTTCGCCCTTGGCACGACACCGCTTTCTTACAACGGCGGCTTCACGCTTCTCAAACGCCTTCTTCACGCGGTCACGAATCACTTCCGGGGGAATGGTGGATGCGTAACTGCAACTTCTGGCATAATCACCGACTGCCGGCTCCAAATCACTGCTGCCAACTTTGTAGTCATTCCAAAAGTCATTGGTCAAACTGCTGACATCATTTGTCCGGCTCAGAGGACCAGAATCTAGATTGGCCTCAATTTTCACCATCAACTGATTGTTCGATTCAACCTTCATTTGAAACTGATCACAATCTTCAATGGGCAGACTGGTTTCAATGTTACCGTGATATTTAGTCTGATTGTCTGATATCAACTGATTGTTTGATTCGACCTTCATTTGAAACTGATCACAATCTTCAATGGGCAGACTGGTTTCAATGTTACCCGGATATTTAGTCTTCAAATGATCAATATCTGTTTCTGTGCACACCTTGACATTGACTTCAGTATCTATTGCACCTTTCTTTTCATCCTCAGATTGACTGTTTACCTTGCATCGATCACTACCAGTATCAAGGTCATCCTTAAGGTTGACTTCAGTATCTATTGCACCTTTCTTTTCATCCTCAGATTGACTCTTTACCTTACATTGATCATAACCAGTATCAAGGTCATCCTTAAGGTCACACTTCAATTGTTTGGAATAAATTGCATCCTTAAATTGACCGTTGACCTCCAAATCATCACAATCCACCTTCAAGTCACGTATCTTCTCCTCACAATGTACAATATCTACATCTTCATTGCTTGTATTATTCAACTCTTGACTTTCTAATCTTTCTTCACCTTCCAGTTCCAATTTCTCCTCTTCTTCTTCTTCATCTCCTTCATCACATCCTTCTTCTCCTGAATCGATTCCCATTCCAACCAGCAGGTCTTTCTCCATTCGTTTTGTGAAGCCGCTAGCAGAAACTTCAGCATCCAGGGCATCTTCTCTCCTGTAACAAAGAAATCATTTATCAAACTGACGATTGGAGATTATTCACATTATTCAAGTAGTATCTCAGTAAATGAGTGAGTCAGTTACTATTTAAGATCAAAATTTCCAGAGTTGAGAGGACAATTAATGACTTTCACTCTACTGCTACTCTGATGATGTGCTAATTACTGCTTATACTGGAACTTATGCCTTAGCCCCTGCGCCCACTTTGCAACTGCTATCTGATTTCAGTAAGCAACCCAATGTTGCCAGATGACATTTGGCTGTTTTCGCAATCTAACTCATCAGCAAAAGTCAAGTCGCTGGCAACGCTGTGCTGACTGAAATCAGATAGAAACTGAAAAATGTTGAAATCAAACTCATTTTCAGATTCTGAAGGAAACAGTAATAACAACCAAAATTAAGAACTAATATGGAAAAATTTTTAAATTGGGAAAAGCATCAATGTCTACAAAACATCGAAGAGTAGGCTAAACATTGATGGGGAAAACCCCAATTTACACCCATCCCTAATTTACACTACAGAAGAATAATCCAGTAATAGAAATTTATAAATTTTGAATTTTTGAGAAAAAAAACCAATGTATTGATACCCCCCTAATTTACACTACACAAGAACAATCCAGTAATAGAAATTTATAAATTTTGAATTTTAGATTAAATTGAAAGTCTTCAAGAAGCCAGGAAATAGTATCTTTACATGCAAATAAAACTGAAAACTTCATTTAGGCTATACTCACGAGATTTCATCGAATGTGGGGTAGAGATGACTTTCATAACCGAACCGCCTCTTGAAGAAATCTCTGATGCAATTCACATCTCTGTCAAAGAACCTGCAAACAGATTAATTGATACAATTTAAAAAAATCCAAGTGTTTTACAGACAATAACATTTAGTAATTCACTAAATGTTTGATCACAAAGAAATACTGTGTATAGTCCGATTCACGTCAAGAAGTCAGCATTGTTTATATGAGGAGCATTGATGCCAAGTTTCATTGAGAGAGAAAGAGAAAACTGCACCAAACGTGTTTGTTGGAACTGTGTGCGACAACAATGCACAGTGCGAATAGGATAGAGACATCAGCAACTGCCTTGTGCTGAACAAGGATAGCAAACTCCCATCTAAGCAATGCTGACTTCTTGACGTGAATCGCACTATAGAGTAGAATGATTTAGGGTGGCATTTGATAAGTCCCGTTACGCTCTTTTGATTCAGGCGCCATCTTATAAAATACTTCATCTACTTAATGATAAATAGAGAGATATTATTGCTTGACGTTGCTGATGACCGTAGAGTACGATGGCAAAGAAATAATATCTCTCTATCTACCTAGGCTATCTAATGCCAAGCGTCAAATTAAATGAATATCACTGTTCACTCATAAATTCATTTAAATTGACGTTCGGCATTAGATAGATATTATTTCTTGATGTTGCTGATGACCGTAGAGTACAATGGCAAAGAAATAATACATCTCTATCCATCCATCCATTTAATACAAGGCGTCAAATTGATTACAGTAATGAATCAAAACTCATTCCACTACAAACACTTATCATACAGCACACACTCTGTACAGAAATCTGCCTGAAAACCTACGTAATGTAGAAGGTAAATCTAAATATATTTATAAAAAAATTGTTAATGATTGGTTAAAGGAGAATGGGAGAACAAATATAGAAGAGATAATTCATTCAATGTATAGATAAAGCAAAGGTCGTGTATTGATAGTCCAAGTTGGTCTATGAATCTTTTCCGATATTATCATCTGGTTCATTCAGGAATTTGTTAGAAGCAAGTACGAGAACAATCCAACGTTAGCCAATTAACGTCAAGACCCTCTTCCACACACAGGCTTTGCCTTTGTGGAGAGATTTCATGAAGCTTTTTAAAAAAATGGTGTTGTATTTTCTGTAACTATGATATATTTTAGTTAGATTTAGTTACTACAGTAGTATTAAACATCATTCTATTGAAACTGTAAGGGCCGGTTCATGAGCTCGGGATTTAGCCAAGTCCTAGACTAAAACGGGTGGCTATCGTAGCATCGACAAACGTTTGTCTCGACAGCTCGACTGGTTAGTGGGTTAGCAGCATAGAGCTCTTAGTACATAGTATCGAGGCTAACGTTTGTCGATGCTACGGTGGCCACCCGTTTTAGTCTAGGACTTAGCTAAATCCCGAGCTCATGAACCGGCCCTTAGTCTTATATAATATTGTTTGTTTGCAGAAGATGTAATATTGTTGTATGATTTTAATTTTTGTAATGTGTTATCATGAAAAATAAAAACCAATTTGAATTTAAATTTGAATTTGAATCTGAGTGTACTTCCAACCATTAACTCACGAAATAAACAACGGCCCACATGGGATACATGGTTCAAGGAATCATGAGTTGAGTTGAATCACAGTCGTACACAATAAGCAATAGGCAACTAGCAACATATGGATGTATGATTGTCCACTCTATACAAACCAATAGTTCAATGCACGAGAACAGCTGCTTTAGGTGTGCATTGGACTATAGAATGAACGATCATATGATCCAAATATTATTGCCTATTGCTTATTGCTCCGGTGTACGAGCTGCCTAAAGTTTTCCAACGATAAAAATGATTTTCAACTGTGATTTCTGTCACATTCAACTCACATCTGTGCATTGATGTGTAGGGTGGAGACCATTTGCGGGAAATCGATGACAACAGGCTTTCCTTCGGGCGAAAGCATCAGATTGAACTCGTTGAAGTCGCCGTGTATGACGCCGCAGTTGGCCAGCCGCACAATCAGGTTCATCAGTTCGTCGTAGAGCTGCTCCACATCGGCCACCTCGTGCACTTGGCTCCTGCAAATCAAACCCAGAATTCACTCTAAATAAGAGGTGTTAAACTCAAATTTGCACGGGGCCATATTTTTAGAATGCCTAGGCGGGCCGGATTAAAAAAAATGAAGAAGAAGAAGAAGAAGAAGGCGGAAAGAAGAAAAGCAGCAAGAAGAAGAAGGAAGAAGAAGCATTGTGAAGGAAGAAGGAAGGAGAAGAAGAGGAAGAGAAGGGGAGAAAAGGAAGAAGAAGAAGAGAAGGAGGAGAGGAGAAGAAGAAGAAGAAGAGGAAGAAGAAGAGGAGGAGGAGAAGGAGGAGAAGAAGAAGAGAGAAGGAGGAAGAAGAAGAGGAAGAGGAGGAGAGAGAAAGAAGAAGAATAGGAGAAGAAGAAAATAGGCAGAAGAAGAAGAAGAAGAATAGGGAGAAGAAGAATCAGAAGAAGAATAGGGAGAAGAAGAAGAAGGAGAAAGAAGAAGAAGAGAAAGAAGAGAAGAAGAAGAAGAAGAAGAAGAGAGAACGGAAGAAGAAGAAGAAGAAGAGCAGGAGAAGAAGAAGAAGAAGAAGCATGAAGAAGAAGAAGAAGGAGAAGAAGAAGAGGAGAAGAAGAAGAGGCAAGGAGAAGAAAAGAAGAAGAAGAAGAAGAGGAAGAGATATGGAGGAAGAAGAAGAATAGGAAGAGGAGGAAGAAGAAGAAGAGGAAGAAGAAGAAGAGGAGAAGGAGAAGAAGAGAAGAAGAAGAGGAAGAGGAAAAGGAGAATAAGAAGAAGATATAATAGGAAGAGGAGAAGAAGAAGAAGAAGAGGAAGGAAGAGATATGGAGGAGAACAAGAAGAAGAATAGGGAGGAGGAGAAGAGGAAGAGGAGAAGAAGAAGAAGAAAAGAGAAGGACAGAGAAGGAGAAGAAGAAGAGATAATAGGAAGAGGAGAAGAAGAAGAAGAAGAAGAAGAAGAAGAAGAAGAGGAGGAGAAGAGATATGGAGGAGAACAAGAAGAAGAATAGGAAGAGGAGAAGAAGAAGGAGAAAGAGAAGAAGGACAGGAAGAGGAGAAGAAAAGAAGAAGAAGAAAAGAAGAAAACAAAAAGGGAAAGAAGAAGAAGAAGAAAAAGAAGAAAGAGAAGAAGAAGAAGAAGAAGAAGAAAAAGGAGAGAAGAAGAAAAAGAAGAAAAGAAGAAAAAGAAGAATAAGTTCATCAGTTCGTCGTAGAGCTGCTCAACATCGGCCACCTCGTGCACTTGGCTCCTGCAAATCAAACCAACAATTTATGTATTTATTCACATACAAAAGCTCACAGAAAACTCCATGAAGAGCCTTATTGACATACATCAATTCACTCTACATCAGAGGTGTCAAACTCAAATTTGCACGGGGCCATATGTTACATTTTTAGAATGCCTAGGCGGGCCGGATTGAAAAAAATGAAGAAGAAGAAGAAGAGGAGGAGGAAGGAGAAGAAGAAGAAGAGAGAAGGAGGAGAAGATAGAAGGAGGAGAAGAAGAAGAAGAAGAAGAAGAAAGGAGGAGAAGAAGAAAGAGAAGAGGAAGAGAAGAAGAAGGAGAAGAAGAGAAGAAGAAGAAGAAGAAGAAAAGAGAGGAGGAGAAAGGAAGAAGGAAGAAGGAAGAAGAAGAATAGAAGAAGAAGGAAGAGGAGAAGAAGAAGAAGAAGAAGAAGAAGACAGGAAGAGGGAGAAGAAAGAGAAGAAGAAAGAAGAAGAAGAAGGAAGAGGAGGAGACGAAAAAGAAGGAGGAAAGGAAAAAGAGAAAGATGAAGAGAAAGAAGAAGAAGAATAGGAGAAGAGAAAAGAGGGAAGAAGAAAAAGAAGGAAGAAGAAGAAGAAGAAAAGAAGAAGAAGAAAGAAAGAGGGAAGAAGAAGCAAAGAGAAGAAAAGAAGAAGAAGAAAGAAGAGGGCCGGAAGAAAAAAAGAAGAAGAAGAAGAAGAGGAAGAGGAAGAAGAAGGAAGAGGAAGAGGAAGAGGAAGAGGAAGAGGAAGAGGAAGAAGGAAGAGGAGGAGGAGGAGGAGGAGAAGAAGGGAGGAGGAGGAGGAGGAGGAGGAGAAGGAGGAGGAAGAAGAAGAGAAAATACATGAAAATATGCTGATCACTCCTTAGTCTCTCTGTAATCCGTTTGTTGTTTTGGACATTCTTTGTTAAATATATCTCGTTGATGCATAATTCTGTTATGAAATTTGGTAGGCTTACTAATAAGTATCTGCTCTAGAAAATGAATGCTAGTATTTTATATTTACTAATACCTAAAAATTTTCAAGTTGCGGCTAACTAAAATTTTCACAAGAGAAGAAGAAGAAGAAGAAGAGAGGAGGAGAAGAAGAAGAGAGAAGGAGGAGAAGAGGAAGAAGAGGAAAAGAAGGAAGAGGAGAAGAAGAAGAAGAAGGAGAAGAAGACCAAGAGGAAGAGGAGAAGGAGAAGAGAGGAGGAGGAGAAAAGGAAGAAGGGAGGAGAAGAAGGAAGAGAAGGAAGAGAAGAGAAGAAGAAGAAGAAGAGAGAAGGAGGAGGAGAAGAGGAAGAGGAAAAGAAGAAAAAAGAAGAAGAGGAGAAGAAGAAGGAGAAGAAGAAGAGGAGAAGGAGAAGAAGAAGGAGAAGAGGGGAGGAGGAGAAGAAGAGAAGGAGAAGAAGAAGAGAAGAGGAGGAGAAGAGAGGAAGAGGAGGAAAAGAAGAAAAAAAAGAAGAAGAGGAAGAGGAGAAGAACAAGAAGAATAGGAGAGAGGAAGAGAAGAAGAAGAAGAGAAGAGAGAGAGGAGGAGGAGAAAAGGAAGAGGAGGAGAAAAAGGAGAAGAAGAAGAAGAAGAGGAGAGAGGAGAAGAAGAAGAAGAAGAGAGAAGAAAGGAGAAGAAGAAGAGGAAGAAGAAGAAGAGGAGAAGAAGGAGAAGAAGAGGAAGAGAAGAAGAAGAAGAAGAAGAAGAAGAAGAAGAAGATAGAGGAAAAAAGAAGAAGAAGAAGAATAGGGAGAAGAAGGATAGAGAGAAGAAGAAAAAGAAGAAGAAGAGAGTTGTAGGTGACACTCACAAGGGCACCCCGTTGACCAGCTCCATGACGACACAGTGTCGATTGCAGTCGATGGGCCTGGGCACGGGGAAGTGGCGCTCGTGCAGCGCCTTCAGGTAGGCGAACTCCTTTGTGGCCGAGATGCGCGACAAGTACAGCCATAATTTTGTTATGAAATTTGGTAAGCTTACTAATAAGTATCTGCTCGAGAAAATGAATGCTAGTATTTTATATTTTCTAATAGCCTACCTAAAGTTTTCAAAATGGCGGCTAACTGAAATTTTCACAAAAGAAGAAGAAGAAGAGGAAGAAGAAGAAGAAGGAGAAGAAGAAGGAAAGAGAGAAGGAGAAGAAGAAAAAAGAAGAAGGAGAAGGGGAAGAGAGGGGGAAGAAGAAGGAAGAAGAAAAGGAGAATAAAAAGAAGAAGAGAAGGGAAGGAGAAGAAAGACTGAAGAGGAGAAGAAGGAAGAGAAGGCGAATATAAAGAAGAAGATGAAGAAGAGAAGAAGAAGAAGCAGAGGGAAGAAGAAGAGAAATAGAAGAAGAAGAAGAAAATAAGAAGACGAAGAGGAGAAGAAGAAGAAGAAGAATGAGAACAGAGAAGGAGAAGAAGGAAGAATAAGAAGAAAAGAGAAGAAAAGAAGGAGAAGAAAGACTGGAAGAGGGAGAAAAAGGAAAAGAGAGAAGGAGAAGAAAAGAAGAAGAAGAGGAGGAGAAGAAGAAGGAAGAAAAGGAATAGGAGGAAGAAGAAAAGAAGAAGAGGAGGAAGAAGAAGAAGAAGAAGAAGAGAAGGAGGAAGAAGAAAAGGAAAGAAGGAGAAGGAAAAAGAAAAATAAGAAGAAGAAGGAGGAGAAGAGGAGGAGAAGAAGGAGAAGAGAAAGAAGAAGAAGAAGAAGAAGAAGAAGAGGGAAGAAGAAGAAGAAGGGAAAAGAAGAAGAAGAAGAAGAATAGAGAAGAGAAGGAGAAGAAGAAGAAGAAGAAGAATAGGCAGAAGAAAAGGAGAAGAGAGAAGAAGAGAGAGAGAAGAAGAATAAGAGAGTTGTAGGTGACACTCACAACGGCACACCGTTCACCAGTTCCATGACAACACAGTGCCGGTTGCAGTCGATGGGCCTGGGCACGGGGAAGTGGCGAGGTAGGCGAACTCCTTGTGGCCGAGATGCGCGACAAGTACAGCCATAATTTTGTTATGAGGTGAAACTAATAAGTATCTAGAAAATGGATGCTAGTATTTGATATTTTCTAATAGGACCAAGTTTTGCAAAATGGCTAACTGATTTTCACAAAAGAAGAAGAAGAAGAAGAGGAAGAAGAAGAAAGAGGAGAAGAAGAAGAAAAAGAGGAGGAGAAGAAGAAAAGAAGAAGAGGAAGAGAAGTAGAGAGAAGGAAGAGAAGGAGATGAAGAAAAGAAGAAAAGGAGAATAAGAAGAAGAAGAAGAAGGAGAAGAAAGACTGGAAGAGAAGAAAAAGGAAAAGAGACAATATAAAGAAGAAGACAAGAAGAAAAGAAGAAGAAGCAGAGGAGAAGAAGAGAAATAGGAGAAGAAGAAGAAGAAAAATAAGAAGACGAAGAGAAGAAGAAGAAGAAGAAGAAGAATGAGAAGAACAGAGAAGAAGAAAACAATAAGAAAAGAGAAGAAAAGAGAAGGAAGGAGAAGAAAAGATCAAGAGGAGAAGAAAAGGAAAAGAGAGAGAAGGAGAAGAAAAGAAGAGAAGAAGAAGAGGAGGAGGAGAAGAAGAAGAAGAGGAGGAGAAGAGAAAGGAATAGGAGGAGAAGAAGAAAAAGAAAAGAAGACGAAGAGGTGAGAAGAAGAAGAAGAAGAGAAAGAGGAGAAGAAGATATGGAGGAAGGGAGGAGAGGAGGAGAAGAAGAAGGACAGGAAGAGGAGGAGGAGAAGAAGAAGAAGAAGAAGAAGAAGAAGAGGAAGAAGAAGAAGAAGAGGGGAGGAAGAAGAAGAAGTAGTAGAAGAAAGAAGAAGAAAATGAAGAATAGGGAGAAGAAAAAGAAGCAGAAGAAAAAATAAGAAGAATAGGGAGAAGAAAAAAGAAGAAGAAGAAGAGTTGTAGAGGTGACATCACACTCTGGGCAATACCGTCTCTAGGTTCCATGACGACACAGTGTCGATTGCAGTCGATGGGCCTGGGCACGGGGAAGTGGCGCTCGTGCAGCGCCTTCAGGTAGGCGAACTCCTTTGTGGCCGAGATGCGCGACAAGTACAGCCAGCTGGCCTTGTGCCGGTGCGCGTGGTAGTCGCGCTTCTCCTTCAGATTACGGAAACAGATGCGACCCAGTCTGCAATCATTTAAGATAAATACTACATTAAAATACAGGGTTGCCACAACATTTTTGAGGCTACACGGGGGCTACACGTTTCCCGGACAAATCTGAGATTTTTATTGCCTTGCACTTTTCTTCATGTTAAGGTTTCAACTAACTTTGATTTATTAATTGAAAATCCTCTTCAATGCTGCTTTTCGTCATGTAAACACAAGGCATTTTAGCGGCATAGTTTATGAAGATTAGTGATAACAAATTGATCTTTCAAATGAAACTTACATAATATCTAACCTTCAAAATTACACACTTTTTTGGCAAACGAAGTGTGATGCCTTCCTTTGTGCTATGTGTGTCGTACACCAAAGTGATTTCTGGAGGTTGAGCGATTTTTGTAATTGTTGGTGTCGTACAACCTGGTTTGTCGGCTCGACCACAGGGTTGGAAATGTAGTTTTCTCAATCTTAAAAATGTCGACCTCGTACAAGGGGATTGTCGTACCAACAACGGGTTTCTGAGGATGAACGATTTTGTAAGGTGTTTGTACAACTGGTTTATCTACAAGGGTAAAACGTAATTTTCAATCTTGAAAGTATGCAGGGAGTATTTCGTACAAGGATTGTCGTACAAGGGTTTCTGAGGATGAACGATTTTTTAAATTATAGGTGTCACAAGGGTAAACGTGTTTTTTCAATATTGAAAGTGTCAGGGGTTGGTGACAAGGACGTAAGTTGTGGCCCCCCGATCGCGGATTGTGCCACTGCAAATTTTCCTGACTTTCAGCAATTTCTCGTATTTTTTTCCTGACTAGGCATTTCTTTAAAACGTTTCCCAGACCAAAACCCAAAAATCCAGACTTTACATGTCTGTGGCAAACCTGGAAAAGTATGGAAAAAAGAAATCAATTATTTGCTGACCTGTGCAGTTTAAGACAAGCCGTATTGCCTTGACCATCGGCCACGATATAGACGTTGGACTCTTTTCCGGTGCCGATCTGGTTTCCGAAAGAAGACACCGAGTCCCGGGAAGTGAGCGATTTTAGCGCCAAGTAATCGTAACCACTGTTAGTTAAGCGGTAGCCGTCATCTGAAACAATGAAGACATATTTATGAGTGACCAAATTGTTACCCTTGATCATCTCAAATTCATCCAAAGTTACCCAAATTCATCATTTGTTTTTCAACGAAGAAGTTATTATTCAAACGAGTTCACCCCATGCAGCGCAACGCGCTTTTAATTTTAACCGGGCGATAAATCGGAGACGCAACATAATGGGATCGACGACTAACTGAACTAACTTGGAATGAAGAATTGAGACAAAATATTGTTGGAAAGCCTTGAATTGCATTGATTTTATTTGCAAAACTACATTACTCATCATTTTTATTGGATGTTATTACAAATAATATTCTGTAGACAAAATTTATGAACTACCTGAGTTTTTATCAATGAGGCAGAAGGTATTGGTGGTGGAAATACTTTTTTAAACATCAGCTGGTTGTGCACATATCAATTGTTGAGTATTTCTCTTAAAACACGGTTAAATTAACCGGTGCTGATTGAGGGATTAAAGGTGGCCGCTGGAGGCTGGTTGTTACAACAATGTAACAATCTTCGTCTGCTTTGCATGTTGTTTTTAAGCGATTTTATATTATTTTGTGTAAATTTTAAAGACAGTAAAGAAGGGTGCAAGTAACCTCCAGCGGTTACCTATCACTAAAGCTGCCATATCTCAGTCAATATTGGTCCAATCTTAACAAATAAGGTTTCAATCGATTTGTAATTGAATTTACTAAAAAAGTTATCCTTGAAAATTTTCGTAATATTAACGGTTTCCGAGTTATTCGAAAAACAAAATTTTGAATGGCCGCCATTCTGTTTTATGGATTTGATAATTTGATAATTTTTTTGTAGCTTTGTCTAGTTGTCATAAATGTTGGTGCAAAGTTTCAATTCCATATGTTTCACCATTATTGAGATAAAAAATAATAAGTGAAAAAAAATGGCAGCTGTGTGAGTAACTAAGGACTTCTGGACAATTTAAATATGGTTTTTACCTAGGAACAATTCACTAGAATATTGGTAGGGAGTTCTGAAACACTCTGTATAATAAACATGTATATAATTATGTAGAAAGAGGAAAGAGTCAACAGCTTTTTAGGTTCAAAAAAAGGGCTTAAATGTTGCCAGTGGCGGTTCATGACAAATTATCTTGATTGCTTTTTTTAAAGCTTGAAGAGTGTTGACGCCATTGAGCTATTACCCCCACAACTGATATTTTATTTATAAATATTATTTCCACTATCTGCAGCTGACAGCAGTTCAGTCATACAACTGAACATACCATGCATTCTTTAATTTTAACTTCATTCAATAATTCAACTTAAACTTACAGTGCTTTCCTCGCTCGTAGCTAAGCAGTCGATGCTTACAAAGTTCTCTGAGAAGTTTATGTACACCTCCGTGACGTAAGTTGGCTATAGAAGCAGCAAGGGATCCTGGTACCAGTTCATGGTTCTTCATACCCATCTCAATCTGAAAACAGGTCTCAAATTAAAACTAGACACGAAGATAGACAAAGAAAGGCGATTTGTTCAGTTTCAATGGTAGTAATTACTAGCTCCGCCCCCTGGACCACTGACAGAATCATTTTCATAAACTAAAAGAGTAAGCACCTGCGCCCACTAAGCAACTGCTATCTGAATCCGGCATCAACCCAGCGTTGCAAGATGACTTTGGCTGATAGGTTAGATTTGAATACCCGAAGGCCGGTGTCATCTGGCAACATTGGGTTGCTGACTGAAATCCGATAGCAGTTGCGAAGTGGGCGCAGGGGCTAAGCGCTCCTCGCTCACCAGGAGGATCCGCCCCCATCGACACAGTGAATATCGATTTATCGATGAAAAAATGCCTCAAAAACGCAAAAAATAGCTGGAAAATCGTCAATATCGTGCGTACAGGTAATTTCAGGATTATTTAGAATGAGTTTCTAAGTTTCTATGTAGAATTGATTTCTGGCGTAATTTTGGGAGAATCTCAAAAGCTTTTTAGCAGATTATTTTTGCCTTGAACGAACCAAAGTAGACCTAGGTCTAGGTACCAAATTTCAACATTTTCTGCCAATTAGTTCTCGAAAAAGCTGAGAAAACGCACGAAATCGCTAGACGCAAATATTTATTATTATTTTTATTTAATATTCATTATATTAATAAATATTATTAGGATGCTATCAAAATCCATTCTTATTGCGTGTCTGAAGGTTCAACTAAGTTAAAATGCATGCCAAATTCGAACGCATTTGGTTCAGTAGATTTTTAGATAGATGAATCAGTGCCATTTTGCTTTTATATAATTATAAAAATTTAGTTCTAAGACTGACTATAAGTGGTGTACAAAATTCAAGTGCGAATTTCACTGTAATGACTCTGGTCTGCACAACCAAACCTAACCTAAATCTCTGAGGTCAACATAACCTATATCTCTTTGCTATTTGGGCTATTTAATAGTGTTGTAACAATTCATAATTATGTTCGATCAAGAAGAAGAAAAATTAATCAATAGAATGCATGAAAATTATAGGCTTAGTTGAAGACAAAACAAGAAGTAGGCTTATTATGAACAAAAGAGTTAGGTTACTTACGGCTGTCAAAACTCTGAAGTCCTCCTTGCTCAAATATCTTAGTATTGTCACGTTTAGTTTCCCCATTTTCTTTTATTTGATGGACTGCTGTCACTAGAATCTATTTCTTGTTAATTGAGGGTGGAAAACTAAACTAGATCAATATTTTTTGAGATTGGAGCAAAGCCATGTGATTGGCACAATAAGTCAAACGAAGATCACCACCTAATAAAGTTAGCCAGTTGATATTTTGAGTGTAAATTGGAGATGATAGACTACTATTTTATAATTACTGAATGAATTCAAGGGATAAATCAACATTTATGAACTTTCACCACTGATACGTAACGAAGGAGAAAAGCAAACATAACCTATCTATACAAGAAGAAAGACGTCAATCGGCCAATGCCATTTGAAACTGAATCGTAGTCGTAACTTGTCTATCTCTGAAAACTAGTTGAAATATTATTGAAAGAGTGGATATTAAAGTGAGATTGAAAAGATGATTTATCAACGTAACAATGAACAATTTCAATGAAGAACTTATTTCTAAAAAATTTTACTCTTCGAATCGGGACGACGTCAAAGTGAGTCGACGATAAGGGGGGGTCTCCGACAAAGTGAACCCATCGATCTCTAACTAATACTATCATCACTTCAGGTTGACTATAGAAGTAAAAACTTCAAGTTTCAAAGCATTGTTTTTACTCTTCCACAAGCTGAAGATATGACTAGTTATGTCATGAAATCATGATTTTCGCACCAAAAATATATTTCAGTGCCAATTAATAGATTTTCTATAAACCCATTAATTGTCATGTTCATTAAACCCATTAATGAAGACTTTCTATTGGAGACCTTATAGACAAAATGAAGAAATTCTATTGGGGACCTTATAGACAAAATAAAGACATTCCATTGGGGACCTTATAGACAAAATAAAGACATTCCATTGGGGACCTTATAGACAAAATAAAGACATTCTATTCATTTATTCACGCTCCATGAAGACCTTATTGACATGCAATGTAATAACAAAACGATGAAAGTCGGCCTGAAAGTTAACCTAGAAAATTAATTTTACAAAACTGGAATTAATTAGAATGACCTAAATTGAAAAATAAATGAAGTGGCTATAATTCAAATAAATCTGAAAATGAAAAGAAACAACAAGGTGGAAGAAAAAAGGGAGTATAGTAGAACTTTCCTAATTAGTCATCTAATGAGATACAAATTTCACATGATTTTAAATTATGGAAATGGTCAGAGAAAGGATCGATAAACATATTGAGTCTATTGTATAAACTATTGGGGACCTTATAGACGAAATGAAGACATTCTGTTGAGGACCTCATAGACAAAATAAAGACATTCTATTCGGGACCTTATGGACAAAATGAAGATTCTATTTGGGACCTTATAGACAAAATGAATACATCATATATGGCTAAAAGCTAAATGAAATCATTGTGAACTCAATATTTACTATTACTTGATCTGATGACACTCCTATAATCTCAATTACATATATTTCAATTGAAAAATATGTTGAATTGTTTCTTTGTTTCTACACATCTCATGAAAGCAAGGGTATGTATTTGGCGAGGATTTTATTTATTCAAATTAATTCTCTTTACATTACCATTACATAAATTCTCTATTTATGAATCACAATATACACGTCAAAATTAAAGGTGATAGCCTAATCTGGTCTAGGGTTTCCTCTTTCACTAATTAGATAAAACAGTATAATTCTAAGCAATAATAATATAATCATTTTTTGTTTGATAATGTGAATACTATGAATTAAGGGTTCTTCCAAGCCGAATGAACACCACAATGTAATAAGATTAATAAAATAAAAATTGAATTTGATTCTAGTTAAATTAATACGGTCATTGATAAAATAGAAACTCTTGTCTCTTCTCAACTTGAAGAACTAAATGAACTAAATAAATGTATTTCCATGAGAATGCAGTCCAGAGTCCAATATCTTCAAATTAAGAACGTTTCTTCTAGAGCTTTGGAAAAAATTTTCAGTGCTGGAAAAATATTATTTTCTAATTATTTAAATTATTCTATTATTTTGTTGTTGAATGGTTCAATCGTTTGTGAAATACTTCTCATTCAAGGATCACGTCATTATTCATATTTAAACAACGCCATCTATCAACAAACAAGGAAGCTAGCAGCGTTCTCCATTTCGTATATTGCTTGCTCGTGATTGGCTGGAGGCGTGGCTAGTTGGAGTGGGGCTGAATGAGCCGACCAATTGTAAGGTGACATGAACTTGGAGGTGGACTGATAGTATTGTCTTCTGATTGGCTTGAATTTCAAAGGTGGATTTGATTCAGTGATAGTTGGAGAAAGATTTGACACTGTTATCTATCTTTATCAATGTGTCTATCACTTTCTCTCTTTTCATTTATCAATATTATCTTCTTCATTGTTCATTTATTACTTCATTGAATTAGTATTGATAAAGATTAAGTTTGTCTGAAAATATTGATTGGATTGAATTAGGCCTACTGATTTTTGCATCATTCCAATTCGAAATAGATATTGATCGGTGTTTTCTTTCAAGCTTTGAGAAATAATGCAGACCTAATTCACCAAGCGGTATGAATAACTTGGAACAGGAAGAAATTTTGAATGAATTGTAATATTTGCATCAGAAGACATACGAGGCCGAACACAAATTATCCACTAAAGTTTTATTATCTTCCCATCAACTGATATTTACGTTCGATGTCCTATGTGCCACAAATAATATGGAGAGGCTAGAGTGCAGAGAATTGATTATGGGAGAGAAATAATAATGAGACAAATGAGAGAGGAAGTGGAAAGAGAGAAGAGAGGAGAGAAGGAGGGAATAAAGAAGGAAGAAAAGAGAATAAGTGAAGTGTTTGCTTCGTACATGATAGCAGAAAAATGTTTCGATTCTTAAATAAATTTCTGTATTCATTGTTTATAGTTACTTTGCTGTTCTTCTATTCTGGAAAGTTTACCTGTTTTGACGGTTTATTAAAACATATTCCCTCACTTTAAAATGGTTTTTCCAAATAATGGAATTCTAATGTTGAGTTGTAATGTCGTGAATTCCAATAGTGTTTTCCAAATAATTGTGAAATGTAGGAATGTACGAGGCCTGAATTTTCTCCTCAATCAAACAGTTTAAACTATCATGACTAGTAAAATTCTCAATCCTCTTGAAGGGGGGGAAGAATTGCTCCCGCGTGCAATACCGCCCCCCCTCCCTGGAAACGCTACTGTCTACGTGTACATTTTTTCTCAGCTGGGAAAACCAATGGTAATGACGACAAAGCAAAAAATGAAATAAAGTTTTCGGAAAGAAGGATATTTTATTTCAAAATCTGAAATGAATATTCATTTAATTATGTAATGCGAACTTTATTGATAAATTTACAGCTTTAAAATAATTCAACTAGCACAAACAATATTAATATTATAAATGTTATGTTTATAACACCTTTGAAAAAAGATTAAAATATTGAATAGAAAAAATAAATCAACTTGAAAGAATAATGAAAATTGTTGGTTGCGTTTCTTGAAGAAAACTAGGGCCGCTTCTCCAATGTCCCTTCTGAAAAAAGAAGAACATTTAAATGAAACTTTGTAATTTACTCGGGTTCAATATTGAACAAAGTATTAGGGCCGATTCATGAGCTCGGGATTTAGCCAAGTCTTAGACTAAAACGGGTTGCTATCGTAGCATCGACAAACGTTTGTCTCGACAGATTAGTGGGATAGCAGCATAGAGAGCCCTTAGTACATAGTTTCGAGGCTAACGTTTGTCGATGCTACGGTGGCCACCTGTTTTAGTCTAGGACTTGGCTAAATCCCGAGCTCATGAACCGGCCCTTAAAGTTTAAATCAATGATTTAGAGCGGGTTCACGCAAACGGCTTTTGGGCGGTTGCGGTTACCAGGGATTCCATGGGTGGGAGATAGACAAGATTATGCCAGCTGTTTTTTGTCTCTCTACCATTATATATAGCGGTTTTATATTACAAACCGCTAGTATAGTTGCCTTCGACCATGTATAGAATAGACACGGTCTTCCCTATCTTCACACGAGGGGCCCGTTTCACGAAAGTCACCAATCAAAAGTTATTTTTAGGCCTGGTTTTCCCAAAATTCAAGTCCCCGTAAACTGAGTTTAAATGAGTTGGGGAAACCAGACCTAAGTAGGCATAATTATGGTTTGTGAGAATAGTTTGAACTACAGGGAGTGTATAGTAAAAGTTTTGCCATTTGTGTGAAGCACTCCATAACAATATGATGTGGAGATCATTTTTTTCCCGCCACCGCCATACTTTTGCAAAAAATTTTGAATTTTGATATGGAATTACAGGCAAACATGAACCCATCCACTCATTAGTCAAAATCATTTCAAGAGAAACAACATCAAAACTAACTTTTCTAACAGTCAAAATAGTCTCTCTACTATTGGTATTGCTTTGAAAACTTAAAATGAAACTAATACTGGCAAAGGCAAAATTCAGGTTAGAAGTGAATCTTATATCATAACATACGATCTGTTTGTCATTCCAATGCAAATCTTATGGAAATTGGCAAAAGTATGGCGGATTTGTCGGAGCTCAAATCAAAAAGATAAGCAACAATCAAAAGTATGACATGTAATGTCCAGATCTCTGTAGTAATTATTATTGGGCGTTTTACATAAATCATATACAGGCGAAATTGTCAATTTGTAGTAATCGAAAACATTATGAAAAACACTACAAATTAGAAGAATTGTGCCGGGCACATGTTGGGAACATGTGATTTGTATAAATGGAGACGTACCTTCAGGCTACGCATACACCGGTTAGTCAAGACAAGACGAGATCAGTCACGTTTATTCACAGTACTTTTCATAGATACTTATGAAGCAACACACACTGATTAGTCATTGCATCGGTGTGTGCTGCTACATAAGCAACTATGTGAATTATTGTGACTAAAACTGACTAGTCTCTTCTTGTCTTGTCTTGACTAACCTAGTAGGTTGATTTTGTACAAGGTTATTAGATATAAGGTTGAACCATTCCTAATGCTTTTTGAATCCAAAAGCTGTTTGTTTGGTCATGGAGGTGATTCATTGACGTCATTTTTCAGCATTGTTTTTGATAATATCAGCTGTTGATAATTGGCAGACCGCGAGTGTGACGTTACATGAATCAAAAAATAAGACTTCTCCCTCCACTTTGCGCCTTACACCAGCGATAGTACAACCTTCTCTCTAATAACCTTGTACACAAATAACTGCCGTATTTCGATTCCAACTCACCAAACTTGACCACTTTATAGCCATCGGCGGGATCGAGGTATTTGAGTTCAACAAGACGCACCGTGTTGTGACTGGTACTCAGCTTATGACTGAACGCTTTCACCCCCGGCCAATAATAGACGCGACGAATGGCCGCCTTCCCCACCAGCTCTGTACGCACCCGGATGAAGCTTTGCTGCAATCAGCACAAAACATTGCCTTCATCAAATATTAACATAATACAGGATGGCGCATAAAGAACGGATGTTTTTCAAAGTGTTATAAGAAAGTTTATTAGAATCATACATTTATCTTCCTAACACAAAAATACTTGTTTTTCAAAGTGTTATAAGAAAGTTTATTTGAATCATACATTTATCTTCCTAACACCAAAATACTAAGTAAATAACCCAATTTGAGAATTTGTATGAAAAACTCCAAAACACTTGAGAATATTTCAGAAATTACATAGGAAAGATTTCGCCCTTAATGCGTTAATGCTCATTAAAAGCCTCAAATTGGTCCTTAACTTTTGATACAGCAGCAATTATTTTATTTTATTTTTTGAGGGTGATGCCCACATGAGCTCTAGGCTTGTGTGTGGGTAATGAGAGAGGTGATGATGAGAGATAACGACTGTTTTTAGGCAGTCGGGACCGACGGCTTTTCGTCTCCTCCGAAAGACGGGAGTGGCCGTTTCTGTCAAAATCCGTTCCGGCAACTGTATTCGATCTTGGAACCTTTGGATTATCAGACAGGCGCTTATCGCCCTCGGCTACGGACCACTCATGTATTGCAGTATTCAAATCTTCAATGTAACGATATTCACGATAGTAAACTTGAATTTCAAGTAAAGAAGAATTTTATGCCAATAAGCTCGACTTGAAACTTTCTGCTGAAGCTCCGTTGAACGACGATTGCAGATTCATTCTATTGGAAATATTGTTCTACAGCAAATACGCGATTTTGCAAGGTCAATTGCGCCATTGTTACTAAAACTGGATACTTTAACCTACAAAATGGTGTCGCTCTGCGGTCACAGAAAGCTCTAGTCCACTGATACTATCCTACTCAAATCCATCCATTCTTTTTGCGCCACCCAGTATGTTGAAGTTGATCCATCTTCTTTCCACTGGTAAATCAATTTGAAATAAATATAAACTATTAGGCTAGGCGTACACTGGTTAGTCAAGACAAAACAAGACGAGATTAGTTACGTTTAGTCAGTGACAATTCACATAGCTGTAGGAAGCCAGCTTTTTACACCAATGCAATGACCTTAATCGTTGTGTGTGTTTGCTTCTGCTTCAAGCGGGCCATATGAAGTACTGTGACCAAACGTGACTAATGACCATCGTCTTATCTTTCTTGACCAACCGGTGCACTGATCTAGTCAAAACATTATTGCTTTTGACTGAATTTATAAAATCGAGGGTGATTTTTTGCGTGTCGGTGAAGAGTCAAAACAGTTATTTCCTTCGATCGCTATTTCCTCCGCTATTTTCCAACCGATAATCATAAAAATGGTACCAAATTGTTCAAAAAAATCTGTAGAGTTGTTGTATAACCTTGACAATTTAATTTTCAACTTAAAAATGGCAGTATTGGTCGATTTTAATTGAAACTTGATAAAATTTGTTCATCGACTTATATACTGCCATTTTAAAATAGAGAACCGAATTTTCAAGGTAATACAACGATTTGGTGCGCCCATTTTTTGCACATTAATGATTCAGGTTCAGAAAGTAACGACCAGGAGGAACTCTGTTTGACCCCCTCCCTCACCTGCGCACGCCAAAAATCACCTCGAGTTCTCGGCCAATTCAAAAAGGTATTAAGGGGCCCTAAGTGGAAAACATCACTCACACGTTTTTCACGACAATAATTATTATTGTTTTATGCTGATGCCTATTCAATATAAATTTTCAAGCTAATCAGTTGCTTGTACTGTTCAGTACTTTTTTTAGTATTGAGGCTATGAAGGAGAAGATGTTGGTGGCGGTAGTTGCGGCGGTAGGGGCGGGTTTGCCTTGCGGAGGAGGGGTTAGAAGAGGAAGAAGAAGAATTTCCTGCGCATACATCAATATATCAATAACAAATCAATCAAATAACATCAATATATCAATATATATGAATATATGATGAATATAATATATATGAATATATAATATATATGAATATCAATATAATATCATGATATCAATATATCAATAACATAATGGACAAAACACAGGCCCAGATTTACAAATGAGTATAATACCAAACATAGATTATATTTCAATTCTATATTGTGAGCAATTAATTCCCTCAGAATTGGATCAAAGCTTAGAAGAGTAAACTTGGAATAATTCTCTGCGTTATTGACTCACATGATTTTTGGAGCACTTGAGAACATTCTTGCTTGTAATTTTGAAGTAATCACCCATTGTATCCTTATCCAACGCATATAAATCATAATCTTGGTAAACATCAATTTTTGGAAGGAGTTCCAGCTCATCATACTGCGTCTTATCTTCAACACACCTGTAAAAATATTAAGAACTTGATAGATAAATTCAAGGTTAATTGAATACAAGATAGTGTTAACGAGGATGTAGATGTAGCGCAATAGCTGATCATGTAATCATGTCAATGGAGATAAAGAGTTATATTTTTCCTACGTGTTAAATTCAGCAATTTTGTAAGTATGTTTCTCATTAAAACTGCATGCTTCTAGAACCACCGCAAGACTTCTGGGCTCCATCTATATTATTGAAAGGCTAAGGTTATTCGTTTTACACGTGGCATGTGAATTCCATGCATCCAATTGTCACGAAACTTTGCATATTACATAATTTTAACCCAAGGACGGCTCTTAGCCATAAATCAAGATCCTGAAACTTAAGGAGTTCATTCTACAGGACCTTGAAATCATCAATGTATGGAGTAGTAATTTTTGAACTTAACGCAAAGTTTCCAGCTGTGAATAACTTTCAAATGTAACAAGCATATGTTCTTTATACCATTATGAAATGGGAAAGCTGTCAGTGAAGCAATATGAATTCACATGATTACTTCACATTTTCCAGTTTTTAGTTCAGTTTTTTAGTGTAGGCCTAATTAGTTTTGTAAGTAAACCCGCGATCTAGGTTTCGAGTAATTTCAAGTTACAAAGAATTGCTTTTGATGTCAGCTGGTCTAATTGCTTTCGAAGTCATCTGGCCTCCAAATTCCCAGATCTAAGATTAGCAAAAACTACAGAGAGTGTATGGTAACAGTGAGGTCATTTGTGTGAAGTACTCCATAACAGTATGTGGAGATTATTTTTTCCCGCCGCCGCCGCCATACTTTTGCCAAATTTTTGGTATGGGATTACAGGCAAACATGAACCTATTAACTCATTTTCAAACTTATTTTTAGAGAAACAACATCAAAACTAACTTTTCTAACATTAAAAATAGTCTTTATAATTCTTGGTATTGCTTTAAAAACTTAGAATGATGAAAACTAATACTGGCTAAGGCAAAATGTAGGTTATAGCAGGATCCATTTAACTTGACAGAAATCATATGATCGACGAGCATATGATCACAATACTTAACCTACAAATGCTGAGCAGATTATTGAAAGGTCTTAGTTATTCTTTGAAGGTTTTAAAAAGGTATTTTAAATCATGGATATTGATGATTGTGTCGAAATCACTGTTTAATTGTTACTGGAACAATGACTTTGTCAAGTTAATTGATAATGCTGTACAAGTGGATCACTTATCATAACATTATCATATGATTTAAATGATCAGCGCTTTGCGCTGCACGGGGTGGCCTCGTTGATGTTAGTTAGCTAGTGTATAACTATTTGGTATTCAACACTATATTTCATGAATTTTACGTTTAGCATAGTATGACAAGCCAACTGTCAAATAGGAAATAATGTACCCCAAAAATTGATGTAATGTGATGATTGTGAATAATAAATACCGGGTTATCATAAAAGAATGGTGCGGTTACAAGAGAATTGGTGCGATTTTCTGACAAACATTTGACGCGGATCAGTTCATGATTCCAGTCTTATTTAGGTTGTTTGGCTTGAACGCTGGTTTCTATAAAAATTCAATCTTCGCCCCATTCTTTTATGATAACCCTGTAAATAAAATAAATATTATACTGACAGAAATTTCTGACGTTTCTCGCCAATCTCCTTGACCCATTCGGAGCCCACTCGTATGTTGTAGCCGGAGAATTGTTGCACGATTTTGGACTTGACACCAGGCGTGTAGCGAATGTCCTCCAGGGGCTCGTAGCCCGACTTGCCTCTGGCCAGCCACGCCTGGTAGTCCTTGTACCACATCTGCTTCTGATCTTCATCGGTGCTATCCACTTGGGCTCTGTTAAAATAATTAATTATATTATTGAAGTGTCCTCTCTGGAGGAGAGGAGGGCACGATCGGGGAGAATGAAAGCATACTGGGTCATCAAAAAGAAGAAAAAAAGAAAAGAAACCGATCTTGTATTGACTAAAGTGGTCCAATGTTGGCCATAAAAGACAAAAAAAAAAGTGCTGGAATATCCAGCTTGTCTATTGACAAGAAGAAGCATGAAGAAGAAGAAGAAGAAGAAGAAGAGGAGGAGGAGGAGGAGGAGGAGGAGGAGGAGGAGGAGGAGGAGGAGGAGTAGGAGGAGGCACGCCTGGTAGTCCTTGTACCACATCTGCTTCTGATCTTCATCAGTGCTATCCACTTGGGCTCTGTTAAAATAATCAATTATATTATTAATGCTGGAATCTCCAGCTTGTCTATTGACAAGAAGTAGCATGAAGAAGAAGAAGAAGAAGAAGAAGAAGAAGAAGAGAAGAAGAAGAAGAAGAAGAAGAAGAAGAAGAAGAAGAAGCAGCATGGAAAACAAGAAGTAGAAGAACAAGAAAGTTAGCAAATTTAGCAACTTTTATGCTCTACAACTTTGTAATGCACAATGGTACACAAAATATGCTTAATTTACAAGATATACACGAAAAACATAGAAAATACCGAAAATTTTGAAGTTTTTGGACCCTCCCGAAGTTAGCACAGGGTACTGGAGGGGGAAAACTCAGGATATACATCCCAGAGTACCCCTAGACACCATGTTAAAATTTCATAGACTTCGGAATAGATTCCAGCAAACCCACTTTTTTTCATTATATCGACTGGACTACATAATAATATCAATGATGTCCTCACTATACGGTACTGCCAACCTAACGAAATTAGGCGGAACATAGGTCTCGTATAGCAGTCCTAGCCAGTGCTACCTCCAGTTAGATATTTTAGCTCAGTGCAAGTAGATAAGTGGGAAATGGTTCTTTTGAGAAGTTTGAAAAAGCCAGCACAACTACCCCACAATTAGGCTAGGCGGTCACTGGTTAGTCAAGACAAGACAAGACGAGATTAGTCACGTTTAGTCACATTACTTCACATAGATGCTTATGAAGCAACACACATCGATTAGTCATTGCATCGGTGCTCACAGCAGCTGAATTACCGTGAAACGTGTCGTCTTGTCTTGTCTTGACTAACCGGTGTACGCCTAGCCTTAGAGTGAAATTTATCAAAGTTCACCTGCTTCTAACTTGGTAAACTACGAAACAGTAAGGCTAGGCGTACACCGGATAGTCAAGACAAGACAAGACGAGATTAGTCACGCTTAGTCACAGTACTTCACATAGATACCTATGAAGCAACACACAACGATTAGTCATTGCATCGGTGCAATGACTAATCGGTGTGTCATAAGCAGCTATGTGAAGTACTGTGACTAAACGTGACTAATCTCGTCTTGTCTTGTCTTGACTAAGCGGTGTACGCCCAGCCTAAGTAGTGACAGAATTTCTGCACTTATTTCAAAGAAAGTTACAATTCTTTTTAAAGGAAAATCAAAGTTCTTAGTGATAAATCTTACAAAATTAAAGTTGAATTTCGAGATATTTACCGTTCTTCTTCTATTGATGAGCCCTCATCAAAACGGTCAGTTGACTTCTCAAATTTGTTCTTCACATTTCCCTCTATCAAAACAAATGAAAGAGAACAGATGTGAATGAAATATTATAATCGAATTCAAATCAAAAGCTGGGACAATCATATCAAGACAAATGAAAGGAAACGAATGTGAATAAAATAATATAATGTTGTTGTTCATCTTTCTGAATCATAACACTGTAATCGAATTGAATAACAAATACAAAATAGGAGTTAAAACAAACAATTCATGAATGAGATCAATCATTGAATAATATGAAAGACAATTAGAGTACTTGGTAGTTTATAGTTATAGAATAGTAGTTTGTAGAATACTTTAATAGTTTCCTATCGTCTTTGATAATATGCAATAAGCGGTCGTACAAAGGAATGTCAATCAGCAATTTAATTGGTAGACGTGTCACTCTGCGCTTACACCAATCAGAAGCCAGTAATGGCTGCTACTTCCATTTATAACGCCTTGCACTCCTATTGGTCAATGACGGACTCCATTTTGTGAAAGTACCATCTCTTACGTCATACAGCTTCCGTCAATCACAAACAGTAATGGCTGCCCAGTAGTACACTCCCAGGAATAACGCACTACTATTGGTCGATTGGGCTACTCTCATTTATAACGCTGCGCATTCCTATTGGTCAATGACGGACTTCATTTTGTGAAACTTCTATCTACTACACCTTTTCCAGTTGCATTTGAGAAAGTATCAATTGTAATTGAGAATGGTAATTTGTAATTGAGAAAACATCAGTTGTAAATGAGAACGGTCAATTGTATTTGAGAAGATATCACATGTAATTGAGAATGGTTAATTGTAAATGAGAAAGTATCATTAGAAATTGAGAAGATGTCAGTTTTAATTGAGAAATCAAATTAAAGAACCAGCTGACCTTTTTAACGTTTTTAACTTCTCATTTACAAGTGACAATTTCTCATTTACAATTCAACGTTCTCAAATACAATTGACCGATCTCATTTACAACTGATGTTTTCTCAATTACAAATCACTATTCTCAATTACAACTCTGAAACTTTCTCAAATTGAATTGACACTTTCTCAAATACAATTGGAAAAGGTGTAGTTGATTGACAGAAGACTGACGACTTTCAATTCATATTCGACATATTTTAAATGTAATTCTAAGAAGAAGAAGAAGAAGAAAGAAGAAGAAGAAGAAGAAGAAGAAGAAGAAGAAGAAGAAGAAGAAGAAGAAGAAGAAGAAATTGAACTTACCAAACTTGTAAATCGTTTTTGGATCCTGACTATCGACAAACTTAACTTCTCTTATAAAGTAAGCTCCCGGGGAGGCAGAGGACTTCCATAAGGATACACCATCAGTGTAGAAAATGGCGGATAGATCCACTTTGGTCTCCAATTTATTGACCACTTTAATGAATGCCACTTTATTCTGGAGAAAATGAAGATTCACCAAAATGTTATCAGGTCATGGAGTATAATATTCTTTTAGGAAGTAGTTATTTTTGTAACACATGCTTCAAAGTTACATCTTTAAAGGATGAATTGTATGATAAAATTTCAGAAGAAAGTGATCCAATGCTAAACAGAAAGATCAGCTATACAGGGTGTCCCAAAAAATAGTGACGCCAGTACTATTACGGTATTCTACAAGTCAAAACAAACAGAAAATGTTGGTGGCAAAATGCTGATTTCTCCTTAGCTTACCTGTAATCCGCCATTTTGTGTTTTTAATATTTTTCATCATATCTCGTTAAAAAAACAAGATTCTCTCATGAAATTTGGTAGGAGTATAATTAAAGGTGTGGTTTACAAAATACATATAATTTTCAATAAATTTCAATATATGTTTTTCCCAATTCGATTTTACTGGAGAAATATTGCTTTTTACAATAAAACGTAGAAATTTATTTTTATTTTTAGCTGGTAACTCCCATAAAGAAATATCTCGTGAGTACCTAATTTCTTAGAATATTTCATTTATTTTATGTGAATGTAAAATTCAGGTTTTTTGTAATGTTTATAATTATTGTAATTGTAAATGAAATTCTGAGAAATAAATTATTTATTATTATTATTTATTATTATTATTAAATACAAACATGTAGAGAATTTTATTTTGAATAAAATGGTCAATGATTTTAGAGAATCGGATGATAAATAACCGAGATATGGCTATTTGAAGATTACGACGTCTGTGTTTCTTCATTTTTTCAGCAGTGAGACATGAGAATAAATTTATGAATGCAAAACATATGTTTGCCTATATTTGTCACTCGAACGTTCTCAATTTATTATTGGATGGAACAACCAATTGATGAATTTCATGAATGTGAAAATATGATACAGTAGTAAATTTGAGAACGTTCAAGATAGGCAAACATATGTTTTGCATTCATAAATTTATTCTCATGTCTCACTGCTGAAGAAATGAAGGTGTATATTATAATGATAGTTTAGTTTAAACTTAGGTTTTACCACTCACTAGAAACTTTTTTGTCAGAAAGTTCGATGTCCGAACAGCTGACCATTTGATTCAATGATGCTATAGCAGGATTCAATTCAACTTGTCATAAATCAGCTGATCCAGTAATAATTGAAGAGTGATTTCGACACAATAATCATAAAGCTTGAAAGTCTTAAAGACCTTTAAAGTCTTTAAAAGACCTTTTTAAAGAAGACCCTTCAAAGAATAACTTTTTAAATTACCTTTTCAATAATCTGCGAGATTCAGCATTTGTAGGTTAAGTATTGTGATCATATGCTCGTCGATCAGCTGATTTATGACAAGTTTATTGGATCCTGCTATATAATCGTCGTTGGAGAAACCGGCCCTTAGCCGGCTAACTCCAACATTGTGAATACCCCTTAAGATTGACGAAAAGTTATCGTGTTTTGGTGGAATTGGGCTTAAATGATTGATAAACTAAAGTTTCTCATAGTGGTGTAAATTTTCAGGCTCAAAATTTTTCAAGTTGAATTCAATATTCTTCAATTTTTCAAATTTTTTGGTGTTTTTTCGGCTTTTCATTGACCTTTTCAAATTTAAAATTCATAATTTATTTTCGGTTTGTGTTTTTTCGAGTGGAAATCGTTGATGTGAAGAAAACTATTGTACATAACCTTCATTTGAACATTTTATCAGACTAAATTTTGGAACAGAAGAAGTTTTGGGTTAACACCTGTTTTTTCTTTCCTATTAAGATTGTATTGCTTGATCCAATAAATGATAAATGATAAATTAATGATAAATGATTGAATGACCTACCATTCCAACAGGTTTGCACTCATAGGCTTCGTTTCTGACTACTTTGAATTTGTCATTCAACTGGTTCAAAGTTAACTCAGCTTTCACGTTGTTTCCACCAGTTACCACTTGGGTTGTTGAAACCCTGAGATGGTATTCTGTCTTGAAATCCAATCTGGCACCTGCACTTATGTGGCAGCTGTATTAGTTGGAAAACAGAACAAAGAATTAATCATTTTCAAATTATTCTTGAACTATAGCAGGATTCTTCTGAATTGTTTCAAATTATTATATGACCATTTAATTCTAATTTATATAGTTTATATTTGCTTTTATATTAGAATTTTTTTTTATGATCAAGTGCCCTATTTCTCCTCTTACTTCTTCTTCTTATTTTCCTGTTAGATTTCCATTACCAAATTCTTAACTTGTTTCAATTCAAACTGAAATTCTCCCAGTTCAAAATATTGTTTTTCTTCCCTTTAATTTTTCTCGACTTTCTATCGCTTTTGGTATTTTTTTCTCTTTTTTTCCATTTGTAAGACTCCCTCCAGCGGTCCGTAAGTTAATCTTACGTGCT
The DNA here is from genome assembly GCA_017141395.1 of Laodelphax striatellus. Lineage (NCBI taxonomy): Eukaryota > Metazoa > Arthropoda > Insecta > Hemiptera > Delphacidae > Laodelphax > Laodelphax striatellus. Next base: position 3,253,769 of record CM029537.1, read on the forward strand.
GGATTGTATATTCTCATTCAGATTGATTTTGTTTTGTTTATTATTTTGTACAATAGTGTATGGTTGTTTTTTTTCTGACATGTTTGTATATATGTATATATTTGTATTTGTATATCTGGTATTGAGAATAAAATTCAATTCAATTCAATTGTCAGAAAACAGCTGATTGATGTACGCTCGTTTACTAACGTTAAATCAGCAGTTTTCTGAAAGAAAGTTGAAAGAATCCTGCTATATACTTGTTGTTGCTGCATTAGCTAATGATTCTATCAGTTGCATTTAGGTCAATTAGAATACAAGGCAATGTTGATGAGGATGATGCTTCTCTGCGCAAGCTTCATTTCAGTTCAATCACTGGAGATCAGAAGTTAGATTTAGTGGCGGCCCTATATGAAGGCGAAAAGGCAGCGCCTGGGGCCCCGCGTTTTTTAGGGGGCCCCCCGCACAGCTGTGAACCACGGCTTCGAAAATGAAATAATGCCAGTTCAGATTTATTTCAGGTCTTAAGAGATCCCCGCTATTAAACTTTGCCTTGGGCCCCGCAATTTCTAGGGCCACCAATTTAGGAAAGATTTTCCTTATCTTTCACGTGTTAAATTTAGCAATGTTATAAGTTTCTTTTCCTCAAAATCGGCATGCGTTCACAACTTCTCCTGGGCTTCATTGCATATTTATAGCAGGATTCTTTTAACTTGTCAGAAAACAGCTGATTTAACGTTAGTAAATGAGCGTACATCAATCAGCTGTTTCTGACAATTTAAAAGAATCCTGCTTTATCTCCAATTTTGTACAGAAAATGAGAAATAATATTTACTGCATAAGGAACATAATTTTCCTCAAAATATGATGTAGGCCTATAATATTACTACCACTGTACTCCTTATCAATGCATTGTACATCACTTATATGATTGTATCAGTGCTTTCTCAGTATCCATTTGTACCTGTAATGTCTGCCTGTGACATATGTTAGGCTAGGCGTACACCGGTTAGTCAAGACAAGACAAGAAGAGATTAGTCACGTTTAGTCACAGTAATTCACATAGTTGCTTATGAAGCAGCACACACCGATGCAATGACTAATCGGTGTGTGCTGTTTCATAAGCAACTATGTGAAGCACTGTGACTAAACGTGACTAATCTCGTCTTGACTAACCAGAGTACGCCTAGCCTTATTTTATCGAAATTATCAATTATCCAAACACACACCGATTAGTCATTGCATCGGTGTGTGCTGCTTAATAAGCAACTATGTGAATTACTGTGACTAATCTCGTCTTGTCTTTCTTGAATAACCTGTGTGCGCCTAGCCTTATTTTATCCAAATTGACCGCAGTCCCAATTAATTCACATAATTGGCGTTCTTCCAATTTTCTAAAACTCACGTCACTTCTGATGCTTCCATGTATTTCTGTGTCCATTTGGAACCAACCTCCACCACAGGCCCCCCGTTATCATTCAGAAATCTAAAATGGATCAAACTACTGCTCAGATCGTAGGCTATCTCTCTTCCTGGTTCATGTTCTCTGCTCGGCAATAAAACAAATAGAAAACAATTATTAAAATAATTGTCGAGAGAAATAGAATTAGAGGTGCCAAAAAAATACAAATTGCTAGTAAACTTGAAAAGAAAAATACACATTGCCAGTAAACTTGTTATTGCATAAACAGCATTGCTTAGATGGGAGTTTGCTATTCTTGTTCAGCACAAGGCAGTTGCTGATGTCTCTATCCTATTCGCACTGTGCATAGTTGCCGCACTGTGCATTGTTGTCGCACAGTTCCAACGAACAGGTTTGGTGCAGTTTTCTCTTTCTCTCTCAATGAAACTTGGCATCAATGCTACTCATAATTATAAACAATACTGACTTCTTGACGTTAGATTTCATTGATATGACTGAGCTGCTGTCAGCTGCAGATAGTCAAAATAGCAGCTATTTAAAACTAATGCCTGGTTGTTCGTACGTCTATTAAATTCAACCGGGCGATGAATCGGGGACGCAACATAATGGGATCGACGACAAACTGAACTAACTATTTCACTTGACTTTTCAATTTCAAATTGGTTCAGTTTGTCATCGATCCCACTATGATGCCGTCCTCGATTTATCGCCCGGTTAAATTTAATGGACGTACGAACAACCAGGCATTAGAATTTTAGACAATTCAAGTGAGTGGCACTTTCCACTGCATGGGTTGAACTTGTTATTTGATATTTGAAACATACTCACAATGGTGAATATTCCTCCGCTCGATCAAATTTCACACAGCCATCTATGAACAAAAAATGAATGAATTCACCAGTTCGAATAGAATTTTCGTAGGAAATAAGCTAAATTAAACAGATAGAGTCACTTAAAAATACAAGTAAACAATAGTCAGTTACTTCAAATAGAGTACATAGCTCTTCTAGCCAGTAGGCTAGCAAGGCGGCTCCGCCCCCTGGACCCCTGGCAGCCATTGACATAGTGAGCGCTTCGCCCCCGTAGACACAGTAAATACATAATTTTAGACCTTTAAACAAACCTAAGTACCAAATTTCAACATTTTCTGCCAATTAGTTCTCGAAAAAGTTGAGAAAACGCACAAAATCGTTAGAAAAACGCGAATATTGGAGATTTCTGGCGTAATTTTGGTAGAATCTTGAAAAAGATTCTAACATATTATTTTCAGACCTTTTAAACGAACCTAAGCACCAAATTTCAACATTTTCTGCCAATTAGTTCTCGAAAAAGCTGAGAAAACGCACAAAATCGCGAATATTGGGCGTATCTTTGGGATGTTTTCAAAATCCGTTCTTAGTGCGCATCTAAAGCTCCAACTGAACATGCATGCCAAATTTGAACGCATTTGGTTCAGTAGATTTTTAGTTCTGCTGATGAATGAGTGAGTGGGTGCCATTTCGCTTTTATAATATAAATCTATAATTATAATCTTTTATAAATAATAATCTATATATTATATAGATTAACACCAGGTAGACACAGCATCCGCCATTTTGGTCCATGGCGTTGGGAGCCAAAACTCGAATTCATAATTTTGTAAATCAGCAAATCCATAAAATAAATCAAATTACCTACAATTTGAGACCACAGTACTTATTGTAGCCCCACAGTTTACAAGATATAGCTCTTCAACTTTTTAACCGAATTTCTCAGCAATGCTAGTACATTTCAAGCGGTCTCTGGCGATTTCCATTTCATGTATAGCAGGATTCTTTTAACTTGTCAGAAAACAGCTGATTTAACGTTAGTAAACGAGCGTACATCAATCAGCTGTTCTCTGACAATTTAAAATAACCCTGCTATACAGTGGCGGCGCGCTTGACCTGAACAGTAGGGTGGGCCCGTGGTTGGACTTGTTGTGGGTGTGGCTGGGAAAAGGGGGGGGGGTGTGCTTTATGAACTATATTCAATTTTACAAGTTAATGTAGTTAAGATTAAATCTACGACTAGGAATCTAGGAAGAAATCTGCGTTGCGATATTGAACTAAACTATAGGAATCGACCTGTTGAAAACTATCTACAAATAAATACAGTTAGCCTGCGAATTTACTACATTTAAAAACATGCCAAGAGCTGAATGGGCTGATTCGTTTTTTAACAAACTCACAATATTATTCTGAAGATTGTACCGTTGAAGTAGGCCTAACCTCATTTAAATCATGATCACTTTCACACTAATGCAGCACTTAACAATAAAATCACAATCACTACAATTGGCTTATGGCTACTCTAATAAATCTATATAAATATTAGCACAAAAGTGACTTAAAGTATTAAATTATTACTTTATAAAATAACTACTATGCCTACAATAACAAATTTGGTCTCACATTATAGGTAATTCAATTCACTTTAAAACTTATCTTGAGTGTCCTTTAATGAAAAGTGATGCTTCAGGTTGAAAGTTGGCCAATCATGAAAAAATTGCAAAATTTCGCTATTTTTTTTCTGGTTTTTGGAGATGATCCGGAAGTTTGCCGAGGTCGAAAACTTGAATTCAACATCCCAGGACTATTATATACATAAAAAATGAACCGATTTCATGCAAGGTGGACCCTACTTTTGATGAAAAGTTTATTGAGCTATGACGCCAAAGTCTGGTTTTCGAATCCATCTAGTTATAGTATTCACTCACCATATCTGACCACCTTTCCTTCGTTATTCATGTACTTGATCTCATTTACAGTGGAGCCTTCCACAGATATGCCATCATAATGAATTATTTCAGATATTTTTCCATCTTTTGCCGTCCAGCTGTTAACTATTCTGGTCAGTTCAATTTTCTAAAATCGATAATAATTATATGAAAATACAGAGTGGCGCATAAAGAACGGATGTTTTTCAAAGTGTTATAAGAAAGTTTCTTTGAATCATACATTTATCTTCCAATTTGTATAACATACAATTTAGGAATTTGTATGAAAAACTCCAAAACACTTGAGTATATTTCAGAAATTACATAGGAAAGATTTCGCCCTTAATGCGTTAATGCTCATTAAAAGCCTCAAATTGGTCCTTAACTTTTGATATAGCAGCAATTCTTCCATGTATTGCAGTATTCAAATCTTCAATGTAACGATATTTACGATAGTAAACTTGAATTTCAAGTAAAGAAGAATCTTATGCCAATAAGCTCGACTTGAAACTTTCTGCTGAAGCTCCGTTGAACGACGATTGCAGATTCATTCTATTGGAAATATTGTTCTACAGCAAATACGCGATTTTGCAAGGTCAATTGCGCTATTGATACTAAAACTGGATACTATCGACACTATTGACACTGATACTATCCTACTCAAATCCATACATTCTTTTTGCGCCACCCAGTATTATAGATAATAAAAACAAAAATATAAATGATAATCAATACTGTAATATGATAATGAATACAGGTCAAAATGATTCGATAAATCGAATCAATCTGATTGAATCAACCAGGTTGAGTCTGTGATTGAAGCGTTTAGCCTCATCAAAATGCTTTAATTACTGACTCAATCTGGTTGATTCAATTTATTGGGTGTATCTCGTTTAGTCAAAGTGTTTGATTAGACAAGTAATATGATTAATAGAGTAGTTCGATAGTCTAGGTAGGAGTGTTTTGATTAGAAAGGCTAGGCGTACACCGGTTAGTCAAGACAAGACAAGACGAGATTAGTCACGTTTAGTCACAGTAATTCACATAGTTGCTTATGAAGCAGCACACACAGATGCAATGACTAATCGGTCATAAGCAACTATGTGAAGTACTGTGACTAAACGTGACTAATCTCGTCTTGTCTTGTCTTGACTAACCGGTGTAGCCTAGCCTAATATTTCAAATTCGGCCTAAATCGTTAGATCCGTTTTCGAGATTCGTTGGACATACAAACATACAGAAATCGCTCGCTTAAATAATAGGATTCACTGTATACACATAATAGACTGTTATTGAACTTTTACCTTGTCTTTAGTTGCACATGTCCAATAAGTGGCCTTTCTATTTTCAAAAAGATCATTTATCTTTTGTTCATCTATTGTGGTAAACTTGAACAGTGATTGCTCCTCAGTCCCAATTTTAACTTTCATATTGTAATCGTTACCTGCATTCTGTCCCATATTAAAATCCTTTACACAACTGAAAAGAAAAAATAATTCGATTGAAATTGACTTTATTGACATTTAAATAAAAATTATTGACTATACTCGAATTGAATCTTCTTCCAAATCCGACTGGAGGGGCAAACTTGCATCGGTGGGTGACGCACAGCCAGTTCAGCCAATAGAAACGGAGATAGAGTGACGCTGTAGTCATAGCAACAGGCGCTGTTGCCAAATGGAATCAGCTCTCAACTCCCGTACGCTAGTATTTTGTCCGTATCAATGCGGCAACGGCAACACCGCAGTACCGTTATTCCCACTAGTTGCTACTCCTCATATCCCTCCGATTCGGAAGAAGATTCAATTCGAGTATACAGAGTGTTTCAGAACTCCCTACCAATACTTTAGGGCATTGTACCTGGATAAAAACCATATCTAAATTTAATATCATATTTAAATTGTCCAGAAGTCCTTAGTTACTCACACAGCTGCCATTTTGTTTTTTCACTTATTATTTTTTATCTCAATAATGGTGGAACATATGGAATTGAAACTTTGCACCAACATTTATGACAACTAGACAAAGCTACAAAAAAATTATGACAATTTTTCAAATCCATAAAACAAAATGGCGGCCATTTAAAATTTTGTTTCTTGAATAACTCGGAAACCATTGATATTACGGACCAATATTGACTGAGATATGGCAGCTTTAGTGATGGGTGACCGCTGGAGGTTACTTGCACCCTTTTCTACTGTCTTTAAAATTCACACAAAATAATCTAAAATCGCTTAAAAATAACATGCGAAGCAGACGGAGACTGTTGCATTGTTGTAGCAGACTTTAGCCGCAAGCCCAGGATGCACTGCAACCAGCCTCCAGCGGTCACCTATCACTAAAGCTGCCATATCTCAGTCAATATTGGTCCAATCTCAACAAATCAGGATCAATCGATTTGTAATTAAATTTACTAAAAAAGTTATTCCTGTAAAATTTTCGTAATATCAACGGTTTCTCTATCAACTTTTCTCTATGAAATTTGGTAGGATCACTAACTGAGCTACAAAATAGTGATCGGATTATTCGGATCTTTCGGATATATTCAGATTATTTGGATATCACTTGATTATTTGGATTTTTCAAAATGGCGACCGACTGAAATTTTCAATTTGTGTTTAGAGGAGGAGTGATGGTTATTAAAGAAATTCGCACCATTAAGATAATGTACAGCTTGTCATACAAATATTTTATTAGCTTAAATTCAAGATTAAGACGTAATTTTGAATCAGAATACAATTAGCCTATTTTGGAATAATAATGACTTGTGTAAAAAGGGACGAGAAGGAAGAGCCTAGGTAAAGAAGAAGGTCTGGATGGAGGTTGAAAGCGAGGCCGATTAGAAGAAGAAGAAGAGGAAGAAGAAGAAGAAGAAGAAGAAGAAGAAGAAGAAGAAGAAGAAGAAGAAGAAGAAGAAGAAGAAGAAGAAGAAGAAGAAGGAAGAAGAAGAAGAAGAGAAGAAGAAGAAGAAGAAGAAGAAGAAGAAGAAGAGGAAGAAGAAGAAGAAGAAGAAGAAGGAGAAGAAGAAGAAGAAGAAGAAGAAGAAGGAGAAGAAGAAGAAGAACTAGATGTAGAAGAAGATTAGATAGATATGTTCGATGAGCTGTGTGCATATTATAAAAATTTTCACCCTTCTGGAAAAAAGATCAAAGAGTTGCAAATGGCACACCTGTGTATAGCAGGATCCATTTAACTTGTCATAAAACATATGATCGACGAGCATATGATCACAATACTTAACCTACAAATGCTGAATCTCACAGATCTTCTTTAAAGGTCTTCTTTAAAAAGGTCTTTTAAAGACTTTAAAGGCCGTTAAGACTTTCAAGCCTTTTGATTATTGTGTCGAAATCACTGTTTAATTATTACTGGAACAGCTGATTTCTGACAAGTTAATTGGATCCTGCTATAGAGTAAACTGACTGTACAAGCAAGGAACGTGCACTGACTGTACTCGTAATGGAATACGTACGTCAACAAATTTTCGCCAAAGGCATTAGCAATATCTAAATTCACATCATATCTGTTGCCCATCTTTAGAATAGCTCCAGTCTGACCGATCACTGTCTTGTAGACGAATTTCGATTGCAGCTCATAGTTTATGTCAAGTACAGCTTGTGCCATTAGACTGAAAAAAGCAAGCGAATTTCTTCATGAGTGAGGACCTTTGACAGCTTTATACAGAGTGATTCAAAAAGAATACCACAACTTTAAAACTTTGTATTTAATGAAAGAAATATAATAGAACCTTCTGTTATACATCAAGAGTATTTAAAGAAGTTTTTTTTTCACTCACAAAGAAGTTCAGAGATGTTCAATATTATGACCACTCCTGACACTCGAGCAATATCAATCCAAAACCTCCCTCAAACTTGTTCCACACTATCTGTAGCATGTCAGGCGTAACAGTTTGATAATCTGCTGTTATTTCTTGTTTCAAATCATCAATATCCATCCACCATTGATGATTTGAAACAAGAAATAACAGCAGCCATCCAAACTGTTACGCCTGACATGCTACAGATAGTGTGGAACAAGTTTGAGGGAGGTTTTGGATTGATATGCTCGAGTGTCTGAGGGTCATATATCTCTGAAATTGTTTCAGTAAAAAGAAATTATTTAAATTAATACTCTTTGTAAAGCCAATGTATAACAGAAGGTTCTATGATGTTTCTTTCATAACATACAGATTTTTAAAATTGTATTCTTTTGAATCACCGGTATTATTACTATGAACTAGGAATTAGAAGTTACTGGAATATTTTTTAAATATGACTTGTTTGAAAACAGGCATTTTCACATTTGATTCAATGATAACCTAGCTGCAATCCCTGTCTTTCGCTTGAGCAAGTCACAAGTCTACATTCTCATCACCAATTCAAGAAAAAAATAAGTTGCAACCCAGCTTGTTCATCAGTGGTTTCTCGAGTAGCAGGTTTATTTTAAATTGTCAGAAAACAGCTGATTTAACGTCAGTGAACTAGCGTACATCAATCAGCTGTTTTCTGACAAGTTAAAATAATCCTGCTATATATATATTTAGCTCAGTGCCAAAAAGTACATTGTGTGTATTGCGGGTTGCATACTCTGTGCCCCATATAAAAATTTGTGTAATACGGGTTGTGTTTCTTGTCCCGTATTTTGAAAAATGGATTCTGAACGTATAGTATAATAGGTTATTGCATATTAAATTTTATGATATAGATTGTCTTAATAAAATAATTAATCTGTATCCATCGAGATAATGGAGCGAAGCCCCACCCCCTGAAGCAATCCCCCACAATCAGCCCTTAACACAAGTTTATGCTGTGTTTTTCAACATGTGTGCCGCGTAAGACGAGATTAATCAAGTTTAGTCACAGTAGTTGCTTATGAAGCAGCACACACTGATGCAATGACTAATCGGTGTGTGTTGCTTTATAAGCATCTATGTGAAGTACTGTAACTAAACGTGACTAATTTTGTCTTGTCTTGTCTTGACTAACCGGTGTAAGCCTAGCCTAATATTGCTGCAACTGCACGCTGCACCAACTCAATACACAGGAATAGATAAAGTCATGTTCCTAGTTGCCAATTTCAGTAACAACTCTATTTTATTCTTGTCAAGACAAGACAAGACGACATTAGTCACGTTGAGTCACAGTAATTCACATAGCTACTTATGAAGCAGCACACACCGATGCAATAACTAATCAGTGTGTGTTGCTTCATAAGCAACTATGTGAAGTACTGTGACTGAATTGGTGACGTCAAGACAAGACAAGACAAGACGAGAATAGTCACGTTTAGTTACAGTAATTCACATACTTGCTTATGAAGCAGCACACACTCATGCAATGACTAATCGGTGTGTGTTGCTTTATAAGCATCTATGTGAAGTACTGTATCTAAACGTGACTAATCTCGTCTCGTCTTGTCTTGACTAACCAGTGTACGCCTAGCCTTACCATCGTAGAATTGGGGATAATTTTGAATTAAAATACTCTGAAATTTTGACTTTCTTACGTAGATGTATAGGGGTCTTCATCGGTGGGCTCTCCTTCGGTTTCGTCTTTTTCACCTAACTTTAATTGTCCATCTAGAAAATTAAACAGAGAAACTAGAAATTGGGAAACTTCTAACAAGATAATATCTAAGGCTAGGCGTACAACGGTTAGTCAAGATAAGGCAAGACGAGATTAGTCACATTTAGTCACAATATTTCACATAGTTGCTTATGAAGCAGCACACACTGATGCGATGATTAATCGGTGTGTGTTGCTTCATAAGCAACTATGTGAATTACTGTGTCTAAACGTGACTAATCTCGTCTTGTCTTGTATTGACTAACCGGTGTACGCCTATCGAAATATCTCAAAAACGGTTTGACATATCGATGTGCGGTTTTCGCCAATCATTTTCTCTTGAAATTCTGTATCGAAATCATGTATAACATGACCACCTTTCCATTTAATAAAATGAAGTTAGATTCAATATGGCGGATCCAAGATGGCGTATCAGATTTTTGAAGTCACAGTAAAGTAGTATTTTCAATTTTAGTACGATCCCCAACGACACCTACTGTCAAATTACCCTTTTATAAGAAATATTAAGCCATTTCCATAATTTTCACCAACCCTGTATATATATATATACCAGTGCTGACAGTGTGAGTAACATTACAGATAGTATGAAAACTCTGATCTTTGGAAGTAGCTAGAAAAGTAACAATAGACATATTCACCATGTACAAAGCATCAATACATGAATGGATACATAAATGAATGAATGGATAAAATAATATAACATTCAACTCACCATATTTTATAACTTTCGAGTCTTTTATGTATTTTGTTTCAGAAAAATGAAACATATGCTGTACTTCATTGGCTGTTCCTGATTGGATTTTTAAGCCATCATAATACAATATCTCATCCAGGGTGTCAGCATCTAGGGAGTATGAGAATTTACTCACGATTCTTTCAAACTGGAATCCCTGTAAAATACATGATAAATTATTCACTTTTAAATAGTTATCAACTTTATCAGTACTATTCGCTGTGTGCATCTACCGTGTTGCGCTCTGGCGGATAATCGTATGAATCTACGAGGGTAGATTAACATGGGCAAGGATAGGCTTATGTAACTTACGTAAAAATTAGTTTATAATTGAAATAGAATTCCCTGTCGCTATTTTTCCTACTTATCAATTGTGGAGTTATATTTGAAATAATAAAATTAACATATCGCATGTTCTAAAACATTATTATAATCTTCAATTCAAGTTTTTAAATCAACTTTGAAGGTTATGTTTCAAGCTGGCTGAGCAGACGAAGTAGTATATCCACTGGCTGAGTTCATTTCCATTGCTTATCATTTCAAATTGCATTATGGGCGCGAGACTTCAAATCAATCATATATGCTTTTGAACTGGATTTTTCACTGGATTAATTCAAAACTGAGATCCGATTTCTTTGTTGAATCACTTTACGTTTTGAAATATGGAAGGAATAGAAGCCGCAATTACTATTGTGAACGGTATTTATACAATTAGGAATACGACAATACTTTAAATGCATTGTAAATGCTTATTCCCTACTCTTTCTCATGTTAAACTAACCTTTCCATTCACTAAAATTCCGCGTGAGCGCAGGTGTCGATTTTATTATCCCCACCACCTACGTGCACACAGCGAATAGAGGAGTAGCTAATAGACCTGATCAGCGCGCTCTAGTGAGAGAGAGTGGGGGTTTTTAACCATTGTGAGATAGGAACAAAACACGATTTTGGGATAGAATTCAATTAAATCATTAATGTATCATAAAAGCGTTATTGCTATCTATTATTTGGTGGTTTCAAGGTGTTTTAAAATGAATGTATTAATTGGATTAAAGTACTTTTATTAGAATTTTCGTCATCTTGTTGCTAGACTCTTCTTGCTAGTTTAGGTTTTTGAAGTTTGAACTTCCCGGTATATGTAACCATCGGTATCTTATGTATGATAAACATTATTATTCCAGAGACATTAATTATTTCACACAAATAATATTTAATTCAATTACAACATTATATTTACATCGTATATTTTCCATATTTCATTTATTTACGTTCAATATTATATGTGTAACCATCGGTATCGTATGTATGATAAACATTATTATTCCAGAGACATAAACTATTTCACACAAATAATATTCAATTCAATTACAACATTATATTTACAACTTAGATTTCCAATATATCATCTATTTACGTTCAATATTATATTTTATATCAGTACCTACCTCACTCTCTTTGGAAAGTTATGCTTTTGGAAAGAGGATCAAATTAAAATTATCTTTGTTTCTTTTCTTAAAGAGACAACTGAAGTGTTCTTGCACATCCTAGCTTTGATTTTAAGTTACTGGAATATTTTGGCTGAATATTTATCAAATACGATGGGTTTGAAAACGCAGGCATTTTTACATTTGATTCAATGAAAACCTAGCTGTCTCCAATTCCCCCAGGTTGTTCCTCTGTCTCTCACTTAGCGCGCTGATGTTTGTGAGCTACTTCTCAATAAGGTATTATTGTAGCCTATATTATCAAATATTTCATCCAGAAGAAGAAGAAAAAGAAGAAGATGAATGAGAAAAAGAAAAATGAGGAGAAGAACGAGAGGACGAAGATGGACAGGGAGGAGAAGAGGAATAAGGAGGAGAAGGAGAAGGCGGAGGAGGCGAAGAACGAGGAGAAAAAAGAGTTGAAGGAGAGAAAGGAGGAGGAGAATAAGGAGGAGGAGGAGGAGGAGGAGGAGGAGGAGAAGAAGAAGGAGAAGAAGAAGAGGAGAAGAAGGAGAAGGAGGAGGAGAAGAACGAGGAGGAGAGGAGGAGGAGGAGAAGAAGGAGAAGGAGGAGGAGAAGAACGAGGAGAAGAAAGAGTTGAAGGAGGAGAAGGAGGAGGAGGAGGAGGAGGAGGAGGAGGAGGAGGAGGAGGAGGAAGAGGAGGAGGAGGAGGAGGAGGAGAAGAAGAAAAAAGAAGAAGAAGAAGAAGAAGAAGAAGAAGAAGAAAGAAGAAGAAGAAGAAGAAGAAGAAGAAGAAGAAGAAGAAGAAGAAGAAGAAGAAGAAGAAGAAGAAGAAGAAGAAGAAGAAGAAGAAGAACAGGAGAAGAAGAAGAAGAAGAAGAAGAAGCATGAAGAAGCATGAAGAAGAAGAAGAAGAAGAAGGAGAAGAAGAAGAAGAAGAAGAAGAAGAAGAAGAAGAAGAAGAAGAAGAAGAAGAAGAAGAAGAAGAAGAAGAAGAAGAAGAAGAAGAAGAAGAAGAAGAAGAAGAAGAAGAAGAAGAAGAAGAAGAAGAAGAAGAAGAAAAAGAAGAATCATGGAGAATAAAAAGAAGAGAAAGAAAAAAGAAAAGTTACCGCTTGATCTTTGCAGGTCCACACCTCCCACTCGAACAGTCGAAAAAATCTATCAAATAATGTCGTCAAATCAGCTTGTTGTTGAACGCCACCTGCTTCGCTGCCGTCACGTGATGAACTCACGTACAATACAGGAATGTATTTGGAACGGAATGTGGCTTTGTCCTCCTCCTCCCATTCACACCTTCAAAACATAAAATATCATCTGATAATAATACTGGGTGATTCAAAAAGAATACCACAACTTTGAAAATTTGTATGTTATGAAAGAAACATCATAGAACCTTCTGTTATACATCTTTACAAAGAGTATTTAAAGAAGTTTTTTTCACTCACAAACAAGTTCAGAGATGTTCCATATGACCCCTCCAGACACTCGAGCAATATCAATCCAAAACCTCCCTCAAACTTGTTCCACACTATCTGTAGCATGTCAGGCGTAACAGTTTGGATGGCTGCTGTTATTTCTTGTTTCAAATCATCAATGGTGGATGGATATTGATGATTTGAAACAAGAAATAGCAGCAGCTTATCAAACTGTTACGCCTGATATGCTACAGTGAGAGTGGAAAGAGTTTCAGGGAGGTTTTGGGTTGATATTGCTCGAGTGTCTGGAGAGGTCACATTGAACATCACTGAACTTCTTTGTGAGTGAAAAAAAACTTCTTTAATTACTCTTTGAAATGATGTATAACAGAAGGTTCTACTAAAATTATTTCATTAAATACAAAGTTTTAAAGTTGTGGTATTCTTTTTGAATCACTCTGTAATATCCGAAATGCACAAACCTCACTTCTCATCATCAACTACTATCTGTATAGCAGCCACAATATACGGCGATTGAAACTTTTCCTAGCGGCTAGGCGTACACCGGTTAGTCAAGACAAGACAAGACGACATTAGTCACGTTTAGTCACAGTGATAATTCACATAGTTGCTTATGAAGCAGCACACACCAATGCAATGACTAATCGGTGTGTGTTGCTTCATAAGCAACTATGTGAAGTATTGTGACTAAACGTGACTAATCTTGTCTTGTCTTGACTAACTGGTGTACGCCTAGCCTAACTCAATACATAACGTTCTAACAAATAAAGGCAGATTCTACTCTATTCTACAGAGTGTTTCAGAACTCCCTACCAATACTCTAGCTCTAGGGCATTGTTCCTGGGTAAAAACCATATCTAAATAATTATCATATTTAAATTGTCCAGAAGTCATTAGTTACTCACACAGCTGCCATTTTGTTTTTTCACTTTCAATCGATTTGGAAACAAATTTACTAAACAAAGTTATTTTTGTAAAAGTTTCGTAATATCAACGGTTTCCGAGTTATTCAAGAAACAAAATTTTAAATGGCCGCCATTTTGTTTTATGGATTTGAAAATTGTCATAATTTTTTTGTAGCTTTGTCTAGTTGTCATAACTGTTGGTGCAAAGTTTCAATCCCATATGTTTCACCATTATTGAGATAAAAAATAATGAGTGAAAAAAACAAAATGGCAGCTGGTTGAGTAACTAAGGACATCTGGACAATTTAGATAATATGATATTTAGATATGGATTTTACCCAAGAACAATGTCCTAGAGAGTTAGGGAGTTTTGAAACACTCTGTATAGGCCTACCACCTTGGTGTGGCGTTTGCCTAGCGTTTTCAGAATAGCGTCATTTTGAATTGAACTCACTCCACAGATAAGTGTGATGTGACTTTGATTTGATTGTTTTCATGAGGGAGCTCGGCTGGTTTGCCCACTTTTATAATAGTGAGCTTGTCTCTGTTCAGTGGTTTTCCAGTTTCCAGTTCCAATTGCTTCAGTATGCTGAACTTGTGAACTCGTTCGACGTCAAGTGCATAGATTACTTCTCGGCCGTCAGAATGCTCTCTGAAATAAAATAGAAAAAAAATAACAATAAATAATAATAATAAAACAATAATAAACAATAATACAGTTGGCAGTACAGTTGTTTTGCGTTGTTGACACGTAGAATATTTGAGGTCACATTGTGCATGAAAACTATAGTTTTTTATACTTGAATATTTGATTTGTTATTGATTATTTTTTTGAATATTGAGGTCACATCTGCGCATGTTTCAAGCTGCTAGGTTTGTTTCATTGTCGTTGTCTTGCTGTTAATCATGGCCGCTCCGCTTTCCGATTGCACCAATGAAGAGCAACGGTCGGTGATTCGTTTTTTGTGGTCGGAAGGTGTATTAGGGGCCAAAACTCATTGATGACTTTCGGAATAATACGGAACTAGTGTTTCGCCACAACGGAGTGTTTATGAATGGATTAAAAATTCAAAAATTGTCGCACGCTTGATAAAGGAGTCGTGAGCATCGTTTAAAACTGATGCTTACGGTTTTTTGGGACTCACAAGGTCAAGTATTGGAACATTATCAGGGAAGGGGGACAAAAATAAACAGTAATACGTTACAGTGAGATGCTTACTGCCAAGCTAAAGCCTGCTAAAGCGAACGCCGAGGATTGCTGTCAAAAGGTGTTGTTTTGTTGCACGACAATCTGCCCGTCAGCATACTGCTGCCCACACTGCTAAAACGCTCAGAAAATTAAAATCTGAAGTACTGGATCATCCTCCACATAGTCCCGATCTTGCTCCGTTAAGAATCAACAGATATTTGTCTAAAACTGCTTCATTCCCAAATTGATATGATATGCAAGTACGAATAGTGAAGTACTAGTATAAGGCTAGGTGTACACCGGTTAGTCAAGACAAGACAAGACGAGATTAGTCACGTTTAGTCACAGTAATCCACATACTTGCTTATGAAGCAGCACACACCGATGCAATGACTGATCGGTGTGTGTTGCTTCATAAGCAACAATGTAAAGTACTGTGACTAAACGTAACTAATCTCGTCTTGACTAACCGGTTTACGCCTAGCCTAACAAGTGTAGGGTCAAGCGACCTTGCAAATTTACAAGTATTTACTTGCTATGGAAATTTGTGTTTAAATTGAATTTACTCGCGCTTATTCACACCAATCAACTCATTTATTTAGAGTATACTTGAGTTGCAAGTATTTACTCCCAAGTAAGAGTAAATACTTGTTCTTTCCACATAATTTTTTGTGTTTACTTGTTCTTTAATACTAAACGTGTATGTACTTAGCCAGCGCCTTTTTATTCACTCGGCCTAATGTTACGTGGGGCTAATTTATTTGTTAATTCTGACTCCAAGCTACCTCATAACCTATTCATTATTTTTTGAAACATGTACTCACTTGGTAAGGAAGGATGGGACATATCTTTTTCCCACTGCGATAGTTCCACTCATTACTTCCACATCATCCAGTTTTGGATGAAGTATTAGATCTCCCTCTGTAATAAATCGTATATTTAAAGTCAACAATAAGAGCCGCTTTCCCAACGCTGTTTAAAGCTAGGCGTACACCGGTTAGTTACAGAGCGTGCCATCCAAATTGGCGTCTAGGGGAGGGTGTGCGAGAGAGATGGATAATCTCTCCCACCACGCTTCTCCTCCAGCCGCTAAGGTTAGTACAGTCACCGCCAAAATTCTCATTGAAAGATAACATCAGTGAAGCCAAAATAACATCATACTACAGCTGCTGGGCAACTGAAGCGAATATGAATTTTTTATAAAGCTGAGCTTCACAGCTGAATGAACTATTGAAATTTACTGTACCGCGAGTCAGCAGGCACTGTAGTGGGAGAAAGCGATCAACGCGCATGCTCCAGTGAGAGGCCAATTTGGATGGCACGCTCTGTAAGACAAGACAAGACGAGATTAGTCACGTTTAGTAACAGTAATTCACATAGTTGCTTATGAAGCAGCACAAACCGATGCAATGACTAATCGGTGTGTGTTGCTTCATAAGCAACTATGTGCATTACTGTGACTGAACGTAATTAATCTCATCTTGTCTTGACTAACCGGTGTACGCCTAGCCTAAGCTGTACATTTTGCTTTCAAGCCTCATTCGGAGAATAGGAAAAGTATAGAAAAGAATGTTGAACATCAGCTGTTGCCCCTAAGCAGCGTTGGGGAAAGCGGCCCTAATTTTCATGAGAGTAGATAATGACAAAAGGGCCTCTTTGATGGATGTTTATGAAAGGAAAAAGGCAGACTCACACTGGACTCATGAATTAATTGTATAGAATGTTGCGCTATTCATCTCACGTGTGTGCCTGTCTTATTTTTATGTTACAGAACATTTTCCATGGAGGATTTTCATGGAAGAACTTTCCATGTAACAGACCCAAGAATGTCTGAAGCAGCATTCAAACGCTGCAATAAATTGTATCAACTTATTGCAGACTAGCCATCCATTGGAACCGTTTTTGTCAGGAAGCGACCGATCATCCGAAATGCTAACATTGAATCAAATGCCAGCTGTAAGAACATTGGAAGCTTTCTGACAAAAACGGTTCCAATGCATGGCTAGTCTGCGATAAGTTGATACGATTTATTGCAAAGTTTGGATGCTGCTCAATACTTCAGAGAGTGTATA